>OZ024786.1:10538034-10669177 GCA_964017065.1 Haliclona indistincta
AGGCGCGCCCCTGTGCCAAACGTATTGGCTTCGGCATTTCTATGGCTTCAGTGCAAATTTCACAACATTTTAAGAAAAACAAAATGGCTGCCAAGAAAATTTGGACATTTTATGGCTTCGGGTGCTCGGAAAACACATTTTGGCGCATTCTCTACGATCTGGGCTACATTTTACATTGACCAGAACCACTGCTATTTACATGTACTTTTCAGTAGCCAGCCCCAAAGCACTAACTTTGAGCAAAATTTGACGAGGTCACTGCACTTTACCGACTTCACTTTCGAAGTGGGAGGGGCATATCGATCGACTTGAGTATGGGCAATTGCGGCTACTCACTGGCGTAAAAGGACGCAAATTTGAGACCAGTAGCACAAAAGACACATGAGATATTCACGAGAGAAGTGGTCAGCATTTACGAGGTTAAAATTTCAGCAAGATAATTTAGTAGTTAAAGGGTTAATTAAACATGGACATGTCAAATGAGGGAGTATATCAGTATAGAATAGATCCTAGCCTGGTAACGGAAAACCTGCAGCAGATGATAACTTATGTATATAGTCATGATCATCATGCAATTGTGATTGATATCTAACATAACACTGTACCATCACACTTGCCTTAATTTAATCTGTCTACTGCACTTAATTTTTGTATTCCCTTTTAGAATCACATGGATTTCACATCAATAATAAGTGGATATGTGAAGAGTTCGAAGTGTGTTTCCCTTGTCTTATCTGAAGCCTCACAACATGTGTTGCTAACATGTAACGAAGGCTATAATCACTCATAGTCTGGCTGTTGAAGGGTTGGACCGGGAAGAAATTGGTATAGAAGAAATTTTTGTACCAAAAGAAGCAGAATCTAATAGACAATAACATATCCAAAATCCACCAAAATCCACTTCGGGGAAAATCTTTTATGGACATTCGAATAAAAATTAATTAATTATTCAATGAATACAATTATTTTCTAAATATTTTTCCTAATTTGCCATTATTTTGGAACAACCAGCACTTCCTAATCAAGAATAGATCCTGTATGTGCTAGAAGAATAATTCTAATGTGATAGGATGATTAAAAATTAATTGCTGTCATATTTAATACTGTTATCTCCATAATGTTGAATCTATGGTTGAATTATTGCACTAATCAAAAAATTCTCTTTTGAAAGCATTTTGATCTCCACAACTATTGTACAAGTGAAGTGTTTAGTATAAGACTTATAGAAACTATTGTAAAAAGTCCGTGATTAGTTGATTTATTGACATGATAATGCATCCATTACAGTGCGTTAATATTCTTCTTCTGAGTCGAAAATAATGTCCTCTGCATTTCAACAACCTTCTCCTCTGCAGTCTCCACATGCTGTGACACACTTGAATTCATGTTTTCAGCTAGAGCACAAATTTGTTCCACAAGGATTTCTTGAAGAAAGCTTGCATTTGCACCATACAAATTTTAGTACTAGTGTTTCTGGTGTAGCAGCTATGTCTGTCATTGTTAGAGACAGAATATTTCCATCAGAGTCAAGTGTCTAACCCCAATGCTGAGGATTCAATTGCAAGCATAAGCTTCTTCCAGAGGATGACCTGAAAATGAGCCCTCAAGCTATGATACGTAGTGTGCTGCGCTCTCTGTATAGGTGGTAGCTTTTGTCGGTCAATTTCCTTACTGGATGAAACCATGTCTGTGAACTTCGCACACCGCAAAAAAGTTTAAGGAGTCTTCTTGCTTACCACCATAATACTATAACAAACAGACGAGCACCAGCTTTTCCGACTTCTTTAGCTGTGACTTGAGAATCACTTATCAATGAAGATATCTGCTGGACCTCTGCATCGACCTGAATCTTCTTGATGAGCCTTGTTGTGCCTTGTCCAAAGTAGCAGAAATTGAGTCACATCCACTCTATGCTTGTAGAAATAAGAGGTGAGATGCTACTAAGGTTTCAGCTTTGGCAACCAAATCACGTACGTTCCAAACTTGCAAGCCTTTCTTTGTTGCATAGTGCTCTTGGATTCAGAAAGAATATACACATCTGCCATGCTGTCTCTCCAGTGGTGCATTAGCAAAATGAGTACATCTGTGTTGTCAGCAACCACATTGACTTCCTGCCCATCCATTGCAATTTAAAAGAGTACAATTAACAGTTAAAGTTTCAGCATCACCAGTAGAATTTACACGTGTACTGCCTGATCATCAGATTTTAAGTAACAACTTAGCAGTAAGATAAACTGTGCTTTGTTATCTTTGTTAGAAGATTTGCACGAGCTTCCATCCATTCTACAAGTTGAACATCAACACATGCTTATTGAGCTCTTTTCTGGTAATCATTGTCTTTGATTGATGGACTTTGATAGCCATCAAAAACAACAGAGCAAACGTTGTATTTAGCACACACATAGCCTACACATACATCTCTATAATTATGTCACTTTCTTCTCCCATTTCACTCTGTGAATCAGACTCTGTGACTCTGTGAATCGAGAACATGAATATTTTGCTTGTGCTCAATACATGACCACAAAGGAGAAGTCATGTAATATTTCCAGAAAATAACAAGCTAAGGTGCAAACTTACAAGATCTTGTTTACAAGATCCTCTTAGAAAACAAGAATCATTTTATTGCTTTTTAAATAACCATAAACATTTTTCCCCAAAGTAGATTCAGGTGGATTTTGTATATGTAATTAAGTAAAACATTCTGCTTCTTTTGATACCAAAATTGTTACTATACCAATTTCTTCCGCGTTTGACCAATTTTTAGCCTTCAAACAGCCAGACTATCACGTGCGACAAGGTAAGCTTAACACCCACGCACGATCTATGGAATGCGGGGCCCAAAGAAAACAAAACAAAACAGGGCTGTGACTGACACAGTCTCTCTCTACTTATTTCAGGATTATTAGCTGTTCATAACCAGGAAAATGTCTGACAGTGAGTTACAACAGAGATGATTAATTACCACGTAACCAGGATAAGATACTGTCAATCAAAATGTATTGCAGGAGACCCGGTACCCAAGCGTGTTTCGCATTTCGTCAAAGAACCACCAAGAACGCGTAGATACGGAGTTTGTATGAACGCTTGCTCGCTTTAGCACTTACTCTTGCGACGTTTTTCTTCACTACTACTGTCTCCTAGTCGAAGACTGTCTAGGTTGACAAGGGTGAATCTGTGTGCCGCGTCGGTGGCGATGTAAATAATAGTTGACTTCATAAGATGCCTGTTGCAGTTCCTGCCTAGTTTATTGTAAAGTTCGAGTACTGGTGGTGTAAATATATACATTTTATGCTTCTTGGTAGCTTTGGATTCGCACCAGAGACGGTTGAAGCCATTTCTTGGTCCTGCTTTTGTGAAAACAACCGTACAAAAATTATCTGTTGGCTTGGTGTTCGTTTTCACAGTATCTTTTGTTAGGTGGATTGTTGCATTATGTAAATATCATAATTTAAACTCTGTAACTTGTCTATAGCCACTGTCAGTTTTTTAACGAAAAAAACTCACGGTGTAGACGCTGAGTCGATTGTGGACTCCTGTAACACCAGATTGTCACAGTTTCTGATCCCGGTTACGTTGTATTTAGTAATCAATGGTTACAAAAAGGTACGCTTTTCTCGTGAATGCAGCATATGTTCCGTGTCGTTTTGATTCTGAACGTATTTATTTAGTGTGCATGAGTAAACCCGCTGTATCATGTTGTCACTATGTGTACATGGTCTTACCTTGAACCTTCCATCATTATCTATGTCCACAATGATTTATTGTACACAGACGTTCAAGCCCCAACCATCTTCCAGTTGACAACTGAATTAAAAAGCATGAACGATTGGTATTCTCTGGGTGTGGCTTTGAGAGTTCATCCCAATAAGCTACAAGAGATCCAGAAATCGTCCCCACAGGAGGGAATACAACGATGGAGGATTGATTTACTCCAGTATTGGCTGAACTCAACACCTGATGCCTCGTGGAATGATATCATAGTCGCTCTAGAGAGTATCAATCACCAAACGCTGTCAGTTACGTTGAGAGACAAATACATCTTACCAGTAACAGGTATACAGTGTGTCTAGTGGCTAGCCTAGCTTTTGATCAGGCTTGTATTGTATTAGTTTCTCTTCTTCGTTACTACCTCTCTCTAATATGATTGAGTGTCTATGAATGATATAAATGATGGTGTAAGTTAGCCTCATACCCAGACCTTTTTCGATGAAGGCCTGGATATGGTACATAATTTTTTTGCCAATCGAGTGTTTCACCATTTTTGTGAGTTTATTCTCATGGACATGTCCTGACAGCAAACCAACGCAATGCATTTCCCAAGATTCGTGTTTTATATAATTATTCGTTTTTAAAGTAAAAACTGCGTAAAATGTGAAAATTTGGTCTCACGAAAGTTACCCAATATACGGTATGCTTTTTTGGACAGCTTTGGGTATTTTCTATATCATAAGTTTTCACAGCATAAACACACCAGCTAGATTACACTCTTGGTGTATTTGACAAAATCATGTTTGTTTGTGCATGTACATGTACTAGTGATACAATTTTATTATCATGCACAGGTAATAGTTAATGAATGGCTCCGCGTGTAACATTGGATTTGTACGCACGAGCTTCCGGTCTCGTTGTAAAAATAGACTACTCTGGCTATGCCCTCGTGGTCTATTTTTAACGAGACCGGAAGCGAGTGCGGACAAATCCAATGTTACACAAGGAGCCACGCATTAATTGTTTTGTTATTACTCTTTCAAATTCCCACTAGCGTAAGCGTGCATGCTCATTTTGCATATAAGGTGCACACTGAAGAGCTCATCACCTTCCGGTAGGGCATGCGCGTTAGCTAAATAGTTGGCAATGCAGGCACTACTGTCCTGCTGTGCGCCATGAGATTTATTCATGGTTGCCTCCAGACCCATGAGTGGTACAATACAGTTGTACCACTCTTAGCTCCCAGTGCATACATCTGCATGTATTGGGAATTTGCCATGTAACAAATCATTTGTTACACTCATGGGCGGGTCACATAGCCAGGAATTAATGGAACAACCGATTTGTTCCACTGGCGGTCCCTTTGAAGAAAGGGTGGAGTATATAACAATTGGATTAATCCTTAGGTGTACAAGATTGTTCTACTGCATCAGCTACACACCTAACATCTACTATAGCAACAACTGACACTTCAGTATCAGCTACTAGCTCTACTGCTATTACTCATGGTACGTTGTTCATCATTTCTTGTCAATCCTCTTCAACTGTGCACAATATCAATCCATTAAAAATTGTATGCAAAAAATCATGTATCATGTTTAAGGATAAAGGATTTGTATGTGTACAGTACGTTTATTATTTCTTACTTGTATATCTCAGCTCACGTATTCCTATACATGCAAGCTGTTAGCCATGGACCCTTTCAAACTGCAAAGTCTCTATTGTATTGCAACTATATGGAGAGAAAGTTATGGCTGCCTTTCGTCTATTTTTTTTCAGACACGAGCCCGGAGTGTGTTGCAATGCAGTCAGTCTCCTTTTCACAGCAGCTAGCCTGAGTTTAATGTTTGCTTGCGCGCCCATACGTGGATAAGGTTCTTGACTAGTTTTGGCCAAACAGTGACTGGTAGAGGCGGGCCGGTTAGGCACGAGAGATTGTGGCTGAATGTGATGTGCACGTGATGCTTGTGCATGTGCGAACGCTGGCTGCAGCCAACATTAACCATGATTACACAACGTGCAACCAACATTAGTCCAGAGGGGGCTTAGTTGAGATATTTTGGTTTTTGTATTCTGTTGGCAAAATATAGGCGAGAAACAGATCAAAAAATATTGAGTCTTGAACTCCAGATTGACGCCCATCGAAAGCAAGTCGTACTTCTACAAAGTTTCAACAAAGCCCCCTCCGCCCTTGTCTTGCTGTATCCATGGATATGGCTGTACGTTTCTAGAGTCTTTATACCAGAGTGCTGTTTGTAAGCGTCTTTTACTGAATGGGTGTGGTTAGGGTGCACATGTGAGCATTAGCATGCTATATCATTTTATCCGACATGAATGAGCATTTCTGATTAAAGCAACTCAGGTGATTGTATCAGAGAGCTACAGAAGAGATTATGATGATATTCAAGGAAAGTTTGTATCACTATTCTATGAGGTCACTGAGCTATTCGAGAATGAAGAATCACTCACGATGAGTAAGCTAAAAAGATTTCTCTCCAAATACCCCAATCTAAGGGATCCACTGTGTAATGCTGACACGATTGCTAATGTCATGGACGTAATCCAAGAACAGTCATCATTCACCTGCTGCTCTTACCTGAAACATGCTGCCTCACAATTCAAGATTACATCAGCTGTTGAGAAGATTAATGATTACTACAAGTCAGTGGATGAGTTCTGTCAACATGAGCTGAGACATCACATCTATATGCAACCGTTTATTACAGCCAAGTCAATCAATATGACCAATTCTGGCATTATTTCATTTAAATTGCAATGGAGTCCTGACTCAAAAACACTGTCTGACATTCAAAGTCTCTTGCGACAAGCCTTTGAGAAGCAGAGTATCTACATACACATCGTGGTGGTTAGAGGAGGGAGTGTACAGGTAGTCTGCTGTGCTCCACAGTATCTAATGACCGAACTAGTGAGGCTAGCACAGAAGAACAGAGAGCTACTGGTGGAGAGCAGTGTCACCTACCTTAGGGTAGGAGACACTATAGTAGTGGACACCAGTGATCAGAATAAGGTGAGGATATGTTATCATAGAAACTGTGTCACATGCATGTGTTCAAATTTGATTTAATTTCAGACTTCACTTGTGGAAGATCTTATTCTTCAACTAACCATTGTACTTCAATTGAAAGGTAAAAGTAGACATTGAATATGATTAATTTTGATACTAGTACAAATTCATTTCGCTGACTGACTTGTTGAATGGACCTGAATCTCAAGGTATGACAATAAATTATATCTGTTTTGCTGTCATACTGAGCACATGGATCATGAGTGTTTCCTAACCACATGCAGCAGCTGAGGATGTGATGAAGAGTATGACACACTCCAGTGCTGTGAGTGATGGTGTTACTGATGATGGTATACTACATAATGGTTGTCAACATACCCAGAGTGAGCCCTCCAGCTCAATATGGCAGATCACAAGAGATCAGGCTGAGTATATCTTGACTTATAAACCAGATGGAACCTTTCTTGTTAGAGAAAGAAAGGGGAAACCTGTTTCTGATCTATCATCATCATCAATCAGCACACATCTCATCTATGTTGTGTGAGTAGTACTTACATGTCACCATGGTAACTGGTGTTTATTGTTTGCAGTGTCAATGGGAAGGTTGAGAATTTACCAATCTACAAAAGAGGACAGGACTATGGATTCCTTGATGATGAAGAATGCACAACAGTTGAACACTTTGTAGCAGTTTTCTCAAGAACAGGGTTTACTATGAATGAAGGAATGACATCAGTTACACTGACCAATCAACTATTTCCTGACAAGTGAGCTATCAGTAATGTTGTTTGTGTTTGTCATTTCTTACAATGCAGAGATACTCTTGCTAACCTACCATCAGATATTCCCACTATCATACGAGTGAGTGTGTAAATTGTTCTTTCCAATCACTCAATTTTATTATTTGCATAGATTTTAGCTCAGCGCACGGGTATGTGTTCATTAGAACTCTAATTTAATTTTGTAGCTGTAGTTTGCAGTTTAACTTCTGACAATTTAACCTCCTCAGTATTACACATTCAGTGATGTGGCATCCTTAGTTCCCAAGCATTACCCTCACCATGATGAGAGCACATGGCTCTGCAGACAGCTCAGTAAGGAGGATTCAGAGAGGTTGCTGAGAGGGAGGATAGATGAGACATTCCTAGTGAGAGCAACTGACATGTCAGGTCCCAGTCACCTCTTCACATTGGATATTGTGTAAGTCAATGTAATACAATAATTATTTATTGTTTATTATTATCTGATGCAAATGCCATGCAGTAGGCATGGCATTTGCATCAGATTAAAATATTTATTGCATGGCATGGTATTATATTATTATACTACTCGTATAGTATTATTAATTAGTCAAAACTTTTGTCGGTGTTTGAATTGACATTAATGCACTATACATTATCATCACTGTGCGTTCGTGCGTGTGTTTGTGTGTGTTAGTTGTTTGTTGTTCTTTAGGGTACAGAGGAAGGTGGTCAGTCTGTGTGTTTATAGAGATGGTGGTTGGTTACGAGTTGAAAGATCAAGGGAAAGATATGACTCTATCAACACCTTAGTGATTCATCATCTCACTACTACAGTTCCTATAACAATTGATGATCAGATAGTACTAGTACTTTTTCAATATCCAGTGCACTCATAAAAGTTCATGTATTGAAAATAATTTCCTTAATTTAATTCTGTTTTTCAAATTTAGTAAATTAAAAAAATTACATTTTTCATTGTTCTAAGTAGATGGTACTTTGTAATTATCTGGTACAGTAATGAACAGTGAGTGTCTCATTCTAGCACCTACTGACCTTGAGAAGTGTCCTTTACCTGCAATGGACGATACAGATGAAGAATAATAAATGTATTAACCAGTCCTGTAATATCTAGTAACAAAGTCACTAGGACCACGAAGTAATCAAGGGAGCGTGCAACTCTGTATTTTCACAATACAATGGTGAAATCCAAACATGGCTGCCGTTTGACACAGGAATCTGCTGTCTATTCCGCTGCTAGGGTATGTTGATTACTACTACTCTCAATAACATGTGCTGTGATCTGAAAGGTGACTAGGTGAGAGTTGCGAGACTAAACACAGGGCATAATCAATGCATTTCCTCCTGTTTGGACCACGATGACCTTTTGGGATGATAAGGCTATAATTATTTAGCATTAGGATTTTACCATTTCCAGTCACACGCTTCTTCGACGGGTAGGTTTCGATGATTTCTTGATAGTAGCATGCATAATTTCTGGCTTCTATACTCTCTTATCTATGTGAACTCAGTGACAGTGAGTTGCTCTGCAAGAGTGCAGTGTTTTTTTTTTCGAAACTATAACACTAGCTAGCACATCAAGTGGAGACAAGAGTAAAATTAAATATACCTGTCTTGCCCTGAAACAACATTACAGTGTCACAATCATGCAACTATGTACACATGCAGTTTACCATGTGTGTCCTCTACAAAGAACACCTCTCCTTGTCTGATATATAACTTTAGTCTCTCCACTGCTCACAGTGATCTCAACATCAGCATCAAGGTTGACTATGTACTGTCGCCATGGAGCATTGTGCCATGAGAAATTATATGAAGGTGGAGTCTCTCTAAACATCATACCAGTGCTGGGAACCATCTGAGATAATAGACCTATTGCACCTGTTGTTATACCAATGAGTGAGAGAGAGAGAGAGAGAGAGAGAGAGAGAGAGAGAGAGAGAGAGAGAGAGAGAGAGAGAGAGAGAGAGAGAGAGAGAGAGAGAGAGAGAGAGAGAGAGAGAGAGAGAGAGAGAGAGAGAGAGAGAGAGAGAGAGAGAGAGAGGTAAAATTATACCAGTTGAGTGTGATGCACATGTGCATGGTAACAATATCTTGATAAGTCAGCAACTCTTAGAGTACTGGTGTATGTGTAAACTTCTGGAAAATTGAAGACTTGACCTCTCGAGCTTAGTCCCACACAAGAAATAATTAGGACAGCTAGTAACACACAATGTTAACATGGATAGCAGGCTTTAGGTACACTATAACATACAGAGGTACATACTGTAAGTGTAACAGTGATGACAGCACAATTAAAACTTTAGATATAGTTACGGTGTGTACTGACGGACTGCAAACCCAGTTGTGATAGTATATACATGTAATCGAACCAGATCTAATACACATACCATCACTCTTCATTTCAATGTGGAAGATACCAAACTGAGATTCACCATTCTCAGTCATCAGAGTGTAGATCCTGGTAACAGGGAACCTGACTGCAGTGTAAAGAAATACTCAACTTATTGTGATAGACCATACACGTACTGTTAACTGCATTATCCCTAGCTTTACTCCTAGAATTACCTGGAGCTTGAAGATGCGACAGAGGCATGAGAGGAGGATGTAAGTATTAGATATAAGATAGTATGCTCACGTGATTTAATTCCTATGGTAATAGAGAATTTTAGTTTGCCGTTTCCGGTAAACGTGGGGACGTGTAGGGCATCACGTGATCCCATCCGTACGTGTCTTGCTTGACGTTGACACGGGTGGACCAGCACTGTTGATACGCGGGCAGTGCAGTGGAAGTGCACAGTTGATACGCGGGCACCGGGCATGATGCAGTGCAGTCACACTTTTCTATTCCAAATCTTTCGCCTTTCTCTTTTGTAGAACCAAATGCAGATAGAAAGTATAGCATCTCTAGATCTTCTGCTTCACTATCCTAAGACACGTTCTCGACCAGCATAGCCAAGGATCTCTAACACGTCGTCTGAATCGCGCCTAACATAAAGCACAGTTAAGCTGCACAGTCAGTAACAGCAACTTACTTGGATCCAGTCGACATAATAATTATATTCGTCACTAAAGCAGTCGAAGTCGAGCTATCTAGGCCAGCCGTTCGTTGTGTATGAACTAAAATTCTCTTCGCGTGAATTCGCCACGTGTGGGAGTTACCCGTTTCCCGCATCCCGGAAACGCCAAACTAAAATTCTCTATTAATTATTCTCACGTGGGGAATACCTATCGTTCCAACGCGTGGCGTGGCTCAGAGCCTCAGATGAATGCTACGGCTTAACTGCAGTGTTCCGAATCATCAGAGGATTCAGATGAAATTTATCACTATTTACAGCTATGTGGTGCCAGACAGCACAGCCTGCGTTGCTGTAATATCGGCGTACGCCTGAGCAGCGGTCGGTGAAAAGCTCGCATATATGGCATGCACTAGGCTTGAGCTAATTATTCTTTTATTTTTTCCTATTATTCTTTTTAGAATTTCTCAATTTTTAATCCTATTATTCCCATAATATTGACCGATTATTCTCAGATTATTCCTATATGCTTTTGAAAAAAAATTAATGTGCATGCACAATTACAAAATTCATGTGAAGATATAATAGTGAACTATAGCTTCGTTTGTTGTACTGTAGCATAACAGAGGCTTCAACATAATCTTCAAGTGTTCTTAGCTGCCTCTTCCAAAATGAGTTATTCAAAACAGAAAACACTCTTTCTGCACCACCAGAAGAAGGCTGAAGAACAAAGACATTTTGAGCAGTTTCACTCCATTTTGGAACAGACGATGAATTGCATTCCAAAATTGTAAGCTCAGAAGAAATCTCATCTGTAAGAACAGGACAAAGTGTGGTGAAAAGTAACGAGCAGCTTTGAATGCCAGGAGTGTTCATAGGCGGATTACGATCGATTGTCCGTTTCCTTGAAAGTTGAGAAGGCCTTGGAGGACGTAGCACTGTAAGAATTGCTTAGGCCCGGGTCACACTACGTTTCGACCCGCAAAAATCTGGATAATTGGCTTGCGTTTTCCCGGTCACACAACACGTTTTCAGACGTTGACGCAGACGTAGACGCGAAGTTTTGATGTCGTGAACGTGGCGAACAGCACCGCGTTTGCGTCGACGTTCACAGCTTAATCCACGTGTATGTGTTGTGTTTATGATGGCAAGCCACGCAAAAAGAAGAAAACTACTAGGAAACGCCGGGATTCTGATCAGTGCCAACTGTCCTCGGTCAGCACACCAAAAGCGCCTTGGGCTTCGAAGACATGGTTGTACAGCAGGTGATAACAATAGCACTGTGGACATCAACTAACAGAAGGCGCTTTCTATACTACGACGCCGGCCGATAAAAGTAGATCGACGCCGGGTGTACTTCCTTGGGTTCTCAGACGTGCTGAACGCTGTTGCTACTATGACCAATCATAGTAGCAACAGCACAGCACACTGGTTCCGCCATAATGAAATCGTGGTTGGGTGTGACCGTGTTGCTACCCAAAATTCGTACGTTTGCATCAAAATCGGCAAACTTTTTGAAGTTACCAGACGTAGTGTGACCCGGGCCTATTAGCAGCTGTTGGCGTTGCATTGCGGGTAGCAACAACATGATTCTCTGATCCTGTTTGATCGTCTGATGATTCATCGTTCACCGTGGTTTCCTCTTCGCTATCACTCAGAGACAGTTCGTAATCTGCGTCACTATTCTCTCTCATGGCCCCCGTCAACTCTTCTATTGCAGCTTCTACTAAGACAGTTTTAGCTGCCATAGTTAACTTAGCGCACGTGCTCGACGTACTATCAAAATTTGACCGATTATTCCAGAATATTCTCAAATTCTTTTCATTGCCTATTATTCTCAAAATAATTCCGGCATAATAAGCGCATGCCTAGCATGCACAGATGGCAGATGGGCTTGCTTGAGCAGATGTAGCTTCTTATCCTTCGCACAATTAACCAAAGAAATATTGTTTACAATCGATATTGTGCTTAGTCTTCAGACACAGGGCCGTGAGCTCGTCGCTCCGCAGTGGCTAACACTGCGTTACTGAAATTTGCTATAATTATTCGATATGCCTATCGGTAGGCAAGCAAACTTCACGCAGCGACTCTGTCTGCACGAATACCCTTGGCTGGCAAAATACAGCTACTTGCAAAAGTCATGAATGGTATTAATTTGGTCACCCGACTCCCGCTGAGGTCGGGCGTGGCCCGACCCCTGCGTCGTCAGCAGGCTACACTACAGCTACAGGAGAGGACGGGCCACGCCTAAGTAGACCCAATCAACCAAACAAACAGACTAGCGCTGTGTCTGAGAATCCCTTTGCTTAGATCATTGTTAGTAACCTGAGCTCTCTCTCTCTACTTATTCTTAGTTGTTTATAACCTGAACAATGTCTGACAGTGAGTTTATACAATAACGTATTTCATACACATCATGATTCCATATTCGTGTATACACAGATATTCCAGCCCCAACCATCTTCCAGTTGACAACTGAATTGGTAGAAATGATGGATTGGTATTCTCTGGGTGTGGCTTTGAGAATTCATCCCAATAAGCTACAAGAGATCCAAAAATCATGTCCACAAGAGGGAATTCAACGATGGAGGATTGATATGCTACAGTATTGGCTGAACTCAACACCTGATGCCTCGTGGAATGATATCATAGTCGCTTTGAAGACAATCAGTCACCACACACTATCAGCTAATCTGAGAGAAAAATACATTTTGCCGTTAGCAGGTCAACAGGACTGCTCTACACCACCAAATCATACTGGACTTGCTATTGTTCCATCCACTACTGCTACTACTGCTTCAGGTAAATTAAGTATATATAGCATGCATTTTCTATAGCAGACCTTGCAGATGGTATATTGATACGTGAGTACTGACTTACACGAATATTATTATTCCTGAGTGTGGGCAGGGCATACTGTGGTTGGTCTGTCATATTTTGTCGGTTATATCAGCTTTTAGATGGACGCTGAATGTTTTGAAACTTGCAATGCTATAATAATTTGCTTTTGTAAAATTTAATGTAAAATAATGTATACGAAGCTTTGTTTACAAGTTATGCCATGATTTGTGTTGCTGACAAACTAGGATTGTATAATGGATAATGGCTGTCCCTCTTCACGTGTAATCATTACTTATCGTCCTTCATCTAGTCTTCTTCTTGCTGATACGTAGAGATTAACCCGGCCTGACCCTATACTGACAGATCTCAAGCGATAAATGGCTCAAACCATAGCCCCATGGTCTATACTTCTATTGGTTTTGATTCTATACTTATATCGTTTTTTTTTCAAAATTCACATTCAAACTGGGCGTTTGGGCATTTTGTATGTCACAAGTTTTCACAGCATGAACACAGTGGCTAGATTATTGTACTAGATTAGATTAGACTGTTTGATATGTGCACTGACAAGAGCTCATTACCTAAGAGTATGCAACAGTCAATATACCCGGTTATCTTGGTTGAGAATTTTCTGCTTACAAGTTTTCATATAATGATATTCACAGCTGTGTAATGATATTCACAGTTGTGTAATGATATTCACAACTACAGGAATGAGTAATGATCACCATGTAAATGCCCAAGGCTGTCCAACGGAGCATATTGACGGTTGCATACACATAGGTAATGAACTGATACAATTTATGATCATGCACAGTTGATATTATTAGACTAATCCTTTAGATGTACAAGATTGTTCTACTGCATCAGCTACACATCTAACATCTACTATAGCAACAACTGACACTTCAGTATCAGCTACTAGCTCTACTGCTATAACTCATGGTACGTTGTGCACAATATCAATCCATTAAAAATTGCATGCAGAAGATCTCTTTAGTTACTAAATTATTTTGTTGGAAATTTGACTTGCTCTAAACTGGCAGTTTGTTTTGCAATGTTCTACAAAATTCAGTACGCTCGCTATTTTAAACTAGCACCGTTTTCTCCTGGCATGCCAATATTTACGACCGTGTACTAAACTCCAAGCTGGCTACTCCTGCACTTCAAAACTGAAGCCACTTAAGTGTTGCGGCCTCGTCATTTTTCAGCTAATTTTGGTCTTCATTTGGCCCTGGTGACTGATAAAAAACCTGGTGGTGTCCAGGTGAGCAAACAGGACGGTTTAAACCATATTCTATGCCCAGGTATGCATTTCCAGGTACCCTGAAGCCCTAAAGATGCCTAAATCGAAAGCAGCAAGGGCCTGTACCTTTGAAACCCCTGTTTAAAATTCCCTCTGTGCTATACATTTTAGTGGGGAGGGCGCGCCGAAAAACAGTATCTTTTTAGGTAAAGTCATCTTTTGCAAATAGACTTAGTCTCACATATCTAAAGCACTTTTTTCATAGTTTATGATGTCTACAGTAGGTGGAGTCAACTATGACGCCAAAAAGGCATCATTAGGGGTTAAATAGTTAAGGATAAAGGAGTTGTACATGTATATGCGCAATCTTGACCTTATAACTTCAAACGAATGTAGGTTATAAACCGAAGTAGAGGTGTATATGGGAATCCAAATTCACATATGCACCGAAAACCGAGGTTTATAACCGGTTTAAACTATGATTTCGACTTACCTGGAGAGAAAATAGCACCCTTGTACCAGCAAGCTACCCGAAACAGCGCAGAAGATACAAATAGCGTGATAAACGGCGCTTAGTTTGCTGCCTATAGTGCGCGGTGACGCCATGTTATTTACACCCGCCCACGCACAGGTCAATACGCGAATTTGGATACCTCATTACATCAAGGAGAATTATTCATATCATAGTTTAATTATTATTTCTTACCTGTATATCTGAGTTCGCGTATTCCTTGCATGCAACTGATGCAAGTTGTTAGCCATGGACCCTTTCATACTGCGAAGTCTCGATTGTATTGCAGCTATGGAGAGAAGCTGCTATAATTTCGTCCAACTTTTTTAAACACGAGCCTGGTGTGTGTGTTGCAATGCAATCACGATTTGTACCCATAGACTATACTATTGTCATTGCCGCTCGGCAATCACATGTAGGGATGATAAATGAGACTTAGTAGCAACACTCAGTATCAATAATGTTCATTGTTACTACACAGGTCAGCAAGACTGCTCTACCACTAGTTCATCCACTACAACTACTACATCTCCAGGTAAATGAATTGTATTTGTATCCGGATTGTATTAGCCTCGATGGGCATAGCCACCAGAGTCGTACAAGAGTGTGTATATGTGTTTCCATCTATCAGGAGAATGCTTCAAGCACTACCTGAAACATGCACACAAGCAAGACACAATTAGTCTTTAGGAGCTGTTTCTTCCGCTCATAATTTATTGTGTTTAAGTTTTAACACATGGGTATGCTGAGCTCATGGCTAATGCATGCCCTCTCCCATTAGCTGGGAGTGTACTTCGCACCAAAATTAATTGTAATACTAAAAATTTAAATCAAAATGCAAGTAAAAGAAATAGTGGCAGTTGATACACGTTTGATGACATGACTGTTTTAAATTTAAAAATACAAGCAGACAAAGATTTGAATTGTGTATACTCTACACTATAGAGAACATCATTATTTTGTATGTTTGCAAGTATTATTGTTCCGCGCATTCTAGAAATTTGCGCTTTCTCTAGAATGCGTTGCGCTTTCTAGGAATTCCTAGAATGCCCACCATTCTATAGAATGCGCAGTCTACAGAAAGCGCAAGCGACTTGCACATTCTGTAGTAACTTTATACTCCAAAGTGCAGCGCTGAGCATTTAGTAAATCCAGTAAACGCGCGAGGTCTTCAGTACAAAATAAGTAATCAGTTTACCTCAATTCTATGTGTGACCACCAAAATGAGATGAGTTATGACTTTAAGTAACAAATAAATGTAGCTATTGCTTAACACAGATGGGTGGAACTGTCAAAAATAATAAATAGGTATAGCTGAATGTAGCTGTAGTAACAATGTTGTACATATTGCAAGTGAGTAACTGTAGGTAACAATGGGTAGCTGTGGTTATTGCTATCATGTGGTCAAAAGCTATTTCACTGCTTCTTCCAGGGTTAATCTTCCTCATAGCACCCATCACAGACTGTGTGAAAAGATTTTAACACAAATATCAATATTTGTACCTCTTTAAAGAGTATATGTCATGGCTCAAATGACCCTTTCTCATTGTTTTTTATCAGTTTTCTCAATTCCTCTTCATCAAGTTTTTGCATTAGCTCACACAACTATACACTTTAAAGAAATAAAAATTATAATTAAGGGTGCAGTGTCACGCCCACGCATGTATTTTTGGCTGGTTGATAGGGGACTGTATCTCAGAAACTACTGCTGATATTCCAAGAAACCAAAGACCTATGCTACAAGACTGGCGAAGGCTGTACACATCGCAAACTATGAGCGCTGAAAGTGCCAGACGGAAACGTGACGGGCGCGGCTAGATACAACGCTTAGGCTAATAAAACTTTCGTTCACTCAGGCAGTATAGAACTTCAGATTTGGGATATATACGTACTTCAACAAGGCGAAGGCAGTAACGTAGAGCTTTTTCGTGTATTGTGCTTGAAAGTGCGATTATGAGCTGCTTACCTCGTGGTTTTCCTACTTAGAGGGTGCTTATTAAAAAAAAACTCTACGTTAAAGTCTTTATCTGGTCGCTATATAGTCATATATCCAAGTTTGGGTCTATTCTGAAGGCCACAGACAGAGTTTTATTGATGAATGTATTGTTCGCGATCTTGCCTGGCTACTGTCAATCATTCTTATGCTTTATGTGCTTGTACAAACAGTGAATATCATTTGTGGTGTGTAACAATGTCCAACTTGTACATTCCTGAATAAGTTAAAGGTTGTTAGGGCCTGCACCCTTAAACACGCACCATTCAAGATCTCTTCGTTCCTAAAATGGTCAAGTGGATTTCACAAAGCATGGAACTGCAAGTCTTTAGTATCTGGGAGTAATTTTTAAATTGCTCCCTGTACACCGCTTTAACATCACAAGATCTCTTTTTCCATTCCTTATCTCTATCTTGAAGAGGTACTCCTATAAAATAATACAGTCATAAATTCAGTGTAATACTTACAAAGATATGATGATAGGCTGATGATGACTTATCATAAGCTAAGCTGATGACAATGATGATTGCAAAGTAGCTGCAAAGAAATGATGATAATGTCTTTGCAGCTTTGTACCTTATCATCAATAGCATTATAGCCACTTCTTTATAGCTAGGCCACATTATTGATGATGAGTCTTTATTTACAGCCCTGTTGTGGTTATAAAAGCATAGATTTACCATGGGAAAGGACGCCCAAGTGCATGCTGTATGAGCAAATTGAGCCCTAGTGAGCAATTACACACAACTGCTCAATGCCAGCTGAAGGTATGTGTTCACCTTGACTTGTGCTTTGACCTATTTTGATACATGTAGTAGTAAACAAAACATGCACAGTGATGTAGGTGCATGTACAACTCATGCAAGATATTGGCACAGTCTGTGATAATAAGTGCTAGCCATGCACCATCGCATTTGTGGCATGGCAGCCTAGAAAAACCAAAAGATATCTTTAATAGTGATAGTTTCGTTCACATACTGTTTTGAAATCATGGTCAGATCACAAATCATACAGTCCATACTACATGGTGAAAGTAATGATGCATGTTCAGCTAGATCAGCTGCCTTGCATAAATTACAGTGAACACACCACAGTCAATCCCATTGCTGTCCTGTCTAATAGTACACACAGTTCTCCCTGACCGCTATCATGCGACATGCCCACACTGTAGCTCCACCTTTTGTAAAATGACAGTTGATCGAGCGGGAGATGGACTAGCAGCTATGGATTACTTAATGGGTGTGAAAGTGACAACTCAAGCAAAAAATCATTCTAGTTGTGTATCATCACCAGAAAAGTGTCATTACAGTCATGCCTACTCTTGAATAGTTGTTTGTTATCACTGCAAAATTAGATTACCTTGTTCTCCAGAATGATCAACTTTTAGAAATTACGCTCTCTAAACGAATACATGTACAAATGCAAAACTCACCGTTGAGACTGTTTCCGTAAAGAAACGATGGCTCAGCATTGATTGATCGGCGATTATCTAAAATTGAAAGCCTCGCTGACTGGATTTATTACTCACTTTAGCGTAGGAACGCTCTCAGACACAACGCCGCGTACGTGTTTGCTGGACTCTACAGAATGTGCAAGTTGCTTGCGCTTTCTGTAGACATTCTATAGCCGGAATGTGTTGCGCTTTCTATAGAATGCCCGCCATTCTAAAGAATGGCAGGCATTCTAGGAATTCCTAGAAAGCACGGAACATTATTATAATGATCACTATTTGTGCCGAGCTTAGCAAAAAATAGATCCACACATCATAAATCACTAACACTTATACAAGACAAACGCTTTGCTACTCATAGTAGACATCACGACATTCTGTACCTTAATGAACAGATTTCACAAACCCTCGGCGAGCATGCCATTCACATTGTAGTGTCAGTCTGCATAGCTGCAAACTCCGTAAATTAGTATGTTGGTCTGTCAAGGTGCGTTAGGTGGGCGTGACTACAACCGAATACGTACACGTGTGCAGTAAGCTGACAACCTTTTCTTGAAGTATTTATGCATCCCAGAGCTGTGCTACAGTTCAAATCGACTGTAAGAGTACCTAGACAGCCAACCATGAGCGTTTTTGTCCTCAGAGAGGTCCGAGACGGCGGTCAAGGTGAGCCAGTCGTAACTCGCGAATGAAAGCATTTTCGCAAAATCCACGAGTCAAATTGCAAGCTCTGGTCGTGCTTAGTCTGTCTTGCCTTAGTCGACGCGTAGAAGTGATCGCTGTTCTCTGTAGCTCGATGGACAGAATGCGACAAGGCAAGTACCGTAACCCTCGCGCATGCGCCGAGGGTTAATCACACTATCATAATGAACAGATTTCACGAAACCCTCGGCGTGTTGCACATTGTAGAGTTAGCACCTTAGTTATGGTTTGCAGAAGGAGCTTTGCAGCTGAAGCCAACCTGCTTGCTATTGAAACTGCACTGCTACATGTAACCAGAAGACAGCAAAGTGCTGACCACAATTCAATCGAGACAAGGTGTGTCAAGTGGGCGTGACCGTGAACACTGAGTAGGTAGCCATTGCTCTTGGCTTTGATAGGCTTTTTCTTGAGATGTCTACGCACCCCCAGAGCTGTCCTGCTGTTTAGATGGAATCTACAAGTACCTAGGTAGTCAACTATGGGCGCCTTTGTTGTCAGAGAAGTCTAAGATGGCCGTCATGCAAGGTGAGCCAGCCATAACTCAAGAACGAAAGCACTTTAGCAAAATCCACGAGTCACATTGCAAGCCATGGTCGTGCTTAGCCTGTTCATACCTTAGTTGACGCGTAGAAGCGATCGTAGCAGAAGAGACAGACAGACAGACAGACCGACCGAACGACAAAGCAAGTACCGTAACCCTCGCGCATGCGCCGAGGGTTAATTATATTTACATAATAAAACACTAACAACAATAATCATAACATTATTATTCCCTTTTCTGCTATAATTATCGACAGACTTCTTTGTCCCTGAAATATACCGCAGCGATTTTGAAAAACTTCAGAATAAATATGCTCAGCTCTTTGATGAAGTAGCTGAGATATTGGAAGATGAAAACTCAGTCACTCCAGAACGATTAAAACGATTTGTCTTCCGAATCCCAGAGATGAACGATTCACTGGATAATGCCCACACTATCTCAGATATCATCAATGTAATTCAGGAACACTCATCTCTCACATGTTGCACTTATCTTGAAGGAGTTGCATCACGATTCAATGTCTCTGCTGCTAGTGATAAAATTAAAGAGTACTATGAATTTGTTGATGATTTCTGTCAGTACAAATTGGCAAATCATATCTACATGAAAACATTCCTTACCAGTAACTCAAAAGAAATCACACCTTCTACAACCATCATTTTCCAATTGCGCTGGAGCCCGGCAGAGAAAACACTCTCTCATATTAAGCATCTTCTCCAAGAAGCCTTTGAGAAACAGAGTATCTACGTACACATCATGGTGGTTAGAGGAGGGAGTGTACGGGTAATCTGCTGTGCTCCACAATATCTAATGACCGAACTAGTGAGGCTGGCACAGAAGAACAGAGAGCTGCTGGTGGAGAGCTGTGTCACCTATCTTAGGGTAGGAGACACTGTAGTAGTGGACACCAGTGATCAGAATGAGGTGAGGATATGTTATCATAAAAACTGTGTCACTTTAGATTTTCATCATCAGATATCACTTTTGAAAGATCGTATACTTCAAATAACCATTGCGCTTCAGTTGAAAGGTGAGTTGAAAGTAGACTAAATACAAACATGCTGCTCTTGCTTCAAATCACAGACTTCTTGAGGGGACCTGATTCTCAAGGTATGGTACATGTAATACATGTATATATGTGTCTGTGTTGCAGTCATACTGTACACATGGATCATGAGTGTTTCCTACCCACAGCAGCTGAGGATGTGATGAAGAGTATGACACACTCCAGTGCTGTGAGTGATGGTGTCACTGATGATGGTATAGTTCATAATGGTTGTCAACATACCCAGAATGAGCCCTCCAGCTCTATATGGCAGCTCACATTACGGGAGGCTGAGTATATCTTGACTTATAAACCAGATGGAACCTTTCTTGTCTGGAAAAGAAAGGGGAAACTTTTTATTGTTCCATCATCATCATCAATCAACACACATGTCATCAGTGTTGTGTGAGTAGTACATGTCACATTGGTAACTGGTGTTTATTGTTTGTACAGTGTCAATGGGAAGGTTGAGCATGTACCAATCCACAAAAGAGGACACTACTATGGAAAACTCAATAATGAAAAATACACATCAGTTGAACACTGTGTAGCATTTCTCTCAAGAACAGGGTTTACTATTGCTAAAGTAGCAACATCAGTTACACTGACCAATCAACTTTTTCCTGACAAGTGAGCTATCAGTAATGTTGTTTGTGTTTATCACTTCTCACTATCTGCAGAGATACTCTTGCTAACCTACCATCAGATATTCCTATTATCGTACGAGTGAGTGTGTAAATTGTACTTTTGCAATCACTCGATTTTATATTTGCGTTTTTGTAAATTTAATTCCAAAGTGAAGCTTGATTTTAGCTACATACCTACTATCAAGATGCCATACGAAAACTAATACCTTTAAGTACTTAGAGGCAAATGTTTAGAGAATGGTGTTGATTCAATGTTAATGGTATTGTCTGTTATAGCTATTTGTTACCCGTGCGCAGTATGCAGGAGTGTTATGCATTTGAGTTTGTCTACGTATGTATGTACGTATATATATGTGTGTCGTTAAAAAAACATGCCTGTTTGCGTCCTACCGCTCAAAAATCTCCACAAAAAAACACTCTGCAGTTTTTTCACTGAATTTATTGTCCTGTGAAGACGTCTTAATACTAGCAAGCCTTGCTTGAGCAGCTAGTCCATGGCTTTCTAAAGCTAAAGCTATGTGTCCTTGTAAGAACAGTTTATGACATTGTGGGTGTGTCACCCAACCTCCTATATCCATCCTAATCGACGTCCTGGCCTGCACTCAATCTCACATGTACCGTCATCAGGTGCTGTCTATGGACTGTTGCAGTAATGCTGGAGTAGTCGTGTACTAACTATGTAGATCTTAGCTCAGCGCATGGGTATGTGTTTATTACAAATCTAGTTAAAAATTTTGTGTTTAGCTTCTGATAATATATTATTTAACCTCCTTAGTATTACACATTCGGTGATGTGGTATCATCACTTCCGAAGCATTACCCTCACCATGATGAGAGCACATGGCTCTGCAGACAGCTCAGTAAGAAAGAGTCAGAGAGGTTGCTGAGAGAGAGGATAGATGAGACATTCCTAGTGAGAGCAACTGACCTGTCAGGTCCCAGTCACCTGTTCACAGTGGATATTGTGTAAGTCAATGAAATAACAATAACTATTTAATCTGATGCAAATGCATACTGCAAGCTTATAAATAATTATCTGCACTGTTTGTGTGTGTTAGTTATTTGTTGTTCTTTATAGGGTACAAAGGAAGGTGGTCAGTCTGTGTGTTTATAGAGATGGTGATTGGTTACGTTATGAAAGACATAGGGAAAGATATGACTCTATCAACACCATAGTGATTGATCGTGCCACTAGAATGGCACCTATATTAAGTGATGATCATGAAGTACTAGTATGTTTTCTATATCCAGTACACTCATCAATGAATAATAAATAATGTAATCTTTTCCGTTTGTCAAATTTTGGTTAAATAGTTTTTTTAAACAAAATGACATTGTTCATTATGCCTCTGTGGTGTATTTATTTACGGTATACTTTATTAATATCAATTGTAATTTCAATGAGCACATGTTATCAATGAAGAGTTTGAAACTGACAAAGATAGCTCAGATAGATCAATACCAATCGCGGCGATAAAGGGCGAATAGACATCCAGATCCCTTATATATGGTCCTGACCGAGCCGGATATTTACCCGTCGAGATCTTTATCCGTCGAGATATGGTGTACATGCTTTAACAGTGATTTCAGCACAATTAAAACTTTAGATATAGTTACGGTGTGTACTGACGGACTACAAACCCGGTTGTGATACAGTGTTCCACACGAAGAGAAGCAAAAATCTTTTTTTTACATTTTGGTTCATATCTCAGGAACCAAGTGTCTTATGATCATCTTGCAGGTACCATTATGATCCTCTATCCTTACTGAACACCCTGGTTCAAATGGCTTCGCGTCACGTGACGTGGGCGTGTCACAACATGGCGGCATATCACACCCACTGGAATGACAGTTTTAGGTTAGGATTTCCAGAACTACTGCTAGTTAAGATTTCTTAAAGCTGCATTACAACTATCACCTAGGGCTCTAACCTTTGGGCAAGTGTCTGGCTTGAACTAGCGTTAGTTCGGCAACGGGAACCAAAAGATGGATTTCGCGACAAGCCAAAACTTTAGGTATAGGAAATCCGATTCCGTGTGAGTTAAGCTCCAATACTTGGAGACTGCACAGCCAATACATCCATCCACACTTTGCTGCACACTGAGCGTCCCTAGAAATGTTCACAGCGACAAACGAGACTCTTCTCTGCACGAGAGCCGTTTTCTTGCCGCCATCTTGCGATTTTAATGGATTTGTGATGTCACACGTTGGTTATGAGCATGTGTTGCATCATAACTATTACACTGATTCAATGTGTTTTTAATAGTTATGACGTTTTACACAGCCAACAATTATTATGCGTGACATCATTACATCATGCGTGAGGTAGCATTACACTGCTATTGTTACAATACTTTTCATTTCAAAATCTTGTTTCCATACTTTTTCGATAAATGTACCAACCCTAAATCTCTTGCATTTTGGTTAAAATGTTTTTATTACTTGTAATAAATGTATTAACCAGCCCTGTAATATCTAGTAACAAAGTCACTAGGACCACGAAGTGATCAAGGGAGCGTGCAACTCTGTATTTTCACAATACAATGGTGAAATCCGAACATGGCTGCCGTTTGACACAGGAATCTGCTGTCTACCGATGCTAGAGTATGTTGATTACTACTACTCTCAATAACATGTGCTGTGATCTGAAAGGTGACTATAGGTGAGAGTTGCGAGACTAAACACAGGGCATAATCAATGCATTTCCTCCTTTTTGGACCATAAGACCTTTTTGGATGATACTATATTTAGCACTCAGGATTTTGCCGTTTACTGTCACACTTCTTCGACGGGTAAGTCTCGATGATTTCTTGATAGTATCGCATGCATGCTTTTTGGCTTCTATTCTCTTCACTATGTGCACTCAGTGACAGTGAGTTGCTCTGCAGCAGTGCAGTGTTTTTCGAAACTAACACTAGCTAGCACATCAAGTGGAGACAAGACTCAAAAATACCTGTCTTGCCCTGAAACAACACTACAGTGTCACAATCAACTATGTACACATGCAGTTTACCATGTGTGTCCTCTACAAAGAACACCTCTCCTTGTCTGATAACTTTAATTTAGTCTCTCCACTGCTCACAGTGATCTCAGCATCAGCATCAGGCTTGGTTGACTACTGATGTACGGTCGTCGTGGAGGATTGTGCCATGAGAAATTATATGAAGGTGGAGTCTCTCTAAACATCATATACCAGCAGTGCTGGGAACAAACCCATTTATTTTGACAACGATGCATGCACATCAGTAGTATAATCATGATTGACAATGCACAAGAATACCTATTATGAATTCGTTTTATTTCTGATATTAAATTCATTGTTCCATTGTTACTCTCCTGCATTATGCATACGACGCATATAGGTCGGGCGTGGCACGACCCGTGATTGCGTCGTTTGCTGCAGAGGACGGACCACGCCTAAATAGACCCAATCATCAGCCAAACAAACAGACTAGCGCTGTGACTGAGACTCTCTTTACTTTATAGCTCACCGTTTGTAACCTGAGCAATGTCTGACAGTGAGTTACAATAACGTTATTGTACGTTTTTAAATTGCGCTTGTGTGATACACGGTCTGATATCAGTCACGCAGTCCGGCAGAACCTTCCACATTATGATTTTATTGTATATAGATATTCCAGCCCCAACCCTCACTCAGTTGACAACTGAATTAATAGACATGAGGGATTGGTATTCTCTGGGTGTTGCTTTGAGAATTAACCCCGATAAGCTACAAGAGATCCAGATATTGTCCCCACACGAGGGGATTCCACGATGGAGGATTGATTTGCTACATTATTGGCTGAACTCAACACCTGATGCCTCGTGGAATGACATCATAGTCGCTTTGAAGACAATTGGTCACCACACACTATCAGCTAAACTGAGAGAAAAATACATTTTGCCGTTAGCAGGTCAACAGGGCTGCTCTACACCACCAGATCATACTGGACTTGCTATTGTTCCATCCACTACTGCTACTACCACTTCAGGTAAAGTATATAGCATGCATTTACTATAGCAGACATTGCAGATGTATATGATGATACATAAGTACTGACTTACACAAAAAATATTATTCCTGGTGTGGGCGGAGGCATACTGTAGTTGGTCTGTCATTCTGTCGGTTACATCAGCTTCTAGATGTACGTTGAAAGTTAAGCTTTGAAACTTGCAATGTTATAATATTTTGTTTTTGTAAGTGTAGAAGTTTTATACGAAGCTTTATTCACGATTTATGCCATGATTTGTGTTGCTGACAAACTAGGATTGTATATAATGGCTGACCCTCTTCACGTTTAATCATTACTTGTTGTCCTTCATTATCTGCCACTACTCTTCTTCTTGCTGAGACATAGAGATTAACCCCTGCCTACTGATAGTTCTTAAGTAATAAATGACTAAAACCACAGCCCCACAGTTTGATTCTATACTTCTGTCATTTTTTGAAAATTCACATTCAAACTGGGCGTTTGGGCATTTTGCATATCATAAGTTTTCACAGCATGAACACAGCTGCTAGATTATTTTACTAGATTAGATTAGGCTGTTAATTTGATATGTGCACTGACAAGAGCTCATTACCTATAACAGCCCGTTTACACTTGAGCTTAAAACGGTTCCAGAACCGTTCCTAGCCCAATGTAAACGGATGCAGAACCGTTGATCTAAACCGATCCGTTTCGCTAGGATAGGTTCGACATACAAGTGTAGGTCCAGACCGATTCAGAACGGTAAACGGAAGCGATCCCAAGTATTCGTTTTAGCGTACTAAAATGGGCATTTTGCCTCGGCGTCAGGTGTCATGACAGGTGTCTTGATGCATTACGAGAGACTGAATTATCAACAAGAGTCATAATAAGCGGTACGTATCGCCAGCTCTGGCTCCATGATTGTAGACATAGTTGGGCGTTAACAGCCTAGCCACACCCAGTACAAGAGGTGTGTTCAGATCACGTGATGCTAGAGGCATGCTTGTGATTCGGTTGGCTCTGGATAGTGCAAACAGGTACAGAACCGTTCCCAGATCGATCCCAAAGACCGGACCAGAACGGTTCCACAAGTGTAAACGCGCTGTAAGAGTATGCAACGGTCAATATACCCTGTTGGACTTGGTTGGGAATTTCTGCTTCACAAGTTTATACAGGAGAAAGCATTAGGGCTGCAATGTTAATGGTATTCACAGTTGTGTAATGATTTTCACAACTGCAGTAATGAATAATGATCACAGTATTCGAAAATGCCCAATGCTATCCAATGGAGCTTATTGACAGTGGCATACTCATAAGTAATGAACTGATACAACTTATGATCATGTACAATTGATAATATTAGACTAATCCTTTAGATGTACAAGATTGTTCTACTGCATCAGCTACACATCTAACATCTACTATAGCAACAACTGACACTTCAGTATCAGCTACTAGCTCTTCTGCTATTACTCATGGTACGTTGTTCATCATTCCTTGTCAATTAGTTTCAACTGTGCACAATATGTACAAATTGCATTTATAAAATCAGGTAACATGTTTAAGGATAAAGCAGTTGCACGTGCGCATGCAATCTTGACCTTCACTTCAAACGTTTATTATTTCTTACCTGTACATGTATATCTCAGCTCACGTATTCCTTGCATGCTAGCTGTTACAATTAGCCATGGACCCTTTTATACTGCAAAGTCTCAATTGTGTTGCAGCTATGGAGAAAGGTATGGCTGCTTTTCGTCTAAAATTTTTCAAACAAGAGCTTAGAGTGTAAATTGCAATGCAGCCAATCTCCTTTTCACAGCAGTTAGCCTGAGTTAGTCCAGAGGGGGCTTTGTTGAGACATTTTGGTTTTTGTACTCTGTTGGCAAAATATAGGCGAGAAACAGATAGAGAATATTGACTCTTAAACTTGAGATCGACATGTGTCGAAAGCAAGCCGTTCTTTTACAAAGTCTCGTCAAAGCCCCCTCCACCCATGTCTTGGGTACCTTACTGTATCCATGGCTATGGCTTATACGTTCTCTTTATGCCAGAGTGCTGTTTAAAAAAGGTGCAAGAATCTTTGTCGATATTTTCCACTGAATGGGTGTGGTTAGGGTGGAGCATAAATAATTTGCTTGAATGCCACCTAATAAATTTAAAGCCTCATACAAATACAGGACTGAATACTTACACACTAACACATGTGAGCATTATTATGCTATAATCAGTCATGACTGAGTGTTTCTGATTAAAGCAACTCAGGTGATTGTATCAGAGAGCTACAGAAGAGATTATGATGATATCCAGGGAAAGTTTGTATCACTATTCTATGAGGTAACTAAGCTATTTGAGAATGAAGAATCACTTACGATTAGAGAGCTAAAGAGATTTCTCTCTGGATACCCCAATCTAAGGGATCCACTGTGTAATGCTGACACCATTGCTGATATTGTGCAAGTAATCCAAGAACAGTCATCTTTCACCTGCTGCTCTTACCTGAAACACACTGCCTCACAATTCAAGATTGCATCAGCTGTTGAAAAAATTGATGATTACTACAAGTCAGTGGATGAGTTCTGTCAACATGAGCTGAGACATCACATCTATATGCAACCGTTTATCACAGCCAAGTCGATCAATATGACCAATTCTGGCATTATCTCATTTAAATTGCAATGGAGGCCTGACTCAAAGACACTATCCGATATTCAAAGTCTCTTGCGACAAGCTTTTGAGAAACAGAGTATCTACATAAACATCATGGTGGTTAGAGGAGGGAGTGTACGGGTAATCTGCTGTGCTCCACACTATCTAATGACCGAACTAGTGAGGCTAGCAAAGAAGAACAGGGAGCTGCTGGTGGAGAGCAGTGTCACCTACCTTAGGGTAGGAGACACTATAGTAGTGGACACCAGTGATCAGAATGAGGTGAGGATAATGTGTTATTTTAAACTGTGTCACATGCATGTGTCAAATTTTGGTTTAATTGTCAGACTTCACTTGTGGAAGATCTTATTCTTCAATTAACCATTGTACTTGAGTTGAAAGGTAAAAGTAGACATTGAATATGATTAATTTAATACTAGCACAAATTCATTTCTCTCACAGACTTCTTGAGGGGACCTTATTCTCAAGGTATGGTAATCTATTGTATGTGACTGTGTTGCTATCATACTGTGCACATGGGTCATGAGTGTTTCTTACCCACAGCAGCTGAGGATGTGATGAAGAGTATGACACACTCCAGTGCTGTGAGTGATGGTGTTACTGATGATGGTATAGTACATAATGGTTGTCAACATACCCAGAGTGAGCCCTCCAGCTCAATATGGCAGATCACATGGGAGCAGGCTGAGTATATCTTGACGTATAAACCAGATGGATCCTTTCTTGTCTGGGAAAGGGAGGGGAAATCTGTTTCTGATCCATCATCATCATCAATCAGCACATATGTCATCATTGTTGTGTGAGTAGTACATGTCACCATGGTAACTGGTGTTTATTGTTTGTACAGTGTCAATGGGAGGGTTGTGCATGTTCCAATCTACAAAAGAGGACACTACTATGGATTCCTTGATGATGAAGAATACACATCAGTTGAACACTGTGTAGCAGATATATCAAGAACAGGGTTTACTCTTGATGAAGGAACGACATCAGTTACACTGACCAATCAACTATTTCCTAACAAGTGAGCTATCAGTAATGTTGTTTGTGTTTATCACTTCTCACTATCTGCAGAGATACTCTTGCTAACCTACCATCAGATATTCCTACTATCAGACGAGTGAGTGTGTAAATTGTACTTTCCAATCACTCGATTTAGTATTTGCATTTTTGTGAATTTAATTCCAAATTAAACCTATAGTTTAGCTATGTACCTCCTATCAAGATGCTATATAAAAAAACAACTAATAACTGCAAGCACTGAGAGGCAAACGTTTACAGAATGGTGTTGATTCAATGTGTTGGTATATTGTCTGTTATAGCCATTTATTACCTGTGTGCAGCATATGGGAGGGTTATGCATTTGAGTTTGTCAACGTACATACGTATATGTGTGTCATCAGAGCACGGGTATGTGTTCATTAGAACTTAGTTAAATATTTTGTAACTATAGTGTGTTTAGCTTCTGATAATAATCACTACATGTTATTTAACCTCCTCAGTATTACACATTCAGTGAAGTGGTATCACTAGTTCCCAAGCATTACCCTCACCATGATGAGAGCACATGGCTCTGCAGACAGCTCAGTAAGGAGGAGTCAGAGAGGTTGCTGAGAGGGAGGATAGATGAGACATTCCTAGTGAGAGCAACTGACCTGTCAGGTCCCAGTCACCTCTTCACAGTGGATATTGTGTAAGTCAATGTAATAACATTAATTAATATTTTGATCTGTTGCAAGTGCCATAATGCATGGTGCGAGCTTATCATAATTATAATTATAATCGTGTAATTTCAATTAGTCAAAATGTTGTCAGTGTTTGAGTTGACATTAATACATTATACATTATCATCACTGTGTGTGTGTTAGTTGTTTGTTGTTCTTTAGGGTACAGAGGAAGGTGGTCAGTCTGTGTGTTTATAGAGATGGTGAATGGTTACATCATGAAAGAGATAGGGATAGACATGACTCTATCAACACCATAGTGATGCGATATGTCTCTACAAGAGTCTCTATACCAATTAGTGATCATAAAGTACTAGTAAAATTTCGATATCCAGTGCACTCATCATTGAATTATAAATAATGTCTTCCTTTTTCTGTTTGTCAAATTTTGGTTAAAAAGTTTTTACAAACAAAAATTAATGACATTGTTCATTGTCCTAAGTAGATGGTACTTTGTAATTATCTGGTACAGTAATGAACAGTGAGTGTCTCTTTCTAGCACCTACTGACCTTGAGAAGTGTCCTTTACCTGCAATGGACGATACAGATGAAGAATAATAAATGTATTAACCAGCCCTGTAATATCTAGTAACAAAGTCACTAGGACCACGGAGTGATCAAGGGAGCGTGCAACTCTGTATTTTCACAAAATACAATGACGAAATCCTAACATGGCTGTCGTTTGACACTGGAATCTGCTGTCTACCTCTGCTAGGGTATGTTGATTACTACTACTCTCAATAACATGTGCTGTGATCTGAAAGGTGACTAGGTGAGAGTTGTGAGACTAAACACAGGGCATAATCAACGCATTTCCTCCTTTTTGGACCATGAAGACCTTTTTGGATGATACTATATTTAGCATCAGGAGTTTGTCGTTTACAGTTACACGCTTCATCGACGGGTAGGTCTCGATGATTTCTTGATAGTAGCACAGTGAGTTGCTCTGCAACAGAGCAGGTTTTTTTTCGAAACTAACACTAGCTAACACATCAAGTGGAGGCAAGACTATAAAATCAAAAATACCTGTCTTGCCCTGAAACAACATTACAGTGTCACAATCAACTATGTACACATGCAGTTTACCATGTGTGTCCTCTACAAAGAACACCTCTCCTTGTCTGATAACTTTAGTCTCTCCACTGCTCACAGTGATCTCAACATCAGCATCAAGGTTGACTATGTACTGTCGCCGTGGAGCATTGTGCCATGAGAAATTATATGAAGGTGGAGTCTCTCTAAACATCATACCAGTGCTGGGAACCATCTGAGATAATAGACCTATTGCACCTGTTGTTATACCAACGAGTAGAGAGAGATAGATAGAGAGAGAGAGAGAGTGAGTGAGTGAGAGAGTGAGAGAGAGAGAGAGAGAGAGAGAGAGAGAGAGAGAGAGAGAGAGAGGGAGGGAGAGAGGGAGAGAGAGAGGTAAATACCAGTTGATGGTGATACACATGTGCATGGTAACGATCGATATCTTGATACGTAGTCAACAACTCTTAGAGCTAGCTAGAGCCTTGTAGTAGCTAAGTACTCGTATATGTGTGAAATTCTGGAAAATTGAAGACTTGTGGGTGTACTGACGGGCTGCAAACCCGGTTGTGATAGTATATACATGTAATTGAACCAGATCTAATACACATACCATCACTCTTCATTTCAATGTGGAAGATACCAAACTGAGATTCACCATTCTCATCAGTGTAGATCCTGGTAACAGGGAACCTGATGCAGTGTACAGGAATACTCAACTTATTGTGATAGACCTTACACTTAATACTTTAAGGTTTACTCCTAGAATCACCTGGAGCTTGTTTCTTTAGAAGACGCGTTTTTACTAGTAGTCGCCATCTTTGTACACGCCCCAGAATGTTAACCGCCACGCCTATCGCTAACACGTGGATTCTGTGGCGAAGCGCGTGTCCCACCTCTTCTCAGCAGCTTCACAATAGTAGTCAGGTTCATCATAATAGTCTAGAATGTCTCTAGACACTTCTCTGCTGTTTAGACCGACTTATCCCAAGATATTTGGTAAGCTGAAGTATGTAACTAATTTTGGTTTACAAGTTTTTAGTTCATCTTTCATCTGTTCGTGTTCTTTCTCGTGTAGGGCTAGGAGAGGTATTAGCAGCAGAAATGAGGAAACGTATTATGGTAATGGATGGTGCTATGGGCACAATGATTCAGTCATACTATCTCGCAGAAGAACAGTTCAGAGGTACCTTCCACCCACTTGATCTTCACTCTCCCTTCTCTCTCTCTCTCTCTCTCTCTCTCTCTCTCTCTCTCTCTCTCTCTCTCTCTCTCTCTCTCTCTCTCTCTCTCTCTCTCTCTCTCTCTCTCTCTCTCTCTCTCTCTCTCTCTCTCTCTCTCTCTCTCTCTCTCTCTCTCTCTCTCTCTCTCTCTCTCTCTCTCTCTCTCTCTCTCTCTCTCTCTCTCTCTCTCTATTTAGATTTGTTTTTTTTCTCGTCTCTCTACAGGTGAAGAGTTCAAGGACCATCCCAAGAGTCTCAAAGGCAACAATGATCTACTCTGCCTCACTCAACCTCACATCATATATGAGATACACAAGGTATGCTCTAGAATCCAAGTAATAGCTGCTGGGAATAACTGATAGACACCTGAAGTGTCCTAATTAACGCCTCTTTGTGGCTCCTCCATGACCCTGAAGTTTGCAAATTTCTCTATTTTGATTTTGTTTAGAATTACTATGAAGCAGGAGCTGATTTTGCAGAGACCAACACCTTCAATGGGACCAGTGTATCACAGAGTGACTATGGGACAGAACACCTAGTGAGGGACAATCATGCTCATCATGCTCATCTCACTCACTCACTCACTCACTCACTCACTCACTCACTCACTCACTCACTCACTCACTCACTCACTCGCTCGTTCACTAACTACTTGTAACTCATCATTAGGTGCGTAGGATCAACAAAGCTGCTGCCTCCATTGCTAAACAAGCTGCCAAAGATGTCCAGGAAGCTACTGGTAATGATTATCTCAGCTGCCAACATTGTGTATGACATGATACATGAACACTGTATTCTGTTAATAAACTAAAAACTAAAATGTAATCTAGAAAGGTCAGATACCTGACCTATTGTGGGTCCATGTCATTGTAATCTATGGCTTCTCATTGTTTCTTTTGTGTCTCAAGTTATTTTGGGGCAAGCCAGCTCTTGTTCATAACAACAGTTTGTACATAATTTTGAGATAGTGCATTAGTGACCAGTAGTAGAGTGATAGTATAATGGCTGTAATTATGTGTACCATTATCCATTGTACAGGTGTTCCACGGTATGTTATTGGTGCAATGGGTCCCACCAATCGCACTCTATCAGTATCACCATCTGTGGAGAGACCTGACTATCGTAACATCAGTGAGTGCTTGTTTCATTTCTTCATGAAAATTTTGAATCCTTTGTACAGCATTTGATGATCTTGTGCAGTCGTATGCTGATCAGGCTCGTGGTCTACTGGATGGTGGAGCTGATATACTGATGGTAGAGACCATCTTTGATACTGCTAACTCTAAAGTGCGCAAGAATAATTTGTTGGATGTGTAAATGATTTTTTTTTCCGGCAGGCTGCTTTGTTTGCTCTCGAGACACTGTTTGAATCAGAGTATGAACCAGTTCCTGTGTTTGTAAGTATGTAACACACACTATACATTATAATAGTCATATTTTTAGTACTTTCTGTGAAAAACATTGTACCATTGAGCTAACTGGCATTTTGCAATCAATGAAAATTATTTTTTTGAAGTTAAAGTTCAATTTTGTATAAAATAATGTTTAAAATTTATGTTGTACGGCAAATGTGATAAAGCTACATTGACTGTGTATCTTATCATTGTTTGACTAGGTATCAGGTACTATTGTTGATCAGAGTGGACGCACACTATCAGGACAGACACCAGAAGCATTCCTCATCAGTGTGTCTCATGTTCGCCCACTATGGTAAGTATCTATCTGCACGAGTTAGACTCCTTTACAATACAACAGCATGGTTCTCGCTAGGTAGGTTTTCCTGTAACTGGACTGGTTTGACTAACATGACTAGCATCACATGATAGTGTGGCATTAGTGTCTCTATGGTTACATACTAGCCTCACCTCCTGTCCACACCCTTCAGTTAGTGGCCTGGTAATGACTGTCTGCGCATGCGTTGATTTTCCAGGAAAACTGGGAAAAACGGCGGTGCCATCCTATATGTTGGTATCACGCGTGTCTGCTCTTGTCTTAAACGTAGTATCTGCCTTTGTAATCGCGCGAGTAATTGATCATAATTATCCAAATTCCAAGGTTTTCATGGGAAAATCAACGCATGCGCAGACAGTCATTACCAGGCCACTAATTGAAGGGTGTGGACTGGAGGCGAGGCTAGTTACATACTAGATGTGTCCATCTTACAGAAATGTATTGTGTTATTTCTGTATCAATCAGTTTTGCTCTTTCTGTGTAGTATTGGTCTCAATTGTGCACTCGGAGCTATAGAGATGAGACCGTTCATTACAGCCATCAGTCGTAACACCGAAGCTTTCGTACTCTGCTACCCCAATGCAGGTGAGTAGTGTATAATAATCCCCTGACCAGAGGTCTATAATGAACAATTTTTTGTTGGTCCCAATAGTGTCTGCCTTAGAGAGGTTCCACTGACATTAGCATATTGGGTTTTAGTTTGCACAGCATTGTTTATATACATATGCATCAAGTGCGCATGATCTTGATGCACCTGATGTGCACATGATCTTGATGCACCTGATGTGCGCATGATCTTGATGCACCTGATGTGCACATGATCTTGATGCACCTGATGTGCACATGATCTTGATGCACCTGATGTGCACATGATCTTGATGCACCTGATGTGCGCATGATCTTGATGCACCTGATGTGCACATGATCTTGATGCACCTGATGTGCACATGATCTTGATGCACCTGATGTGCACATGATCTTGATGCACCTGATGTGCACATGATCTTGATGCACCTGATGTGCACATGATCTTGATGCACCTGATGTGCACATGATCTTGATGCACCTGATGTGCACATGATCTTGATGCACCTGATGTGCACATGATCTTGATGCACCTGATGTGCACATGATCTTGATGCACCTGATGTGCACATGATCTTGATGCACCTGATGTGCACATGATCTTGATGCACCTGATGTGCGCATGATCTTGATGCACCTGATGTGCACATGATCTTGATGCACCTGATGTGCGCATGATCTTGATGCACCTGATGTGCACATGATCTTGATGCACCTGATGTGCACATGATCTTGATGCACCTGATGTGCACATGATCTTGATGCACCTGATGTGCGCATGATCTTGATGCACCTGATGTGCACATGATCTTGATGCACCTGATGTGCACATGATCTTGATGCACCTGATGTGCGCATGATCTTGATGCACCTGATGTGCACATGATCTTGATGCTGGTTTATACTGTTCTTTTTCTCTCAGGTCTACCTAATGATCTTGGCGACTATGACGAGACACCAGAAGTCACAGCACAGCACATGAAGGTGTGTCATTATAGTAAAGTCAAATAAGCGACTTACTTTTTCATCTAATACACGCCTCAGTGATGTACTGTTTTATACTAAATTGTATTACACAGACTCGTCTCAGTTGTCTGTAGCTTTAATTGTTAGTACAAAGTGTTGTATGTTATTCATCATGACTGTTCTTTCTCATGCAGTCGTTTGCTGAAGGTGGTTTATTAAATATTGGTGGTGGATGCTGTGGAACTACTCCAGCTCATATCAAGTAAGCCGCACCCACTATCAAAAAACTTATTATAATTATCGTCGCTTATGGTTGCAGAAAAGCATGTAAATGTATTAGTATTTCAGCCAACAGTATGTATTTCAACCTGTCATCTGAGAACAATAGCTTTATTTTCACTATTAATTTTGCATTATACTTATCGAACGTATTTCTCTCTTCCAGAGCAGTGGCTGAAGCTCTTCGTGGTATTACTCCTCGGAAACCGCCGGAGAATTTGTTCAGTGATGCTCTGTTGCTGTCAGGTGTGTGTGTGTGCGTGTGTGTGTGTGTGTGTGCGTGTGTGTGTGTGTGTGCGTGTGTGTGTGTGTGTGTGTGTGTGTGTGTGTGCGTGTGTGTGTGTGTACGTGTGTGTGTGTGCGTGTGTGTGTGTATGTGCATGTGCTTACTGACTATATTGACGCTGCACTAGACTTTGATTTCCTTCTTTGTGGTACCGTATTTCTTCTAAAGATTCGGCGCCTCAGCAGCTTGTCGCTGAAATGCGTACTAAACCTCCAAATTTCGGCAAGTGCTTTGATTCTTCGTCATAGTCAGCCTTGAAAAGTCATGTACTTCATGGAAAAGAGCTGTTGACACGTTCTCGTTCAAAACAAGTGCTCGTTGCTACACTTCCAATTCAAATCTGAAGTTATGTATTTTTGTGCCAAATTTTTAGAAGAAATACGTATTGTTTTGCCGTGGTCAACTCTTTACTTTTATATTCCACTTTCTACATGTAGGTCTGGAGCCGATGGTTATCAACCAACATACTAATTTTGTTAATATCTGAGAACGGTGCAACGTTGCTGGTTCCCGCAAATTCACTTGTCTGGTCACAGCCGGAAAATATGAGGTACTGTACCATTACATGTATCATGTATAGTGTATAACTCTGCTAAATGTGTATTGTTGATTTGCATTGTGTTTGCGAGCTGCTTGAACAGGGTATATGAATTCGCTAGACTGGAGCTGCTTATTAGACTGCTGGAATGAACCACTGTGGTGGACTACTGGATTAGTGCAGCTACCAACGTAGCGGCGTGCATGTATGGACGGTCGCTAGTGCGATACTAGTAGTACTGCTCAGTGCTTCTCCTCGACAAGCTCGTGGTTCTAGCTATGACTTGTTATGAGGTGTAACTGAAGTCTGGAACAACAGTGTCATATTCATGGGCACCATGGCAACTGCTGCTACTAATTAAATGAGCGACTCCTTTACAATACAACAGCATGGTTCTCGCTAGGCAGTTTATGGTTTTTCTGTTTCGACTAACATGACTAGCATCACATGATAGTGTCTCTATGGTTACATACTAGATGTGTCCATCTTACAGAATGTATTGTGTTATTTCTGTATCAATCAGTTTTGCTCTTTCTGTGTAGGATTGGTCTCAATTGTGTACTCGGAGCTATAGAGATGGGACCGTTCATTACAGCCATCAGTCGTAATGCGCCTATCAATGTCACGCCCCACCCCCCCCAGTACGGGCCAGGGGTGGGGGTTGTACGGGATTAGACAACGCAATTTTGCCCGAGGGTCGGGCATTTGACCATCTCCGGACACGCTCGGATTTCATAGTTTACGTGCGCCCACCGCGTGCGATTACATATTCAGTGTATTCACAGCCGAGCTCGCTTGCAGCTGTATGGTTCTATCTATCATAGTCTGCCATGGCGATCACCGTACTAGCGTGTGTTGGAGAGAGAAGGAGGCCCGTGACTGTACTAAAGGCCTCTGTACCTGATCTTCGGGAAGCTATAGCAGAAGCATTCAGTGATGTTTTACCAACACCCAAGGCAGAATTCGTTCTTCAAATTGAAGACTCGAGTTGGGGAGCAGGAGTATTCGTGGATATGTCTGAAACAGACGCTATTCCTGATCGAGCAATTCTTAAAGTGCTACTAGTGACACAAATCAAACCAAGTTTAGAGGACACTGTGAAAGACAATGAGGCTATAAACCAGAGTGTCTCAGACTCACTGTCTAGTACCTCAGAGGTATGAATTGCATTTGTCACAAATTTTATACTCAATAAATATATTTCTCTCTCTTTGTCTGTCTGTCTCTCTACACAGAGTGTGCCATCACATGCTGAGTGTTCACAGAGTGTGCCATCGCATACTACTAGCGATGGTTTTCACCAACTAAGGTTCACTGGTACCTCAAGTCTGACTTTATCAAAGTTGCCTGTTCCAGTAAGCAGCTATAAACATTGAATGGTTTATAAAGCACTTACTGCCTTTGCATTGATGATGAAAGCTGTATCATTTTACTACATAATAGAATTTAAAAGTCCCATTAATTTATATTGCTTATCTAAATTGCACGATTGTGAATAACTTATTTTCTTTCTACTGTTCATAGGTATCATCAGACGGAGATGCTAAGATACGTGAACAAGCAGTGTTTTATCACAAGCAGACAAAACGGCCTCTTTCCGAGTATCAAAAGCTTCTTAACCAATGTTCAGGTGATGTAGCTGTGGCTGAACCATTTTTGTTGAGCAAACGGGGTGAACTTTTTCAACGTGCCAAGAAGGCTGTTCATGATAGTGGGTATAGGTTTAAAAAAGGCCAGTCTCGCTCCAAACGATTTTCTGGGTCTGAATCTCCAGCAGCTGAAACACCCAAGCGTCCAAAGTTGAGCCAGGAAGTTCGAAAAGATCAGATTCATCAAGTAAATGAACAGTTGAGCTGCATTAATGAACGGATTTCTTTTAAGGAAAAGAGAGTATTTCAAGCCACTAATATAAAGAATTATAAGCTTTGTGATGAGCTCTCTGAGGAAATCATGAATCTCAAAGGCAAACGTCATAGTCTTCTTACAACACTTAAAGAGTACGAGAAAAAAGAGAAACGTTCTAAAGCTTATGCAGCTAAAGCCACTTCCAACTACTCTCACTCTTCTTCCTCATCACCAGTGGTTTCGGATATTGATGATCGCCCAAATAGTTCAAGTTCAAAAACTATTTCCTCCTATCCTCTCTTTTCTAAAACTCCTTCAATTCCGTATACTGATGAAGAATTACGTACATTTAAGAAAAGATATGAGGAAGGGTATGATAGCCCAATCTATAATGATCGCTATAATGGCATGGCTAAAGGAAAACAATCTAACCTATCTGACTACTTCACAGTCGAATGAAGGACTGCAAGCTACCCTTTCCTGTCAGTCCCCATCTCCCTGTTCACAGGTCAGCTCGCACATTGATTCTTCTATCAAGAGTGACCAGACTGACATTTCCAGTGAGCACCTATTCTCTCAGTCTAGTCAATATCAAACCTCTCTCTCTCCTCAGTCCAGTCAGAATCAGACCAGCATCTCTCAGGGTCAGACTCAACGTCTGATTTTTCTCTCATCTGAAGCCAGTAAAGATCAGAACTTAGATAGACCTCCCAGTGTGTCATCTACAGAGAGATCAATCGATGAACTAGTTTCTCTTTATACCCAATGCACTCATGATTATACAATGACTGATAATATCTGTGTAAGCAATAATACAAATCTTACACTTCAAGACTATCTTATTGCACGTCAGCAACATTGCTTAGTTAACCACCACACTGGAAAAGAAAAGGATTGCCTTGAATGTCAAGGAATGCTAAAGGCTGGCTATTTAATTTTAGAAGGAAAATTTTCGACTCTCTCTTCTCTCTTTCGCGAATGTTTTCCCAGTGTGTCGTACACCTCCTACAACGCAAAGCGCAAGCTACTACATATGCCTCTTGCTACCCTTACAATTGGCAATCCTTCTAGTGGGAAATCTCAAGTGTATGTTATTGAAGCCGTCAGAGGGCTTGACTATTCAATGCTGGTTAGTCTCATTGAATCAAGATTTAATGAAAACACATCTCCTTTGACAACAAAGCACATTCATGAGTTGTTAATGTTTGCCCAGAATGACCGAGAGCGTGAAACTATACGCTACACTATTTGCCAGGCATCTGGACTAACGACATCAGCAGCTCGACGGATGTATGGGTGGGAAAGAATGAATGAGAGATGTGCAGAAGTTGATAGCTGTATACAAAAGCTTAATGAAATTAACGAATGTGTAGCTGATGTTTGTGCTATAGAGGAGAGAGCTTTGAAGAGGTCATACAATTTAGAAACTGAATCATCCAGTGAGAGTGATCACGATAGTGAGGTTGAAGATATACCGTACATACCGTATTCCTTCGTTCAAACAGAGGCAGAACTCGATAAGACATTGATTGAATCAAAGTTTAATTGGTTTGAATTTGTCAACAATGTTTTGAAGGAGTGCATGAATAGTGATGAGGGCATGAATGATGATGACGTTATGGATTCTTTAGAGCTTTATTTTGCTGGTGCCGTGGATAGGTTTACTGATCAGAAACGTCAAATAAGACTTTCACATGATGCCTTTAAATGCCAAGAACAACAAGCAAATGTAGATGAAACAATTACTGATTCGAATTCGGACACTGCTGACAATGAGAATGATGAAACCTGCAGTACTGAAGATGTTGAAACTGAGAGACAGATGATCAAGCAAAGAGTTTCTATAAGAAGAAAGGCACGTTATTTGAGAGAAAAGCTAAAAGCTAAGCAGCGATTTTTATCTCGTAAGCAAACTGTGAAGGTCTCTAAAATATTGAAAGATTGTCCAAACATTGGCAAAGTAATTGAGGACTTTGTTCAAGAAAGAAACATTGGAGCAGATGCATGGAGGAGAACCGGGGTGTTAACCTTTGATGGTAACAGTAGATCTAGACTACAGAACAAGGTGACCTTTAATGGAATAAAACAGCATCTCGAAAGTGTCTACAAACGAAAGTTCTCATATGGCTCGGTAGTGCAACTATGTGTTGCTAGAAACAAGCGTAGAAGATCAGCACGTAGGTATAGAGGAGTTGCCCATGTTACTTGTCGCAGAGCCCGCAAAGGATTTCAGCTTAAATATAACCCGGACTCACACTGGAGCAATGCCTTATACAGAGGACTGAACAAGCTGCAATACACAGATGGGTGCCACATTTTGAATATCAACCGTGATGATGCAGCAGGGTTTCGTCTTGACACCATGACAACTCATAGATTACACAAAACCCCAATGTTGCAGGGTCATCAATCTTTAACGACCTATACCGATTATGTCAATAAATATCCATCCTTACTCCAGACCACTTCGTACAATTTTACAGGTACTCTAACTACAGCTGAGTTGTGTGCTGGAGTAGTAAAGGCTAGTGGGGTTTTCCCTAAAAATCCTGCTCAGCATGCTGCCGACTTATCTTTTCTTCAGCAACAGCATGAACTGCGACCAGTGTTTCTTGATCCACAAAATGATCAACCCAAACTAGTTGAATGCATAAGAGTAGATGGGGCTTCTGATGAAGGACCATCACATGAGGAAGTCCAATTTTTTTGGACTGTTCGCCATATTTCAACCCCAAATGTAACTACCCTGGTGACTACTCGTAATGGTGGAGCATCTTATCTCAACCGTGTAGAACTACAAAACGGCTGTCTAGGTTTGGCACATGCTAATCTATTCCTTCCCTCTACTCTTGGAGGCTCATGCTTTAGCTCTGAGACAGGAAAAGTCGATCAGGAAAAGTACAAACGCAACATGGACTTGGCTACACAAGCTTACATAAGTCGAGTCAACGGTTGTCCTTGCAATGAAGGAACACTTCATCTATTCCAAGGAACTAATTCACACCATCTGCAGGAACTAAGAGGTAAACTGCTTATTTTTTTGAAAGGATCAAAAGCTCAGAAGGCAGCTCTTAAACAAGGAGACCCAGAATCGTATGAATATATTAAGCAAGTTTGGACTGTACGGAACAATCATGTCATGAATGACCTACCCTTGCAGTATATCTTTCAATTGAGTTGTTGCTACAAATCTTCATGCACTCACCCCTTTTGTACATTGGGTATTCACAAGGAGTTAAAATGGTATAATGGTGGGCCAGCTACTTCATATCTGCCCTATCCAATTCCTGACCCAACAAGGCCGTGGGGCTCCAATGACTGCCCTGAGTGTCCAGGAGAAACCTGCTATGGACATTTTATGATGCCAGATCAAGCATTGTTATCGACTCTCCCTGTAGTGAAGAAACCACCGTCTGCAATAATACGAGAAGTATTTGAAAGACATAAAGATTGCCCTCTGACTGAAGATGAAATTTTAAGTACTTCAAAAGATGTTCTTCTTTCACCAAATGAAGTCAAGATGTGGCTTGCACACCTTCAGACAGTCAAGGACAACAGAATAAGAGGTGCGAAGAAAGCTGCCTTGACTAGGCAAAAGAAAAGAACAAAAGAAGCAGATACTGTGCCTGAGTCAAATGAAGAAACAATCTATTACTGTGGTGTGTGTCATGAACAATATCTAGAGGTTTCTGATGAAGAAGAAAGTTGGATTGAGTGTGAAGTTTGTAAATGTTGGTATCATTTTCTATGTGTTGGTGTTACTGTTATTCCTGTTCATTTTGTTTGTAAAAACTGCATATAACAAGTTCTATTTTATACTCAATACTGTCTTGCCATTGCAATGTCTATACATGTATAGCAGCTGAGCCAGTCATTCTCTATCTATATAAAGAGAAATATGGGTCAAATCCCGTATATGAGGATAGGGGCAGGGTGGGGCATTATACGGGATTAGTAGGGGATTTGCATCGCCAACTTCGCCCCACCCTGGGGCATTTGACTTCCTGTTTGTGCAAATCCCCTATAATCCCCTACTTGCCCCGTACTGGGGGGGTGGGGCGTGACATTGATAGGCGCATAACACGGAAGCTTTTGCAGAGCCAAAAATAATTTTTGAGCATGGGTGGTCATTAATTTTGTCCAGTCAATGTACATTTTGTCCGGCCATCGTTCAATTTTAGTCGGTCATAGGGGCGTGGTCGCAATAATAGGTGTGGCGTTTGGGGCGTTAAATAGAATGTCTCCAGTAGTAAGCACATGCGTGCGTTTTTGTGTTGGGCCTACATGGCCTACAATCAGAGAAGCGCCTTTTGCAGGCTTGGAAAGTAGCCCCAGGTAAGTGCTAAGTATAGCAATAGCCTTTAGATCATGAAAGAATGCCCGGACAGAATGACCGATCGAGCGTGTATTTGCTCGGCCCATTTGCTTGATTGCAAGGAAATTGGCCGGTGGCCGGACGTTATTTTGTGCTCTGCTTTTGTACTCTGCTACCCCAATGCAGGTGAGCACGAATGCATAATAGCAAAGCGGCGATAGCAAATAGCAAGTTTAGACTAAACTAGTATAAAAGTGTTTATACAGTGTGTACTATAATGCTGTCTGTGATAGTTTATTTGGTTAGCTGTGTGTGTGTCTCCTCCCTGATCTATGCAATTGTAGGGGGGTGCCGTACCCCCTTATTATTATAATGTACCCCTCTATCTAGCTGATGCACCCCTTTATATTTTATTGACAGATGGTATAATTAACTTCCCAAAAGTGAAAGAGAGTGATCAATTTAGAGTAGTAGTAAAGAGTAATCAACTAATTTTATGAAACGCAACAGAATACAGCCCGCCATGCCTAGGATTAGCATAATTACGCCCCTCATAAATATTACTTAGCAAAAATTTTTGCGAGTTGCTTCGCTTGCCGCTCTATGTACCTCCCTATTGTTAAATTCTGGTGAGAACACTATAGCAAATTAGTTTATTGGTTCAGTTAGTGTCTGCATTAATACACATACTTACAGAATCTTGATGTTTCATACCGACTTGATTCTATCTCAGGTCTACCTAATGATCTCGGCGACTATGATTAGACACCAGAAGTCACAGCACAGCACATGAAGGTGTGTCAGTACAGCACAGTAAATAACATAATATTACTTGCCAGTTTGTCTTGCTCATTTTCTACACCCTTCAGTGATGTCTTCATCGTACTGTACTGATTGTAGTTCGTAGCATTTTGACTGAATTGTCGATTTTGAGTTGTTGTTGTGAATTTTTCTTCTCATGCAGTCGTTTGCTGAAGGTGGTTTATTAACTATTGGTGGTGGATGCTGTGGAACTACTCCAGCTCATATCAAGTATGCCACACCCACTATTACTAATACTATCATCTTGAACTCAGCTGGTTCATACAGAATTTATTCTAAATGGGAAGTTTTCCTGTATTAAATGTTGATCAGCATTATAGAGGAGTTTACCCTTGGAACCTTTTGCAACTAACCCTTTATTGAATTGTTTTGTCGTAAATTTGACTTACTCTAAACTGGCAGTTTGTTTTGCAATTTTCTTCAATGCTAGCAGTTCCAAACTAAAACCATATTTTCCTGGCATGTCAAAATTTACGACTGTCTCTCTGTTACACTAGGTAGAACTCCCATATTATCTCGGTTTTGAACTAGCGAAAGTTTGATACAATGCATCGTTCTAGAGCTATTTCGTGGTTTGCTCACCTTGATGGCTTTTGCTGACGATCAGGACTTCTCCGAAAACGAAACTACCCACAGCAGACTGCCTAGTAGCTTGAAGGTTAGATTTATACTACAGGATAGCAGCGCTGGTCTAGAAAACTGCATGAGAAAGCTTAGCAGGCTATGGCAAGCAACTTGTGTGATGAGATTGTAAACACGCCAGTAAAATAGTCACACCGTGTGGTCAGCACTGTTTGGCTTCTGCCAAATGCTTCAAACCATGGTATTGTGTTTGGATGAATCATACTGTGTTGTAGCTTTAGCTGCTGTGTGCTGCATGTCCAGTGAGCAGTATGTATATGCGAGGCATCTGCACCTTCAGTGCTTCATTCCTTCTGTTAATTCAGTTTTGCAGCGCACGTTTAAAGTTAAGCTATAAAACTATCAATGCAATTGGAAGAACACGATAATTATTATCCCGCTTTTCGACGTGTGGAAGCTGAGTACTAAGCTTGGTTTTGGAGTTGGCTGTTGCTGACGAGGCTTCTCTAGCGACCATCCACATTAGACTTCAAAGGAACTTGATGGTTCGGTATGTACTACAGGACAACTACATGTAGCAAGTCTAGTGAGATTGAAGAAACGTAGCATCAGTCAGCAGCAGCAGCAGCAGCAGCCATGGTGTGTGCATACTGCTAGCATGCCCATTACTGATTACACCAGTGGTTAGCACTTTGATAGATTCTGTTTACACAATGGCTTCAGTACAACAGGCTGTACTATTGTAGCTACTGATGGTGCTGCTATCCATGGATCTGCAGCATGCTTGCATGGTTCTGTTGCTGCTATTATATTGACATACATGTATCTCCACCGAGGCATCCACACCTTGCTGCTTCATGTATAATAATTATAGTGAGTAATTTTGATCTGTCAAAAATTTGTGTTTGAATCGATTAAAATAAATTGTTTACACTATACATTATCATCACTGTGTGTGTTAATTTTATTCTTTATTTTATTCTTTAGGGTACAGAGGAAGGTTTTCAGTCTGTGTGTTTATAAACTTGAAGAAGCGGGAGAAAGATATGACTCTATCAACACATTAGTGATTCATAGTGACACTAGATCACTTCTTATACCAATTATTGGTGATCACGATGTACTAGTGCATTTTGACATTGTTCGAAATATTTCGTAATGTCCTTTACTTTACCTACAATGGACGAGAATGAATCAGAGGGTTTGCTGAGAGTGAGAGCAAGTGACCTGTCAGGACCTAGTCCCCTTTACTGTGAGCCTGAGCTGTAGGCTATATAATACACCATGCATGATTGCGAACAGGTGCTTTGCGCTCCTCGATTTACATGTCTTTACGCTGCTAGCATAATCATATTTACGAGCCCCACCCACCTATCACTCACGTGCGCGACAGCCAAACTCCCACGATCTGGGGGTACTGGTAAAACCAGGAACGGGAAACGGGAAATGGGAAATAAGAAATGGGAAATGGGAAATAGGAAATCAGTAACCAGTAACCAAAATACATTGTAGCTGTCTCTAAAAGTACAGCTGGGTGCTGACGAGACTGCATGCATCGTCATCATGTGGTGCTCGGTCACTAGACTTCAGTACTGTTCACGTCCGGTAGTAGTTAGTACCGTGACTGCAGTCTAGCGCAGCGTCATGATCTGAGACCGTGTAAACACGCTGGTCACGACGGCGAGTGTATGTACTGTGCAGTAAGGGGAAAATGTACTGTGCAGTGTAAACGATTGGATTGTAATTTTATACAAATTAGGGTCTGCAATGAAAAAATCGACTGTCATAGATTCAGCGGGATGGCGACTCAGTGTGTAGAGTTACTTGGTACGGACATAGAACGGATAGATATAGAAGCGCCAAGTCTTTCCTTTTTGCAGGAAAAAATAAAACGCTAAAAAATTAGAGGTTAAGCCTACGAATTGCTTATAAACTATTTTATATTCGAGTTACAATCGATGCACGCGATACAGTTTTGTTTTCAAGAATGCACAGCATCGTGCTGTCATGATTTCAACACTCTTCGAGGTCGCAACAGCTCCCCTGCATCGTTTTCAAGGCGTAATTTGGAAGTGGGCGGGGTCTCCGAGACGCAACAATAACAGTTCTTGGTCTCTAGCGCTCTTGTACATCGACCAATAGCAACCCTCATGCACTTTCTGTCCAAGTAGGGTAGCAATGTAATTGCACACCAAGTTTCATCATGTTCATTTGTTTCCTTCCACCAAATCCAAAATTTTGATGTATTTCTTGGATTTGGTGGAAAGAAGCAAATAAACTTGATGAAACTTGGTGTGCAATTACGTTGCTACCCTACTTGGACAGAAAGTGCATGAGGGTTGCTATTGGTCGATGTACAAGAGCGCTAGAGACCAAGAACTGTTATTGTGGCGTCTCGGAGACCCCGCCCACTTCCAAATCGCGCCTTGAAAACGATGCAGGGGAGCTGTTGCGACCTCGAAGAGTGTTGAAATCATGACAGCACGATGCTGAGCATTCTTGACAACAAAACTGTATCGCGTGCATCGAATGTAACTCGAAAATAAAATACTTCATAAGCACTTCGTAGGCTCCACCCCTAATTTTAGCGTTTTATTTTTTTCCTGCAAAAAGGAAAGACTTGGCGCTTCTCTGTCTATCCGTTCTATGTCCGTACCAAGTAACTCTGCACACTGAGTCGCCATCCCGCTGAATCTGTGACAGTCGATTTTTTCATTGCGGACCCTATACAAATGCAGCGATGAAGAAGTTGTATTGCTCAGTCACATCTGATGAATAAAAAGATGATAGCTAGGGTCAAATCATTCATAAGCCTACAATGATTGATGTGTTCTGTATATAAATAAGCGTACCACTGATCCACCACTCTGCAACACAGATCATATCGTAGACTGCAAAGTCACCGCAGTCCACGCTGCTCGCGCTGGCTAGACCAGCGTGTTTACAGCACAGATCATGAGACCAATGACCATAGATAATGATGAGACTGAGCTAGACTGCAGTCAGTACTTACTACGTGAACAGTACTAGTGACCGTGCACCACAGATGATGCATGCAGTCTCGTCAGCACTCAGCTGTACTTTGAGACAGCTACAATGTATTATGGCCGGTTACTGATGCCTGGTTTCTCATTTCCAATTTCCCATTTCTTATTTCCCATTTCCCGTTTCCTCGTTTCCCGTTCCTGGTTTTACCAGTACCCACGATCTGGACAGGACGAGCCGACCATACGATTCTCTGTTGAGCCAAGAGGAAAGTAACCACCAACCAGCTGGATGATGTCTGATAGTGACTTTTCAATCGTCACGCGATAGCTAGGCCGCTGTACCTGAATCTGTAGCTTTATCATAATTGTATGAACAACCTACCGTGTACAATCAGGAGCGCATAATGAGAGTGAGCGCGGTAAGAAGACCGTGCTCACTCTCATTATGCGCTCCTGGTACAACTGATGTATCTCATTATGCTGAGTGTTATAATTTACAGACATTCTAACAATCTATAACTTGACAGAGGAGCTTGTGCGAATGAGCGACTGGTATTCTCTGGGTGTGGTTTTGAACATATGTGGCACAATTTTGATAATGACTGTAGCAACTCACCTACTTTGCATCAGAAGAACCGATGCACGGATAAGATTAACCCTTTAACCGCTAGAATGCTGGGCATGCATGCTTGACTGTGTTACAGACTAACAGTCGTGGAACAGGAGCGCTAGGAGTTGTAGTTGCCATGAATCTGATGTTAACTGCCGGTAGACTAATTCTCTGCCAACGATGAGGTCAAGATTACGCCGTAGCTGCTCGTTTTCCTCGGTTGACAGTCAGTCGCGAGCGATATCGTTTTATACTCACATGGAGATCGCTTGTGCACGCAGAATGAACTTCAACCAGTCTACTGGCACAGTTAGTCTGATCATTGGATCACAAAGAACTGGTCTGTCCGCTCGAGAGAGAATCACATCGCACTTGGTCTACTCGGTGATCCCGCCGGGCACGCAGCGAGGACTCACTGAATGCGGTTTGCTTGCTCACTGGTAAGCTTACAGTGTTATACCCATGATACTGTTTTACTCGTCTGATTGCTGCTGGTGCACGCAGATAAATGGCACAGGGATCCAACCTCGTTCAGAAAGACTCACAATACACAAACGTGACTGTATGACCTGATATCAAGTGAGTTATTCTTGTAGATGCTGTGCTAACTTGTGACTATAATTATTGCCATTAATAATAGAATGAAATATGAAGCTGAAAGTATCTCAACTGCCATTCAAGCAACTTAAAGATTGTTTAGACTTAAATCAGTATTAATTATGGTGTGAATAATAATTGTAATAATAAATTATTATTGATTAACATGAACATTAATTTTGTCATCATTGTGTTCAAAGATTAAGCTGTCTACGAGCTGAAGCTGTAGGGCTTTGTACAAGTAGACAGAAGAAACGTGATATGTAATTACAAAATGTAACACTTACTGCTCAAAGTACATAGGCCTACTACCGAGACAGGTGCTGCTACAGAAAAGCGGCGACCAAGGAGATCTGCGGGTTTAAGTTGAAGTGATTCACTTGCCACGAAAAATGTGACAGAGAAACGAACAGCTATTCAGAGTCACTATAGGAAGCGCTGCGAGAAACCTGATAGAAATAGTCTCCTCGACTGAACTAATGTCGACCCTTTTGGATGCAAGTCGCAAGCAGGTGAACGAGATGGTCATAGTTGCTCGTTTGGGTCTGGCTGGAGTAGAAGGAGTGCGCCTAGCACACAACCTATTGCCAAAGCAATATGGATCCAGAAGAAACCAACTGGCTGCCATCATAGTCAATTCCTTTTTACCGCCAACACAGCAAGTTAGTGAAGCAGATTGTGGGGTCCTGCTAAGCTTTATGGAAGACAGATGCTCAGATTATTGTAACCTGAAACCTCACCATAATTTACAACAACTTTCGCTCAGAGAGTGTTTACCCTTTGAAGAATTTTTGGCTCCTCCTGTCGATGTCATGCATCAATATATACATTGTCCCTGCAGTGCAGAGGGAGACTCTTGGATCAGCATAAACCTATTGCTGTCACTATCTATGGACTCACTGGTCCACGAAGAGCCACCAAACTCTGTCTTCGATGCTTAAAGTGTAACACTGTCTACAATTACTCCCATGCACTACGGTTGCAAACATACTCATGGAGAAAAGTTGTACTGACAATCATCGCCGTGAGTATATTGAATTATCTGATACAATTATTGTGAACGACATGCAGCTTCATGTCTTTGAACTGTTTTGCAATTTAAGGTAGTACTTAGTTTCATCTTGTGTATATACGTACCTTATTGTAATCATCATTTTTCACTGCAGCTTACATTCATTTTTTAGCTTCTCCAGGTTCTCTGATGTATACTGGCAGCTGTTTTTTCTGCTTGACAGTAGGTCACATCGCACCGTACTGATCACTTATGCATCTGTATCATGCAGGTGACATTCCTCCATTCACAAGAAAACAGGTGGCTGATATGTTCTACCAGAGAGAGATCGAAGAAGACCGAAGGGATGATAAAATTAATATCCAAGTCATAGTGAATGGTTGATGTTCAGAGAAGGAGACCTAAAACATTCATGAAGAGAATTGTTGAGGAATGGAGTGCAGAATTGTATGATCACCATCAATCAAAAGATTGTCCTGTAAGAGGTACATATACACCTATAATAATAATTGTGTACACCAGTTCTTTTCCAGTTGTCAATATGCTTTCACAGCTATAATTATAAATAATTTGAGCTGGCACTGTGTTTTGAAGTGTCTAGCGTAAACACGGTTTATAGGCTTTACACTTACCTGTGATTCTTCAGGTTGTGGTAGCTGTTGGACAGTTGATGGAAACTGGAAGCTTACCTTTCCACAATGCATGTTTCCAGTTGCTAATATATACGGTTACAAACTTTCGCAGTTTATCATTTCCTGCAATTTGTCCAGAAGACCTTCTTGGCAACAAAGCTTTCTGTGCGAATCACTGCATTGTGGCTGAAGATCATAGTTACCCAACTGACATCAGAAGTTTTGTTAAGTTTCAGAAGGAGGCAGGTATTATGTATACTGCACACTCTTTATTATCTTAGATCAATTTGTATAGGTAACGTGACAGATGAAGATATTGATCAAGGTATGTGTATGATCATCTTGTAATGTTCACAGTAATTCAGAACACAAGATCTCTTATTAAAAATAGTGCAGCAGTATTTATAGCAGAACATAAGCTTGTGAACTGACAGTGGTGTGACATAACATGTGGCTAGAATACATGGGAACATGAGAAGTCTGTCTCTGAATACAATACACATAAGAATGTCTGTCTTTGCAATAGTCTTGACATTACAATCTAATAATGACATAAACTTAAAGTGGTATTTTATAGATGATTCAATCACAGGAGGCAACATTCTGGAGTCACTAGAAAAGATCGGAGCTTCATCAACGCAATGCTCTTTGAATTTTGTAGCCAAAACTCAAGGTAATGACTAATTATCATTACACAGAGTATTTAATGTACTTTTGCATAGGCACCCTAGAGTTTCTACAACAAAATCCAGAACTAGGTGCAATAGACATCACACATTGCAAGAAAGACACCGAAAAACAAAAAATAGCCGTGGTCATGTATTTATTGTTTGACCCTGTGGTCACATCGATCTACACAAGCCTAACTATCAGTATGTAGCTATGAAAATTTGTTATGATTTCTCTCTTACTAATTCTTTTTGGTCAGAGTCACCATCGCAAGTATTCATTATAATTAAAGTAAAGTAAAAAAGTTTTAATAAAAAAAACACTAAAAAGTGTAGGGATGACACTTGCAAAAGTAAAGGAACAAGATGGGATGATGCTTGCAAAAGTAAAGGAACAAGATGGGATGATGCTTTCAAAAGTAGAGGAACAAGATGGGATGATGGTTGCAAAAGTGAAGGAATAGTGCTTGCAAATGTAAAAGTCCCAAGTATCCCTACATCAGCGACTTGCTGTGACTACATGCAACTGACAAATATGGAATCCTCTTCTTACAACCGTCAATTACTTAATCGGACTTGCGTCCTCCAAAACACAGATACATGTACCTCTAATTATTTACAACTGTCAACTACTTCATCGGACTGCATCCTCCAAACACAGATACCTATATAGTTATTTACAACCGTCAATTACTTCATCGGACTGCGTCCTCCAAAACACAGATACCTCTAGTTATTTACAACTGCCGGTCAATTACTTCATCGGACTGCGTCCTCCTTCAAGCCGCTGATGTAGGGATACTTGGGACTTTTACATTTGCAAGCATTATTCCTTCACTTTTGCAACCATCATCCCATCTTGTTCCTCTACTTTTGAAAGCATCATCCCATCTTGTTCCTTTACTTTTGCAAGCATCATCCCATCTTGTTCCTTTACTTTTGCAAGCGTCATCCCTACACTTTTTATTTTTTTTTTATTAAAACTTTTTTACTTTACTTGTTCCTGTTACTTTTTTGATAACTATCAGTTTGAATTTATTAGCTGTATTCTATGCTAGCTTTTATTTCATTTTTACAACTCTGTGAGCAGCAGTTACTAGTCTAGTAAATCAGAAGGTGCGTAGCCTCTAGACAGAGAGTCAAGGAACATGGAATGCTCAAGAATAATGAAAAGGTTTAAATTAGTTAGAGAGGTTGAGGGTATGAGTTGACAACATGATATTTCTTAGCACTGTAATGGATGAAGAAGAGACTAACACTGACAACTCAGTCAGTGGAACACTATGATGGCTTCTAGCTCTTCACAATGACCAATGTCCAGTTGTCAACAGCACAGGGGTCCTATAGGTACAGCTTACGCCGCGTAGTGTAAGCCTAGATGGGTCAGTGAGAAGGTTCGCCGGCGCCTGCCGTGCCGAGCCATGATGTCAGCATAGACAGATCAGTGTTACCCAGGGTATAGTATACTGCTTTAAACAAATGTTCAAACGTCTAGGCTCTAGCTTGCGCGCTGAAGCGCCCAGAGCAGAGACAAAGCGAGAACCGAGCTCAGTTTCAAAACTGATGTGGGCGGAGTCAATGATCAGCAGCGACAAGAGGGTTAATTAATGAAGTCGCTCTAACAGTCCAAAACGGTCCAAAAACCATGTTTTTCAAGGATTACTCGCTTCTGGTAGTGTTTGAAGCCTATCTAAGAAGTAAGTGCACTACCCCAGATGTATACACATGCGATGGTGCAGGTTTGGTAGTGATTCGTTCACTCAGGACAGCGCTAGGCTTACTGAAAGAAGAAGAAGAAGAAGAAGAAAGATGAACAATTCGCTTGGGTGGCGATTTTTTAGAAACGTCTGCCAGCTTCGCCAAAGGTATTTCCATGCTCAGAACAATCGTCTGATCAATCCTAGATGTCTAGAATCTCGATAAACGCTAAAACAGCGAAGATCTGCAACTTCTCTCTGAGAGTCGCCATCTTGATTTTCGTCGTCAAACAAGCAGTCCCGGCGACTTTCATAGACGTCCTACAAGCGCTTACACTTCAGAGTCACTTAGAGATAGTTAAAATGCAGTATAGATGTATAATAGTGGAGATATGTGCGAAAACTCATTTTCACACATGAGTAGCCGCCATCTTAATTCGAGGTCATCCCTACATATCATTGCCTATCGGCAATGATAATTGCTGATGTGGCTATACAGCTTACTTAAGAATCTTCCCGAAGACCAGTGGAAAAATGTCGACGTCGTGCACAACATGTGCCATCTTGATGGCTTACGAGCTGCACAAAATCCATTACCATTACCACCTCCATACGATATGATGTGGCAGAAAATAACTAAAGTATTATTCATTCGCTCATCATCGACAATTGTGTCCAGCATAGTTACTTGGTAGCTATTATCTCATTCATGTGATTTTGCACTAGAAATTTCATAGACACTATTATTTGCAAGTACATTTTTAGCAACTTAGAGTGGATTAGGATTATGTCATAGTTAGTACCTCAAATAACTCTTAAGTACAGTTGCAAGTTTTGCCATTGTTGTAGAACGTATCAGTGGAATTATCATACCATTATTATCATTGCCGATAGGCAATGATATGTAGGGATGACCACGAATTAAGATGGCGGCTACTCATGTGTGAAAATTAGTTTTCGCACATATCTCTTTTGTTATACATTTTCACTGCATTTTAACTATCTCTGAGGGAATCTGAAGTGTAAGCGCTTGTAGGAAGTCCATGAAAGTCGCCGGGATTGTTTGCTCGACGACAAAAATCAAGATGGCGACTCTCAGGGAGCAAGTTGCAGATCTTCGCTGTTTTAGCGTTTATCGAAATTCCAGACATCTAGGATTGATCAGGCGATTGTTCTGAGCATGGAAATACCTTTGGCGAAGCTGAAAGACGTTTCTAAAGAGGTAAAACAAAATCGCCGCCCACGCGAATTGTTCTTCTTTTGACAAGCCTAGCGCTGTCCTGAGTGAACGAATCACTATCAAACCTGCACGATCGCACGTGTATATATCTGGAGTAGTGCACTTAGTGCTTAGATAGGCATCAAACACTACCAGAAGCGAGTAATCCTTGAAAAACATGGTTTTTGGACCGTTTTGGGCTGTTAGAAGAGCGACTCCATTAATTAACCCTCTTGTCGCTGCTGATCATTGACTCCGCCCACATCAGTTGAAAGTGAGCTCGGTTCTCGCTTTCTCTCTGCTCATGGGCGCTTCAGCGCGCAAGCTAGACTCTAGAGGTATGAACAAGCAGTATACCATACCCTGGGTAACACTGATCTGTCTATGCTGTCATCATGACCCACGGCAGGCGCGAACCGGACGGCGGTGCTACCCGATCTTAGGTTTATTACACTAGCTACGTGGCGTGAGCTGTACCTATAGGACCCCTGTGCTGTTGACAACTGGACGTTTGTCATTGTAAATGGCTAGAAGCCTCTGTGATCGTGATATCGACATCTACTAGGCGTGTCTACTAACTTCCTCAGGCTATCCCGGCGCCGACTCAGAGTCTTCCAGCCATGATCACCATAGTGTTCCACTGAGTTGTCAGCGTTAGTCTCTTCTTCATCCATTACAGTGCTAGGAAATATCATGTTGTCAACTCAACCTCTCTAACTAATTTAAACCTTTTCGTGATTGCCGATAATAACATTCCATGTTCCTTGACTCTCTGAGTAGGCTATGCACCTTCTCATCTACTAGCTAGTAACTGCTGCTCACAGAGTTGTAAATATGAAATAACAGCTAGTATAGAATACAGCTGATAATTTTAAACTGATAGTGATCAAAAAAGTAACAGGAACAAGTATAAAGTAAAAAAGTTTTAATAAAAAAAACTTAAAGTGTAGGGATGACTCTTGCAAAAGTAAAGGAACAAGATGGGATAATGCTTGCAAAAGTAAAAGAACAAGATGAGATTATGCTTGCAAAAGTAAAGGAACAAGATGGGATGATGCTTGCAAAAGTAAAGGAACAAGATGGAATAATGCTTGCAAATGTAAAAGTCCCAAGTATCCCTACATCAACGGCTTGAAGGAGAACGCAGTCCGATGAAGTAATTGACGGTTGTAAATAATATAGAGGTATCTGTTTTTAGGAGGACGCAGTCCGATGAAGTAGTTGACAGTTGTAAATAAGCTGCAGGTAGCTGTATATTTGGAGGACGCAGTCCGATGAAGTAATTGAAGGTTGTAAAAGGTGTAGGAAAAGGATTCCACATCAATTTTGTCAGTTGCACATCATCGCAGCAAGCCGCTGATGTAGGGATACTTGGGACTTTTACATTTGCAAGCATTATTCCATCTTGTTCCTTTACTTTTGCAAGCATCATCCCATCTTGTTCCTTTACTTTTGCAAGCATAATCCCATCTTGTTCTTTTACTTTTGCAAGCATTATCCCATCTTGTTCCTTTACTTTTGCAAGAGTCATCCCTACACTTTTTAGTTTTTTTTTATTAAAACTTTTTTACTTTACTTTAATAATTACAGGTTATTGATGTACTCCATTATCGAAACCATACTGATGAAAATTGTTGGGTAAGGTACAATCCTAAACCATGCAGTGATGGAAGAAAATCCTCATATCAATTTTATGTGTGCAGAACAGACATTTTCGTGGCTGTCCCGGTATCGGCAGATACTATAAGTTCAATGACAAAGACACATCATCTCTTCACCTTAGATAGATTAGTTGCACGTAGAAATGCATACACCGAGTTGTGTCTGAAGGTGGGCAAGAAATTGCTGCTATACCTTCAGCACACTCTGCTGATGATTGATTAACTATTAATTCTTAAATGTTGCCAACTATCTAGGTTGACATTAAGGTGATCATTGAATGTATAATTTTATATAGAAACAGCATGCACAGTTGCATGAATACAAATAGCTATAGCATACAAAAGAATACCTTCTTAGTCAAATTACTGCTGGGCATGTATTATCATTGCCGATCGGCAATGATATGTAGGGATGACCTCGAACTAAGATGGCGGCTACTCATGTGTGAAAATGAGTTTTCGCACATATCTCTACTGTTATACATTTCTACTGCATTTTAACTATCTCTGAGGGAATCTGAAGTGCGAGCGCTTGTAGGAAGTCTATGAAAGTCACCGGGACTGCTTGCTTGACGACGAAAATCAAGATGGCGACTCTCAGAGAGCCGTTGCTAGATCTTCGCCGTTTTAGCGTTTCTCGAGAGTCCAAACACTTAGGATTGATCAGACGATTGTTCTGAGCATGAAAATACCTTTGGCGAAGCTGGCAGACGTTTCTAAAGTGGTAAACTGAAATCGCCGCCCACGCGAATTGTTCATCTTCTTTCTTCTTCTTTCTTTCTTTCTTCTTTCGGTAAGCCTAGCGCTGTCCTGAGTTAACGAATGACTACCAAACCTGCACCATCGCACGTGTATATATCTGGAATAGTGCACTTACATCTTAGATAGGCATTAAACACTACCAGAAGCGAGTAATCCTTGAAAAACATGGTTTTTAGGCCGTTTTGGACTGAAGACGCCATTAAATAATTAACCTACTTATCATTGACTCCGCCCACATCAGTTTTGCAGCTAGCTAGCTATCTCGATCGATACTGCGTTTTGTCTCTGGTCTGGACGCTACAGCGCGCAATCCAGAGGTATGAAAATTGTCTAGAGCTGTACTATACTCTAAGTAACACTGATCTGTTCGTTAAAGCTTCAGATGGCGGGTTAAAACTGACATGCCCAGACGTGAACAAGTTGTAGGCTTACGAGCAAGTACTACGCACAGAAAGGTTCCTACACCACGCTGCGTAAGGACTAGAAGCTACTGTGAGTGTGACATTGGCATCAACAAGATTCTACTAGGCGTGGTCCAACTATTTAGGCTTTGCAGCATCATGATCGAGTTGTCAATATTGGCTGAGTCCGTGTCTTCTTCATCCATTACAGTACTAACAAGTATCATGTTGTCATATCATACCTGGACTTGATATTTTGCTGTCTGTGTCCTCAACCACTTTAACTATTTTAAACCTCTCATTGAATGATTAAATGATTATTTTAAACCACACTCCTTACTCTCAAGATCCAGTGCACGTTCACATCTGCATGCTAGACTAGTAACTGCTGCTCACAGAGTTGTCAAAATGAAATAACATGTAACATAGAAAAAGTTCAAACTGATAGTGATCAAAAAAGTAACAGGAACAAGTAAAGTAAAAAAGCTTTAATAAAAAAAACTGAAAAGTGTAGGGATGACTCTTAAAAAAGGAAAGGAACAAGATGGGATGATGCTTGCAAAAGTAAAGGAACAAGATGGAATGATGCTTGCAAATGTAAAAGTCCCAAGTATCCCTACATCAGCGGCTTGAAGGAGGACGCAGTCCGATGGAGTAATTGACGGTTGTAAATAGTTAGAGGTATCTGAGTTTAGGAGGACGCAGTCCGATGAAGTAATTGGCTGTTGTAAATAACTAGAGGTATCTGTGTTTAGGAGGACGCAGTCCGATGAAGTAGTTGACAGTTGTAAATATGCTGCAGGTAGCTGTGTTTGGAGGACGCAGTCCGATGAAGTAATTGACGGTTGTAAAGGTATAGGAAGAGGATTCCACATTTGTCAGTTGCACGTCGTCGCAGCAAGCCGCTGATGTAGGGATACTTGGGACTTTTACATTTGCAAGCATCATTCCATCTTGTTCCTTTACTTTTGCAAGCATCATCCCATCTTGTTCCTTTCCTTTTTTAAGAGTCATCCCTACACTTTTCAGTTTTTTTTTATTAAAGCTTTTTTACTTTACTTTAATGGTAGCACTATACTAAGTACGTAAGACACTGTCAGATTTACTCCGCAAATTAAACTGCATCTATTGTTCACACTCACTGGTTAAGAATTGATAGAGATCTCCATATAAAATCTATAATCTAATCCATTTAGGCAAAATGCAGTAATACCGTTCATATTAAATTTTTGTTAGTGCGGGTGATACACCAGTGCCCATTGCATAATGTACAGTGTACCAATTATACATCCATACATGCCTACATCAACTCGAAAATACTTGTGATCTGGAATCATTCATCAGTGCATCGGTGAATCAGTGCATCAGGAGAATCAGGTACATCAGTGCATCTGGTGCATCGGGTGCATCAGGTGCATCGGGTGCATCAGTGCATCAGGTGCATCAGTGCATCGGGTGCATCGGGTGCATCGGGTGCATCGGGTGCATCAGTGCATCAGTGCATCAGGTGCATCAGGTACATCAGTGCATCAGGTGCATCAGTGCATCAGGTGCATCGGTGAATCAGGTGCATCAGTGCATCAGGTGCATCGGTGAATCGGTGCATCGGTGCATCAGTGCATCAGTTCGTCAGTGCATCAGTGCATCAGTGCATCAGGTGCATCAGTGCATCAGGTGCGCACATCAGTGCATCATTGCATCAGGTGCATCAGTGCATCAGTGAATCGGTGTCTCAGGTGCATCGGTGAATCAGGTGCATCAGGTGCATCAGGTGCATCAGTGCATCGGGTGCATCGGGTGCATCGGGTGCATCGGGTGCATCAGGTGCATCAGTGCATCGGTGCATCGGTGCATCGGTGCATCGGTGCATCAGTGCATCGGTGAATCGGTGCATCGGTGCATCAGTGCATCAGTTCATCAGTGCATCAGTGTATCAGGTGCATCAGTGCATCAGGTGCGCACATCAGTGCATCATTGCATCAGGTGCATCAGTGCATCAGGTGCATCGGTGAATCAGGTGCATCAGTGCATCAGGTGCGTGCATCAGTGCATCATTGCATCAGGTGCATCAGTGAATCGGTGCATCGGTGCATCACATGCATCAGGTGCATCAGTGCATCGGAGCATCAGTGCATCAGGTGCATCAGGTGCATCAGGTGCATCAGTGCATTGGTGAATCGGTGAATCGGTGCATCGGTGAATCAGTGCATCGGAGCATCAGGTGCCAGTATCAGTGCATCAAATGGATTGGTTAATAATCATCAAGTGGATATTTAATATTATTGCATATTTTGTTGTTTTATGCTTGCATGCACACGTGCACTGATGCAAAATATTGAGAATTTTCCTGGATATCAAATTGTGCCATATCTAAACGGTGTTGTCTGCACGTGCACTGGTTGCTGCCAATAGTTCCCTGAGATGTACTACTATACACCGCTGGAAGTCAGCACACGCAGTAAGCAGAGCAACTAAACAAAAACTAACAGACGCTAGGAAGACGAAAGTTCTCTTCTGCTGCTCTTATTCTGGAATATTCGTTTGCGCTACAAAGCCCGCGCAGTTCAAAACTAGCTTATTCTCCATTGAGTGCAATGTAAAAGCAGCTTCAGCTTTACTACGGATCTTCGTGACGTAAAAATTAAATTTTGATAATTGCATTCTTCTGCGTCTTAAACGAAAAGGTCTATTGATGTGTGTCACGCGATGTCATAATTCTGACGTCATTTCCGCACTTTTGGTCGATATTAGCCGCGAACATGCCATCACACCTTTGCCACGAAACTATCTAAAAACACGGCTGTTTACTGTCTTACCGCTCGAAAATCGCTACAAAATGACTCCCTAACGCTCGGTTTTGCGATTCGTATTCTTTGAATGATGCCTAGGAAGCCGGACGAGTCTTCTGTCGAGTGCTATGACCATTGTTTCTAATAGCTGTGCGCAGATACTAGAACATTAATTACGGTAACTATGTGTGGCTATCTACGGACCTAGTACCAACTCGCCTAGTACCTGGAGGGAGCTGATCGAGCGCTAGCAGCGCGTGTTCGAAATATATGTTAAACGAAAAGCGAGGGGAGGAGCCAGTCCACAATTTGCAAATGGCGGCCACACAAAAATGACACGTGTGCCTGCGTGTACCCATGTACTGTCTCTGTATTGTCCTGTACACATTGTAGTGTATTACAAGTATGTATGTTATCAGCACATAAGTGTGAACATGTGCATGTTGTAAATAACGAGCACCATGGCGAACTTATCGAGAAAGCACGTAGCGTCTTAGATATCCATTTCACGAGCCAAGAAGAAAGAGAGGTCTTTCACCATAGACTGAAGAATGTCCGTCAGCTGCTAACACCGCCTGATAGTCAATCTCTCGACAACTACTCGCTTTTCAAAGACACTGTGTGGTATTGCTGAAGAATCAGTACTGTTGTTAGCCATACAGCACAAGCAGCAACGCCTACACGCTTGTTTCATTCTTCCGCGTTACTACAGCGTAATGTATACCAAGTTAACATTGTTTTACGCATGTGTGTGGTGTTAGTGGATGGCGGTGGCGCGAAAGCGGTTCAAAACTTTGTAAGTTTGAAAATCGCCGCCATTTCTGTATTAGCGGTCATTTTACATCCGGCCTGGCCCTGCCCTTTTTATACGCCTACTGAGCTCGCGGAACGTCCGCGTCGATTCCGTAATTCCCAATGTTTTTATCCGCCCGCTGTTCGTTTAACCCTTTAATTACTAAATAATCTTGCTGAAATTTTAACCTCGTAAATGCTGACCACTTCTCTTGTGAATATCTCGCGTGTCTTTTGTGCTACTGGTCTCAAATTTGCGTCCCTTTACGCCGGTGAGTAGCCGCAATTGCCCACACTCAAGTCAGTCGATATGCCCCTCCCACTTCGAAAGTGAAGCCGATAAAGTGCAACGACCTCGTCAAATTTTGCTCAAAGTTAGTGTTTTGGGGCTGGATACTGAAAAGTACACACAACTAGCAGTGGTTTTGGTGAGTGCAAAATGTAGTCCAGATCATAGAGAATGCACGAAAATGTGTTTCCGAGCACCCTGAAGCCATAAAATGTCCTAATTTTCTTGGCGGCCATTTTGTTTTTCCTAAAATGTTGTGAAATTTGCACTGAAGCCATAGAAATGCCGAAGCCAATACGTTTAGCGCAGGGGGCGCGCCGAAAACCAGTCAATTTTTTGCGGTTATTTGTATTCTTCAATTTGGCTCAATTTTGGGATATTTTAGCACTTTTTCATAAAGTTATGGTGTCTGAAGTATGTATGTCGCCAAATGGCGACAATAGGGGTTAAAGGGTTAATAAGAACCAGGAACCCTTCGCAGAAGGCTGTAGAACCTGAGGAATTCCTACAGTGAGTATTGCCGTATTATACTAGTCTCATGATTGATGAAATTTTCAATGTTGTGCATCTTTAATAGAACACACTGGCGTTTACACTTTACACAACTTAATTCTAAGCTCAGAGTCAAGGTGGATCACTGATCTCTACCTTGAACAAGCTGCAATAGTCATGAATTACATTGTAATTAAAATACAGCACACCACTAGCACTGCGCACAGGGTACGTGTTCTAAGAACTCTACTTTTATTAGGATTCATCAGTCTGTCGACTGCTCGAATAAGCTACACAGTCATTCAGTACAACTTTCTCATAAGCAGGATTTTCGTGAGTAGTTAGTCGTGATGGTGGAAGTTGAGGAGGAACTGTAACATCAATGTAGTCATAGATATGTTCTTCTTGCCGAGTGGCTGTCTTCTTAAAATGTTTCCAATATACAACAGCCAGCAATATAATGAAGAGTACAACTGGAATTACAATGAATAATATAATTCCAAGGATTGTTCCAGCTGCAGAAGAGAAATTTCATAATTATAGTACACTTATTCTCTATAAATAAGTTAGGTCACGATGTTTCTCACTAATCTTCACTACCTCTGAACTAAACACAGTACAATGCTTCAATTTTATGTATTACTTAATGTAGGTAAGGAGTGCTCTACGTGATTTATGGCACGAGGGGTGTGGTCGAGTGGCTGATAAAGCACGAGGCGAAGCCGAGTCCTTTATCAGACACGAGGCCACAGCCCGAGTGACATAAATCACGTAGAGAACGACTTACCTATATTAAGTGGTTTCAAGTATATGCCGCGGCTGGCTGTAATGCTATAACCGAGTGGATTCCTTTAGCCGCTTGGCGCGTGCTTTATGGGAATTAAAGCACTCTCAATATAACGCTGATATTGTACGGTGTGCTGGGTTCACGAAATACGTGATTTACAGGAAGCGCGGTGCCTTTGATTCCGCCCACGCATATACTTTAAATTCTGTTATTTGATGTGATTCAGTAAAGTGTTCAAAGTTTTCAAACCAACAATCCCTGATTTTTTCTGTTGTAGATAATCTCAATCTGTTGACCACTTAGATATGTTGTGAGACTCTACTTGTCTAGATAATCTGATCAAAACTGTTGCAACTAGTGTTTCTGGTGCTATGAAAGCAAACTGAGAGGATATTACTACAAGGAAATTAAAAAGATTTGTATCAAAATCAAAAGGATGTAGGGTGTGAAATCTACCACTGATCCACAATGTAAACTAACAAGGAACAAGCAGTAACACGATTGACTTGCTAACAGGCCATAGATCCCTACATCAGTGGCTGCTGTGGTTGGCTATAGCTAGTTCAGCTAGTTGCTGTTGACTGACACCTGACATGCATTCAGCTTGTAACAAAATATTGATCTTATGTACAGCCACTGATGTAGGGATCTATGCAAGTCAATCGTGTTACCATTCCATGCTTGTTCCCTGTTAGTTTACATTGTGGACCAGTGGTAGATTTCACAACCCGACATCCTTTTGATTTTTGATAGAAATCTTTTTAATTTTCTTGTTTGTGTCCTTTTTTCTTTTTCAGTGAAGTGCAGTTCAATATCATGCACTTACTGAGCCGTCTTTGTTTCCACCATTGGTTTAGTTTTCCTGTCGTTGATGGCTTTTCTTTAGTATTAACAATTTTAAATTTGTCGCTAAACATAATTATTGTTATGCCGTACATATCAGCTCGCCTACGCATGCATGCATGCAGTGCATACGAGCCCCCACACCTGTTTGTAGACCTGTACGGTGGTTATAATTATCTGGCAAGCGCAGAATGGTGATCCTATCCTATACGAGCTTACCGTTCTTCGAAGACTCCAGACAAATATGTGTTCTCCGTAATCCATACGGCGTGGCGATACTCAAGCTAGTGCTTGGTCATGTGCGCTAACCACTGCTTGGTCACGTGCGTCTAACAATAATGGCGTCTGGCACTTAGCTTAGCAATGGATCACAATCGAGAAATCACAGAATTTATGTCGCCATTTCGCTAAAAACAAAGTTCAAAGGCACCTGCCAGGAGAATAATTTCACGACTGTTCATGGGTGTTTGGTCTCGGCACTGCTCTCGTAAAGGCGCTAGGCGAGTTGAAGAAAGAAAGAAAGAAAGAAAGAAAGAAGAAGAAAAAACGAAGATGACGAAACTTGATTTTCACCGTTTTCAGGTTCGTCACTTTTGTAACAATTTCGAGCAATCTCCTTGCTACTGTAAGATGAGGCAACACCAAAGAGCAGATTTAGGTGTCTTTTGATGTATAAAATTCATCACCAGGCGAAATACCAGCGTTTGAACGCTAATACATTGCATGTAGCCGCCATCTTGTTTTCCAGTTCAACCCTACATAGGGAGGCACTACTGTGCCTCCCTAATAATAGGATTCTAGAAAACTTAGTATTTTTGACTTACCAGTTATAAGTCCAGTCAAACTAGTCTGAACGACAGTGGGCATTACTTGTATTGTGGTACCGATAGATAAAACTCCTGCGCAACAAAACCAGTACATAATTACTATGATGTTACTATGGTCCAATATACCTGCTGTACTAGTAGTGTGGTTCAGTGTTGGGCTTGAATCTACTGGTGGAGCTGAGAAGAAAGAGGATAAAATGTCAACCACAAGGTCTATTGTTTATTAGGGAGGCACGGTAGTGCCTCCCTATGTAGGGTTGAACAGGAAAACAAGATGGCGGCTACATACAATGTATTAGCGTTCAAACGCTGATATTTCGCCTGGTGATGAATTTTATATGTCCAAAGACACTTAGATCTGCTATCTGGCATTGCCCCATCTTACAGTAGCAAGGAGATTGCTCGAGATTGTTACTAAAGTGACGAACCTGGAAACGGTGAAAATCGAGTTTCGTCATCTTCGTTTTCTTCTTTCTTCTTTATTTCTTCTTTTTTCAGCGCACCAAGCACCTATACGCGAGCAATGCAGAGACCAAAACACCCACGAACAGTCGTGAAATTCTCCTGGCAGGTGCCTTTTGAACTTTTTTTTAGCGAAACGGCGATATATATTGGCAGCGATTTCTCGATCGTGATCCATTGTCAGCTAAGTGTTAGACGCCATCATTGTGCTTGTGCAATACGCACGTGACCAAGCAGTGGTTAGCGCACGTGACCAAGCACTAGCTTGAGTATCGCCACGCCGTATGGATCACGGAAAACAAATTTGTCTGGAGTCTTCGAAGAAGGGTAAGCTCGAATAGGATCACCATTCTGTGCTTGCCAGATAATTACAACCGCCGTACAGGTCTAAGCAAGTCTGGGCCCACTGCATGCATGTATGCGTAGGCGAGCTGATATAACAAGTATTTTTAGCTACAAGTTTAAAAGTCTTAATAATAAAGAAAAGCCATCAGCAACAGCAAAACTAAACCAATGGTGAAAAAAGACAACTCATAACGTGCATGATATTGAACTGAAAAAGAAAAAAGGACACAAACAAGAAAATTAAAAAGATTTCTGTCGAAATCAAAAGGATGTAGGGTTGTGAAATCTACCACTGGTCCACAATGTAAACTAACAAGGAACAAGCATGGAATGGTAATACAATTGACTTGCTAACAGACCATAGATCCCTACATCAGTGGCTTTACATAAGATCAATATTTTGTCACAAGCTGAATGCACGTTAGGTGTCAGTCAACAGCAACTAGCTGAACTAGCTATAGCCAACCACAGCAGCCACTGATGTAGGGATCTATATGGTCTGTTAGCAAGTCAATCGTGTTACCATTCCATGCTTGTTCCTTGATAGTTTACATTGTGGACCAGTGGTAGATTTCACAACCCTACAGTCTTTTGATTTCGACAGAAAAATCTTTTTAATTTTCTTTACATGTATACATCAGTGGCTTTTTGATTATACAATATTTTGATACAAGCTGAATTCAATTCAATGCATGTCAGGTGTCAGTCAACAGCAACTAGCTGAACTGCTATAGTCAGCCATAGCAGCCACTGATGTAGGGATCTATGGTCTGTTAGCAAGTCAATCGTGTTGCCATTCCATACTAGTTCCTTGTTGGTTTACATTGTGGACCAGTAGCAGATTTCTTTATTCATCCTACATCCTTTTGATTTCGTTAGAATTCTTTTTTACTTTCTTGTTTGTGTCCTTCTTTCTTTTTCAGTGAGTTTCAAATTTTTGGAGCAGTTTGAATTCGGCAGGATCATGTATCTCTTTGTTTCCACCATTAGTTTGGTTTGCTGTTGTTGATAATTGCTTTTTAACTTGTAGCTCATATTATTCCTAAATATTGATGCATTCATGCATGCTGCAGGAATGCACAGCATACAGTCCTGCCCACTCTGGTTTAAAAAATTCTGTATGGCTGTGATACTATCTGGCAAGCAGCAGAAGGATGACACTACACGAGCTTACTCGGTGAGTTGTTCTTCGAAGACTCCAGACGCCAATATGTGCTCTCCATACGGCGATACTCTACTTCAAGAATTCGTGTAATTGCTCACGTGCGCATTGCGTAATCACAATAATTTATGGAGTCTAAACTTTAGCTGACAACTGTTCATGATCGTGAACTCGTCAAATTTATATCGTTGTTTCGCTAAAAACTAAGTTCAAAAGGCACCTGCCAGGAGAATTTCATGACTGTTCGTGGGTGTTTTGGCCTCGGCACTGCTCATGTAAAGGCGCTAAGCGCACGGAAGAAAGAAGAAAACGAAGATTACGTAACTCGATTTTCACCGTTTCCAGGTTTGTCATTTTAGTAACAATTTCTAGCAATCTCCTTGCTACTGTAAGATGGGGCAATGCCAGAGAGCAGATCTAAGTGACTTTAGACGTATAAAATTATTCACTAGGTGAAATATCAGCGTTTGAACGCTGATACATTGTATGTAGCCGCCATCTTGTTTTTCCGTTCATCCCTACATAGGGAGGCACTACCGTGCCTCCCTAATAGGCACTGCGGAGTAGTCCTGAATTCGAAATTGCAAACTTATCAGCCAAATTTTTGCAATTTCTACTTCTGATCCCTAGTGTACTGTCATGCCGAAAATTGTCCCCTGCGAAAATTATCCTAGGATACTTTTCAGTTTGAATGAAAATTATCCGCCTTGGACAGATTTAGTCCTAACCGAGAATCTCTCGCACAGCATGCCAGTTCAAGCCTTTAAAAAAGCAAGAAAACACCGATTTTGACGCTGCCACAGACAAAATTCGAGTCGAAATGCGTTATAATGCCTGCATAACTGCCGTATCATGCTAGTCACTCCTTCACATGATTGCAGAAATTGTATTGAAATTTGCCGAAGAATGCCGGGCAACTGCCAGAAAACAGAAAAATTCGAGCTCAGCCTTCAGTGCAGCAGACAATGATACAGGACGTCATTATTGTAATACTAAGTTTATATTTAAGTGACTCCTCAAGTTAATAAATAATGTTGTGTCCTTTTGTTGGTAATACCCTGTACTTGTACTGTTTTCAAACCATCAGAATCTTACAATATTAAACTCTTTAAAATGGAAATGTAAATGCATTTCTGAAAAAGGTGTAGCCATTCCGGAGCCATTCTTGTTTTTTTTTCAGTGAGTATTGGTTTTGACACACATCCCAATACATTCCTTAGGGTCATATTACCTTAGAACAGTTGCTAGAAAGTAGGTTACTAAAATAGTTAAGCAGATAGAGCAATTATTGTTAGTGACACTGCCAATAAAAAGGGCTTGGTCATTGTCGGGTATTTCGCACCGGATATTATTACATATTATCTTATTGGGGTCAAATTAAAAACAGTTGAGTTATCCTCTCCTAAATTAAATGCATACAAGTCTTAGTCAGGGCCTCTACTAATGCATGCATGATGATGAAATGTTACTATTGCACATAAACTTTTAATCCTCATAATAATTGTCATTGAAAACAGCAAGCTAGCTCTTCATTCATAACATACTCTGGTATTTGAAATTAGATCTACAGCACCACAAGGTCCACCATTATAGGACAGCTCTCTTTGGCGTATTAATTTTTAGTCCAAGGACAGTTTTCGTAGGAATATTTTAGTCCTGGGACAGTTTTCGTCGGAATATTTTTTTAGTTCTAGGACAGTTCCTGTTAGCTTATTTTGTCCTAGGAGAGTTCCGTTGAGGTTTTTTTCTGTCCTAGGACAGTTTTGTGTTGGCTATAGGACAAAAACTGTCAATTCAATTTTGTCCTAGGACAAAATTCGTTAATCAATTTTTATCCTAGGACAATTATCGTCAACTGAATTTTATCGTATGTCAAGAGTACATTACCTAATACCGCGTTTACACTGTACTGGGGCCGTGGGAGCACGGCACGGCACGGCACGGCACGGCACGTCTCGGCACGGTTCTTGCACGCGTTTACACTGCACAATATTTTACCGGGCCAAGTCGATTGTAAAAGGCGGAGACTTCGTGACGTGGGAGAATAAAATGGCGACTACCTAGCAACGATAGCTGAAGCGAGTTTGTATCTGTGCTGGTGCATGTATTGTTGCATTTTTGTTCTGTACAGCTCTTGTCAGAGCTATGTTATGGATTGAGTAACAACGGGCACGCAGCAGTATGCTGAAGGTACGCAATGCATAACGAACGCTTTGCTGGCGTCCTCTCTTACGTGGTCCTTTCCTTTTCAAGACAGACACACCGAGTATTATTGTTTCTTCAATTGGCGAAGCCTAGATCACCATAGCAGTGGCTGTAGGTCGATAAAAAACAACCTGGCCCGGCCCGGCCCGCGTTGTTAGCGTTTACACTAGCCATAAAAGCGGTGCCGAGCCGTGCCGTGCCGTGCCGGGCCGGGCCAGCCCGCTTTCCAATACCAGACCGGGCCAGCCCAGCACGGCACGGCCCGGCTCGCATTTTAGCGCGTTTACATTGGCAATTTAAGGCATGCCGTGCCGAGCCGTGCCGTGCCGTGCCGGGCTGGCCCGGTTATTTTGTGTAGTTTAAACGCGGTATAAGAGTATGCAACCGTCAATATACCCCCTAGGACGGCGTTGGACATTTTCTACATCACAAGTTTATACAGCAGAAAGCATTAGGGCTGCTATGCTAACGATATTCACAACAGCTGTAATGATAATCATCACTCTGTGGTAATGCTATCATCACTGAGCCTGACTGTGGTTGGCTGGGTTGTGTAAACTTGTGACATAGAAAATGTCCAACACTGTCCCTGGGGGTATATTGATGGTTGCATACTCTTAGGTAATGAACTCTTGCGTATGTATACTAGGACAGACATTGCTGTGACAGTACAGTTGTTGACCTAATCTTAACAAATATTTGGTCTGCAAGTATACCACAGTGTTGCAAGTGACAGAAATAGCTTTTGATGACATGTCTGAATCTGATCTGAAATTTGTGTAGCCACTGACCTGCATTAGCAGCAGTAGATCTAGTAGTGGGTCTAGTACCGTCAAGAGAGCAATCAACACGACTTGTGCAAACTGGAGCTGTTGGAGCTGTCGCAGAGGGTGCGATATTCACTGTGCTAGCTGGAGAGACTGAAGCCGACACAGAATCACTGGAAGTACAGGAGATCTGTGGGATGATACTGTGCACATTAGCTGGGATTACAAGCTGGTTTTGGGGGGGCAAAAGGCATACCATGCCTTCAGACGGGAGAGGAAATCTCTCACAGTCAAGGTGACTCGGCCATTGAAGAGAACAAGACTGATAGATGTGTTCACAACCATCCCGAACCATTTGGCAAAGCTCCCTGCATGGAGGAACAGTTATAAATTCTCCTCCCGGCTCTTTAAAAAGGCATGCCGGTGTGTAGTACGAACAGAGAAAGTGAACGATGGCGGGAGAGCAACCGGTTCTAATGACTTGATAAAAATCGATCACTTCAGCGTTAGCTTCAACTTGAGTCAGATGCTGTCTGTAGTTGGGAAAAGTGGCATTCGGCCAGTTCATCGTCTGACAGATGGGGACTCCATCGATCGGTTCACAGCGTGAGTTCGAATCTGGAGGTACTGGAGTACTTACTGGTTGGATCTCAGTACTCCGGGAACAACTGATGAAACCAGCGATCAAGAGAGTTACTAACAGATTATGCGACATGTTAATGTCGGCGGGTGTATGGAAAAGCAGGAAACTGAAAACTGAAACGGACGGCGGAAACGGAAACGGACGACGGAAAACGGACTAGAGAGCTAGAGCTAGCTAGCTAGAGTTGTAGTTAGCCGTTCACGCCACACGGCTGAACGTCAACGGCTGGTTCAGTGACGTCACCACTTATCTTGTAACTTGTGTACACGCCGCAGCGAAGAAAGAAATCTAGTCATGTACGTACTGTTGATTTCAGCTCCCTTCGAATGTGCGTGACCATGAGCGTGCGTGCGTGGCGTGAATCACACAATGTGTTTCAATTAGATCACGCACGCACGGCACGCACTCACGCACGCTCATGGTCACGCAAATTCGAAGTGAGCTGAAATCAACAGTACAAGTAATAAAAACATTTTAACAAAAATGCAAGAGATTTAGGGTTGGTACATGTATCGAAAAAGTATGGAAACAAGATTGTGAAAAGCAAACAAGATTTGAAATAAAAAGGATTATAACATTAGCAGTGTAATGCTACCTCCCTATTAAATTAACTACAACTATCTAAGGCAGTTAATTTAGGGAGGTAGCATTACACTGCTAATGTTATAATCCTTTTTATTTCAAATCTTGTTTGCTTTTCACAATCTTGTTTCCATACTTTTTCGATACATGTACCAACCCTAAATCTCTTGCCATTTTTGTTAAAATGTTTTTATTACTTGTTTCTTTTCTTTTTTATTTATTAATGACTTAGTTGGCACTTATGCTAATACAGTATAAAGAGATCTATTCCACTGACTGCGAGGCGACCGGCTGCACTCGATCGGCTCTGCACTGTATGCAACACGTACCACGCAACATTAGCTAAGTTTAAGCTAGCATTCTTACAAGCCTGAACAGGCAAATCCAGTGTAACAGTGAAGAGTTGTTCGTCGTCTGCTGTGAACACTGCTAGTGGCAGCAGCATGCACTCGCGTTCCAAGCCATTTGTACTAAGGTGCGCTTGTATTAGAATAATTACATACACGGGCGTGCGCGAGTAGGCGTAACCTAGTAACGGAGTTCAAGCAGAAAGCATGGATGGAGTCTGTTATGGACCAAAAATCGCTGTTTTCCTGGAAATACTCGCTTCTGCTAGTGTTTTAGGCTTAAATAGATGTCAGGTGCACTGATGGTCATAGGTAGCGTTGCTTCTGTGTAAGTTTAGTTGCATTTGGCTCGCTCACTACTGTGCTAGACTCTCTGAAGAATAAGAAGAAAGAAGAAGATGAACAAACGGGTGATCACGTGAACTCTGGTTTACCACCTTAGACTTCGTTTCTGCTGTTACTAAAGGTTTCTTTGGCATCGAAAAAATCGTCTAAGACGCCTCAGACGGTTAGAATCGCTTGAAACGCCCGTGCGGCGAAGATATGAGCGTGCCGTAAGTTGCCTCCTGACGAGACGCCATATTGTTTCTTTGACGTACCAACATGTTTTCTTGACGGACCTAATGGACTCATTGCAAGCGCTTACCCATCAGTATGGACACCAGATGATTAAAATACCGTGAGATTGTACGAGAGAAGAGAAATACACGATTAACTCGTTTTCAGTCTGGTGTATCCGCCATCTTATTTTCGTGCCAACCCTAAATATGCCACGACTACCGCGTGGCATAATACAACACTGTAGCGCGCACAGTATTTTGTAGACCAGGGGCGTTACTAGGGTCATTAGAAAGAAAAGGCGCGCGTAAGCGCGCGCATTTTTTAAAGTATCTAATTATTATTCATTGAAAATGACGTCATTTTCGTTAATCAAAATCACTCAATGAGGGCGTGTTATGAATGTTATGAATACAGATTGCAATAAATAGAACTCAGACCATGTGAGCGAGCTTTTCTGCTTCTGCTAGGACTCTACTTAGCCTCGAACCAGGCTCTTTTCATTTGTGTGGGCGGAAAAAAGAGCCTGGTACACACTGTCTACGCATGCTCCAAAATAATAGTTATTATTCACGTTTATGGCACGGACGTGACGCAACAACAGTACAGGTAACATAGTAATGACGTAGCTCGGGCGCAGCTGAAAAAAAAAACAACAAAAATGGCGAGTGCATTTACAGCTGCCGCAGCATCGTTGTGTCGATTGTGCCGTGGTCCAGTAGTTACAAAGAATTCAGTTGCGCTGTTCTCAAACAGTGCCGTACTGGAACGTTTAGGAGAAAGAATTGGGATCTTATTACAGACTACTGTGGCAGTAGTCAGGCCTGACCAAACCCCTTCTGTGTATGGTCAGGGGACACTAGTATACCAAAGCTGTACACGTCGCAACTATGGTTGCGACCCAATCAGATTGTAGCATTACGTTATGAATCTCATTAATTACGTAATTGTAAACAAAACGTTATGGCGGCTTCAGCTTCCATCTCGGACGTGGCTGTACAAAAGGCAGCGTTGAATGCTGTGCAACAGTTGGGCTACAGCTCTATCAAGGATGAACAACTGAAGGTTGTAGCCGGACTAGTTCGTGGTCATGATGTCTTTGCAGTTCTCCCCACTGGATTTGGGAAGAGTCTATGCTTTTCCTGCCTTCCGTACATGTTTGATGAGTTGCTACCATTGGGAGAACCTTCTATTGTAGTCACGGTGACTCCTTTGACGGCCATAATGAAAGACCAGGTGTGTGACCACTCTCTGAACAAGTTTGAGTGTGTGATAATAATAATAATACTCGCCCTTTTACATGTACATGTAGATCACTAGTCTGCAAACTCGTGGAGTTGCTGCTTGTTATATAGCAGCAGATCAGCATGATGAGAGTGTCAAGAGAGGAGTCAAGAGAGGTGATTACCAGCTGATTATTTTTACGCCTGCATGAGATTCTGGACAGCAAAAAATGGAGAAAGTTGTTTCTAAGTGAAGTGTACACACGGCGTCTTAGAGTATTTGTGGTTGATGAGGCTCACACTTTGAAAAAATGGCGAGTTGTTGCTTAGTCATAGTTACGAGTGGCTGGTTATTGTGGTATGCTATATTACAGGGGTGACACATTTCGGCCAGCTCTTTTGCGGATTGGAGAGATTCGTAGTCTGTTTCCTCCAAATGTCAATGTTCTTGCCATGACTGCAACAGCATCTATACAGCTACGTATTGAGGTCGCAAAGATGTTGAGCATTTATTTCTAATTCTTACACTATGCAGTTTTCAAAGTTTATAAAATAAACTCTGTACTTGCAGGTTGCAATTTGTAGTAATTTTTATTATTGGCCTAGTTATTAATGGTTAATTACAACTTCATTTTTTGTCAGGGACTATTTAAAGTGAACGAAACTTTGCTTGTGTTAATTGGCTAGCAAAACTCTAGTATGCGTTTTAGGCTAGACACAACCAATGTGCAGTAATATGGAAATAACTCGATTTTAAAAGCGATAAAATACCTCAGCGATCAAAAACGTTAGTGAATTTTGCATAACGGCTACTTCAGTACTACCTTAGAGAATATTGTAATGAACATGCAGCTTGATTCTGAAGTCGAACAGCAGCTTCCTCAGCAAATGAGACGTCAAAAATAAAGTTGTCCGCAAAATGTTGGTGTAAACTTTTGCACATGAAACAGTTTTCTAGACTTTGTCGCTTACTAGACAGTTTTCTAGACTTTCTAGACTTTGTATTTCAGCTATAGAGAGAAAGTTATGGCTGCTTTTCGTCTAAAGTTTCAAAGACGAGCCTGGAGTGTGTGTTGCAATGCAATCGCAATTTGTGCCCATAGACTACTATTGTCATTTCCGCTCAGCAATCACATGTAGGGATGATAAATGAGACTTAGTAGCAACACTCATTATCAATAACATTCATTGTTACTACACAGGTCAGCAAGATTGCTCTACCACTAGTTCATCCACTACAACCACTACATCTCCAGGTAAATGAATTGCATTTGTATCTGAATTGTATTAGCCTCGATGGGCATAGCCACCAGAGTCGTACAAGAGTGTGTGTATGTGTCTCCATCTATCTATCGGGATGATGCTTCAAGCACTACCTGAAATATGCACACAAGCATGACACGATTAGTCTTTATGAGCTATTTCTTCCACTAATTCCGTGTTTAAGTTTTAATACCTGTTCCATTCCATTCCGTTGTATCTCTTCACTGGATCATAAGACATTCTCTGTGGTTTTGTATTTTAACCATCACCAATAAGTGGGGTATGGTGACTGGTTCTTCTGTTGTAGTTGTAGCCATCAATGGCATTAGGGCACCACCAGGAGCTCATTGAGATGTAATCATCGAGGGAACATGTAACTCGGTTAGCCTCATCCCCAGGCTCTCGATATAGAGCCTGGTACACATTGCATGCGCTTGCGTTAATTATGTCCATATTTGGACATAATTAACGCATGCGCATGCAATTTGTAGCAGGCTCTATATCGAGAGCCTGGGGACGAGGCTATAGTAACTCGGTAAACGGTGAATCCTGATGCTAAACATACTATCCTTCCAAATAAAGTATTGACATACCAAACTAGAGTTCTAATGAACACTTACCCGTGCGCTTAGCTAGGAGCTAAACACGACTAGCTACTCCAGCATTACTGCAACACGCACGTTACAGCTAGCTCATAGACAGCTCCAGAAAAATAGATGGTAGCATACATGCACTAACAGTTGATTGGCTCATCACAGAAGGCCTCAAGAAAGACTGGATACCATAGCTATAGCCTATAGGCCTCAAGAAGCTCTGACGTACGGTACATGTGAGACTGAGTGAGGACATCGACATGGATAGGAGGTTGGGTGACACACCCACAATACCGTAAAGGGCTCTTACCAGCACAGAAAACGTCTTCATAGGACTATAAATTCAGTGAAGAAGCTGCAGAGAGTTTTTTCGTGGAGAGTTTCGAGCGGTAAGACGTAAACAAGCGTGTTTTTTGACACACACATATACATACATACATACATACACAGACGGACACAAACACATAACCCTCGAGCATACTGCGCACGGGTAATAAGGAGAAAATATATTGACTATGCCCAGCGATTGCATGCAGTGGCGGATATGAGTCTGAATTGATGCCTGGGTAGAAACATAAAGGGGGGTCTGGGGGTTCTCCCCCAGGAAAATTTTTATAATTGGAGCTCTAAAACGTATAGTTTTGGTAACTTCTGGGAGGAAATCGTTATAGCCAGCTATTAATTTGCACATCGCACGTGTTAAATCAACAATGAATATTACTAGTGAATGTAAAACATTGTTTGGGGCGAGCCTTGGCGAGAAATGGAATGCTATAACACGTGAGTAATGAAGATTTCGATGTGCGAAGAGATGAAAGCGGCAACCACAGGGCTCGCTCAGGCTCTCTGGAAGCTCCACCTTTTTGTTGGTCAGCGGTCGGTCGTACCTTCCGGTCGAGCTGTTCTCACAACCATTGGCCTCGCTCAGGCTCGCCCCAATTATTATTTTATGAATATAATTAAACTTCAGTTTGATGCCCGGGCAAATGCCCGGGTTTCCCCGTGTGCAGATCCGCCACTGATTGCATGGTCTTACAACTCACGGCTAGTCACCTTTCAGATCACAGCACATGTGCAGAATGCAAGCAACATTCCGTGGCAGCGGTATAGACAGCAGAAAGCGGGTTCCTATTATCGTCATCAGTAAAATTATACTTTTTCAGACTGCACCCATGTTTTAATTTCACTGTTGTTATTGAAATACTTGGTTACATTCTCCCTCACCTACTTTATATGCTCCTATAGCACCGCTATAAACATGCTCACTTCATTATCGTCACCATGCACTGTTTTATACAGCTATAACTGCTCCAGTCATTGTCCCTGGAAAGTATCGAAGAGATTTTGAAGATAATTTGCTCAACTCTTTGTTGAAGTTACCGCGATATTGAAGAAGGAATCAGTCAACATAGACAGCCTCAAAGAATATGTTTCTAAATTTCCCGAGATGAATGATTCACTTGATAATGCTCGCACAATCTCAGACATCATTAATATCATTCATAGACACTCATCTCTCACATCTTGCTCATATCTAAAAGGAGTTGCTAATTTATTTCGTGTCTCTGCTGCCAATGAAAAAATTCAAAAGTACTATGAATTCGTCGATGAATTCTGTCAGTACAAATTGGCAAACCACATTTACATGAAACAAATTTTCTCGACCAAATCAATTGAGTTAACACCTTCTACAACGATTACTTTCAAATTGAGGTGGAACCCCAATGATAAGACACTGTCCGATATACTGGAGCTTCTCCAACAAGCCTTCGATGATCAGTGTGTCTATGTACACATCGTGGTAGTTAGAGGAGGGAGTGTACGGGTAATCTGCTGTGCTCCACAGTATCTATTGACCGAACTAGTGAGGCTAGCACAAAATTAAAGAACAGGGAGCTACTGGTGGAGAGCAGTGTCACCTACCTTAGGGTAGGAGACATTATAGTAGTGGACGCCAGTGATCAGAATGAGGTGAGGATATGGTGCTGTGTCACATGTGTCAAATTTTGGTTTAATTGTCAGACTTCACTTGTGGAAGATCTTGTTCTTCAACTAACCATTGCACTTCAGTTGAAAGGTGAGTTAATTAATAGTAGATAGACTAAATACAAATATGCTGCTCTTCCTTCAAATCACAGACTTTTTGAGGGTACCTGATTCTCAAGGTATGGTAATACATTTTATGTGTCTGTGTTGCAGTAATACTGTGCACATGGGTCATGAGTGTTTCCTACCCACAGCAGCTGAGGATGTGATGAAGAGTATGACACACTCCAGTGCTGTGAGTGATGGTGTTACTGATGATGGTATAGTACATAATGGTTGTCAACATACCCAGAGTGAGCCCTCCAGCTCAATATGGCAGATCACGTTAGAGGAGGCTGAGTATATCTTGACTTATAAACCAGATGGAACCTTTCTTGTCTCGGAAAGAAAGGGGAAACTCTTTACTGATCCATCATCATCATCAATCAAAACACATGATATCAGTGTTGTGTGAGTAGTACATGTTACCATGGTAACTGGTGTTTATTGTTTGTACAGTGTCAATGGGAGGGTTGAGCATTCAGCAATCTACAAAAGAGGACACTATTATGGATTCCCCAGTGATGAAATATTCACATCAGTTGAACAATTTGTAGCAGTTTGCTTAAGAAAAGGGTTTAATATGAATAAAGGGACACTATCAGTTAAACTGACCAATCAACTATTTCCTGACAAGTGAGTTATCAGTAATGTTGTTTGTGTTTATCACTTCTCACTACCTGCAGAGATACTCTTGCTAACCTACCATCAGATATTCCTACTATCCTACGAGTGAGTGTGTCTTTTCCAATCACTCGTTTTTTAGTATTTGCAATTTTGTGAATTTAATTCCATATTAAAACTTGATTTTAGCTACGTACCTACTATCAAGATGCCATACGAAAAAAACTAATACCTGCAAGTACTGAGAGTCAAATATTTAGAGAATGGTGTTGATTTAACCCTTTAGGGCCTATAGCGGCTTTAGCCGTCATAATTGACTCCACCTACTGTAGACGTCATAAATAGTGTGAAAAGTGGTCTAGAAAGGTCAAATAAAGCAAAAGCTAACTTTACCTGAAAAACCCACTGTTTTTCGCCGCGCCTTCCCCACTAAAATATATAGAACGGGGGAATTTTTAAAGGGGGTGTCCCCCCCTTTAACCCGGGGTTCGAAGGGGCAGAGCCCCTCGCCGCTTTCGGCATTTTTGGGGCTTCAGGATGCCCGGAAATGCATACTTTGGCATAGAATATGGCCTAAACCATGCTGTTTGCTCACCTGGACACCACCAGGTTTTTAAATCAGTCACCAGGGCTAAACGAAGACCAAAATTGGCTGGAAAATGACGAGGTCGCAGCACTTAAGTGGCTTCAGTTCCAAATTGGGAGTGGCCAACTCAGAGTTTAGTACAGGGCCGGAAACTTTGACATGCCAGGAAAAAACAGTGCTAGTTTGGAACAGCTAGCATACTGAATGTTGTAGAAATCGCAAGACAAACTGTCAGTTTAGAGCAAGCCGAATTTTCATCAAAATAATTCAGTCACTAAAGCGTTAATGTGTAATGGTATTGTCTGTTATAGCCATTTGTTACCCGTGCATAGTATGCTTGAGGGTTATGCATTTGAGTTTGTCTACGTACATACGTATATATATATATATTAATTATGTGTCGTCAAAAAACACCCGTGTTTGCCTCTTACCACCTGAAAATCTCTACGAAGACACTCTCTGCAGATTTTTCACTGAATTTATAGTCCTGTGAAGACGTTTTCAGTGCTGGCAAGCCTTGCTTGAGTGGCTAATCCATGGCTTTCTAAAGTTATGTGTCCTTGTAAGAGCACTTTACGGCATTGTGGGTGTGTCATCTAACCTCCTATGTCCATCTATATCGACGTCCTGGCCTGCATTGAATCTCACATGTACCGTCATCAGGTGCTGTCTATGAGCTGTTGCAGTAATGCTGGAGTAGTCGTGTACCAACTATGTATCTTAGCTCAGTGCATGGGTATGTGTCTATTAGAACTCTAGTTTAAATTTTGTAACTGTAGTGTGTTTAGCTTCTGATAATAATCTTATTTAACCTCCTCAGTATTACACATTCAGTGATGTGGCATCATTACTTCCCAAGCATTACCCTCACCATGATGAGAGCACATGGCTCTGCAGACAGCTCAGCAAGGAGGAGTCAGAGAGGTTGCTGAGAGGGAGGATAGATGAGACATTCCTACTGAGAGCAACTGACCTGTCAGGTCCCATTCACCTCTTCACAGTGGATGTTGTGTAAATCAATATAAATAACAATAATTATTTACTCTGACGCAAATGCCATACTGCATGGTGCGAGCTTATCATTATAATCGTATAATAATTATAGTAATTTCAATTAGTCAAAAATGTTGTCAGACATATTATCACTGTGTGTGTGTTAGTTGTTTGTTGTTCTTTAGGGTACAGAGGAAGGTGGTCAGTCTGTGTGTTTATAGAGATGGTGATTGGTTACTTTTAGAAAGAACAAGGGAGAGATATGACTCTATCAACACATTAGTGATGCATCGTCTCACTAGAGTAGTTCCTATATCAATTGGTAATCATAAAATACTAGTAAATTTTCGATATCCAGTGCACTCATCAAAGTATTATAGTTAATGTGCTTCTTTTTCCATTTGTCAAATTTTGGTTAACAAGTTTTTTAATAATGACATTGTTCATTGTTCTAAGTAGATGGTACATTGTAATTATCTGGTACAGTAATGAACAGTGAGTGTCTCATTCTAGCACCTATTGACCTTGAGAAGTGTCCTTTACCTGCAATGGATGATACAGATGAAGAATAATAAATGTATTAACCAGCCCTGTAATATCTAGTAACAAAGTCACTAGGACCACGAAGTGATCAAGGGAGCGTGCAACTCTGTATTTTCACAATACAATGGTGAAATCCAAACATGGCTGCCGTTTGACTTTACCATGTGTGTCCTCTACAAAGAACACCTCTCCTTGTCTGATAACTTTAGTCTCTCCACTGCTCACAGTGATCTCAACATCAGCATCAAGGTTGACTATGTACTGTCGCCGTGGAGCATTGTGCCATGAGAAATTATATGAAGGTGGAGTCTCTCTAAACATCATACCAGTGCTGGGAACCATCTGAGATAATAGACCTATTGCACCTGTTGTTATACCAACGAGTAGAGAGAGGAGAGAGAGAGAGAGAGTGAGAGAGTGAGGGAGGGAGGGGGAGGGGGGGAGAGAGAGGTAAATACCTGATGGATATATGTATCACCATCAGGTGATACATAATTATGTGTATGGTAACGATTGATATCTTGATAAGTCAACAACTCTTAGAGCTAGAGCCATGCAGTACTCGTATATGTGTGAATTTCTGGAAAATTGAAGACTTGCAGGTGTATTGACGGCAGTGGCGTAGCCAGGACTTACAGTGAGGTGGGACACACAAACGAGCGCGCTTGTGTGCCGCAAAATTTTTGAAAGCCACGCCCATTTTCGGTCAAAATTCGTGTACTTTGGAGCATTCGAGCCACGTTGTGGAACAATCTGGTTCATTGTGGAGTCACAGATACTGTCATTCAGCCGATAAGATCAGTGTGCTACTGAAAAAGAAGTGGCTAGTCACACTAGTACTGTATGCACGGTAGCCCAAGAGATGCCCACCAATGGTACCTTCTTGACTTGGTGGGGCATGTGCCCACCTAGGCCCACCCGTAGATACACCACTGACTGACAGACTGCAAACCCGGTTGTGATAGTATATACATGTAATTGAACCAGATCTAATACACATACCATCACTCTTCATTTCAATGTGGAAGATACCAAACTGAGATTCACCATTCTCATCAGTGTAGATCCTGGTAACAGGGAACCTGATGCAGTGTACAGGAATACTCAACTTATTGTGATAGACCTTACACTTACTACTTTAAGGTTTACTCCTAGAATCACCTGGAACTTGTTTCTTTAGACGCGTTATCACTAGTAGTCGCCATCTTTGTACACGCCCCTCAATATTAACCGCCACGCCTATCGCTAGCACGTGGATTCTGTGGTGAAGCGCGTGTCCCACCTCTCAGCTTCACAATAGTAGTCTAGGTTCATCATAGTAGTGTAGAATGTCTCTAGACACTTCTCTGTTGTTTAGACCGACCTATCCCAAGATATTTGGTAAGCTGAAGTATAATAACAGTTTTTTTGTTTACAAGTTTTTTAGCTCATCTTTCATCTGTTCGTGTTCTTTCTCGTGTAGGGTTAGGAGAGGTATTAGCAGCAGAAATGAGGAAACGTATTATGGTAATGGATGGTGCTATGGGCACAATGATTCAGTCATACTATATCACAGAAGAACAGTTCAGAGGTACCTTCCATGCACTCACATGACCTTCACTTTCCATTCTCTATCTCTCTCTCTCTCTCTCTCTCTCTCTCTCTCTCTCTCTCTCTCTCTCTCTCTCTCTCTCTCTCTCTCTCTCTCTCTCTCGATCTCTCTTCTACAGGTGATGAGTTCAAGGACCATCCCAAGAGTCTCAAAGGCAACAATGATCTACTCTGTCTCACTCAACCTCACATCATATATGAGATACACAAGGTATGCTCTAGAATCCAAGTAATAGCTGCTGGAAATAACTGATAGACACCTGAAGTGTCCTATTTAACGCCTCTCTGTGGCTCCTGCATGACCTGTACATTGCCTGTTTGATCTAGTACACATTTCTCTATTTTGATTTTGTTTAGAATTACTATGAAGCAGGAGCTGATTTTGCAGAGACCAACACCTTCAATGGTACCAGTGTATCACAGAGTGACTATGGAACAGAACACCTTGTGAGGCTCATCTTACTCACTCACTCTCTCACTCACTCGCTCACTCACTCACTCACTCGTTCACTCTTTCACTCACTCACTCACTCACCCACTCCTCACTCACTCACCCACTCCTCACTCACTCATTCACTCACTCACTCACTCGCTCACTCACTAACTACTTGTAACTCATCATTAGGTGCATAGGATCAACAAAGCTGCTGCCTCCATTGCTAAACAAGCTGCCAAAGATGTCCAGGAAGCTACTGGTAATGATTATCTCAGCTGCCAACATTATAACATTGTGTATGACATGACACTGTGTTCTGTTAATAACTAAAAACTAAAATGTAATCTTGAAAGGTCAGATACCTGACCTATTGTGGGTCCATGTTATTGTAATCTATGGCTTCTCATTGTTTCTTTTGTGTCTCAAGTTATTTTGGGGCAAGCCAGCTCTTGATCATAACAACAGTTTGTACATAATTTTGAGATAGTGCATTAGTGACCAGTAGTAGAGTGATAGTATAATGGCTATAATTATGTGTACCATTATCCATTGTACAGGTGTTCCACGGTATGTTATTGGTGCAATGGGTCCCACCAATCGCACTCTATCAGTATCACCATCTGTGGAGAGACCTGACTATCGTAACATCAGTGAGTGCTTGTTTCATTTCTTCACGGATATTTTGAATCCTTTGTACAGCATTTGATGATCTAGTGCAGTCGTATGCTGATCAGGCTCGTGGTCTACTGGATGGTGGAGCTGATATACTGATGGTAGAGACCATCTTTGATACTGCTAACTCTAAAGTACGCAAGAACAAGAATAATTTGGTGGATATGTAAATGTTCTTTTCCGGCAGGCTGCATTGTTTGCTCTCGAGACACTGTTTGAATCAGAGTATGAACCAGTTCCTGTGTTTGTAAGTATGTAACACACACTATATGTTATACTTGTCATATTATTAGTACTTACTATGAAAAACATTATACCATTGAGTTGGCATTTTGCAAACAGTACAAGCAATGAAAATTATTTTTTTGTGAAATTAAATTCGCAAGTTCAATTTTGTTTAAAGGTTTAAATTTAGGTTGTACGGCAAGTGTGATAAAGCTTTACCGTACATTCACTGTGTTTCTTATCATTGTTTGACTAGGTATCAGGTACTATTGTTGATCAGAGTGGACGCACACTATCAGGACAGACTCCAGAAGCATTCCTCATCAGTGTGTCTCATGTTCGTCCACTATGGTGAGTATCTAACTGCATGAGTTAGACTCCTTTATAATACAACAGCATGGTTCTTGCTAGGCAGTTCATGGTTTTCACCTGTTTGACTAACATTGACTAGCATCATATGATAGTGTCTCTATGGTAACATACTAGCCTCGCCTCCAGTCCACACCCTTCAGTTAGTGGGCTGGTAATGACTGTCTGCTTTTAGTTTTCCAGGAAAACCTAGGAAAAATGGTGGTGCCATCCTATATGTTGCATATCACGCGTGTCTGCTCTTCTCTAAACGTAATACCTGCCGTTCCAACAAGCTGAGACGGTGTACTGTAGTGCTTAGAAATCGTGCGAGTAATCGATCATATCCGTATTCCCAGGTTTTCCTGGGAAATCAATGCATGCGCAAACAGTCATTACCAGCCCACTAACTGAAGGGTGTGGACTGGAGGCGAGGCTAGTTACATACTAGATGTGTCCATCTTACAGAAATGTATTGTGTTATTTCTGTATCAATCAGTTTTGCTCTTTCTGTGTAGTATTGGTCTCAATTGTGCACTCGGAGCTATAGAGATGAGACCGTTCATTACAGCCATCAGTCGTAACACGGAAGCTTTCGTACTCTGCTACCCCAATGCAGGTGAGCACGAATGCATAATAGCAAAGAGACATTAGCAAATTTGTTTATGTCTACAGCATTTAGCAGGGAGTTGTAAATATGCATACACACCTGATCTACATGTACGTATGATCTTGATGCTTATACTGTTCTTTTTTCTCTCAGGTCTACCCAATGATCTTGGCGACTATGACGAGACACCAGAAGTCACAGCACAGCACATGAAGGTGTGTCAGTACAATACAGTACAATAAAGTCAAAAAGCAACTTACTTTCTCATATACTACAAGACTGACTAGCATAGCTAGCATGACAGCCTCTGTGATGTACTGTATACTAACTTATATTTACACAGACTTGTCTCAGTTGTCTGTAGCTTTTATTCTTAGCACAGTGTGTTGTATGTTATTCATATTGACTGTTCTTTCTCATGCAGTCGTTTGCTGAAGGTGGTTTATTAAATATTGGTGGTGGATGCTGTGGAACCACTCCAGCTCATATCAAGTAAGCCACACTCACTATTACTAAAACTTATTATAGTTATAGTCCCGTATGGTTGCTGAAAAGCATATAAATGTAATATACAAGAGGTACATATTTAAATCAGTTATCTGATTTTTTGAGGTCCCAAAGACTGCATGAAGCATAAGATACAGAGCAGCAGTATACCTTACCCTCTCGTACTTTACGAAAGAGAAATCACTTTTACTACACAGCTTTTATTTCCTTGTGAGCACAAGCCACCTGAAAACACAGTTATTCATGTTTCCTTACTGCTAAAACAGTATGTGCACAGTTAGTGTTTTCAGAGGGTCCCTAATTATTTTTCATTATGAATATTAAATACCTTCCTTCATTTCCTCTTCCCTCCTATAGTCAAACAATAGCATTATTTTCACTATTTGTTCATTATTGCATTGTACTGTGTGTGTTTGTCTCTGTCTTCCAGAGCAGTGGCTGAAGCTCTTCATGGTATTACTCCTCGGAAACCACCGGAGAATTTGTTCAGTGATGAGCTGTTGCTGTCAGGTGTGTGTGTTCATGTGTGTGTGTGTGTCCGTGTGTGTGTGTGTGTGCGTGTGTGAGTGTGTATGTGTGTTTATGTGCTTACTGACTATATTGACACTGCATTCTATCTTCGATTTCCTTCTTTGTGGTACCGTATTTCTTCTTAAGATTCGGTGCCTCAGCAGCTTGTCGCTGAAATCCGTACTAAAGCTCCAAATTTCGGCAAGCGCTTTGATTCTTCGTCATAGTCAGCCTTGAAAAGTCCTGTACTTCATAGAAAAGAGCTGTTGACACGTTCTCGTTCAAAATAAGTGCTCGTTGCTACACTTCCAATTCAAATCTGAAGTTATGTATTTTGCTCCAAATTTTTACAACAAATACGTATTGTTTTGCTGAGGTCAACCTTTATTTGTACGTTCCACTTTCTACATGTAGGTCTGGAGCCGATGGTTATCAACCAGCATACTAATTTTGTTAACATTGGAGAACGGTGCAACGTTGCTGGTTCCCGCAAATTCGCTCGTCTGGTCACAGCCGGGAAATATGAGGTACTATACCAGTACTTAGACCACAGCTAAGCCATGTTGACCAATCAGGTTGCGTAGCTGCGGGTCTATAAATCTCATAATGGAATCCCGCCTCTGCCGCGACCTCATAATGGAATCCCACCACACGGCGCAGATTACGGTTCTGTGAGCGGAGTTCTACTGAATAATTTTTACAACGCTCGCGTGTCCTTGCTCGTCGTTCGCGTCGTTTCTGTTTGCTGTTGCTATGGTCTAAATCAGTTAGACAGTGCATCCAATCGGATCTACGCGATGTAGAAGCCCTCGCGCCGTTACCATAGCGCCCTCGCTACGCTCGGACGCTATATAGCAACGGCTCTCGGGCTTCTAAATCGCGTAGATCCTCGGATGCGCTGTCTAACTATTATACAGTTCATGTATATTGTATAACTCTGCTAAATGTGTATTGTTGATTTGCATTGTGTTTGCGAGCTGCTTGAACATTTATTTTGTTAGTATGTGAAATGTTGAATGTCGCAGTATAGATTGTTTCATGTGTATGATTATTGAATCGTGTACATGATCGAACTGAAAAAATAATGTTTCCTAAAATAGTCGTTTCCATACAATAATGACAAAACTCTGTCAGGGTATATGAATTTGCTGGACTGGAGGACTACTGGAATAGACCGCTGGATTAGTGGCGCTACCAATTTGTAGCGGCGTGCATGTATTTTGCATGCTTGATCAAGGATGGTCGCTAGTGTGATACTAGTAGTACTGCTCGAGTGCTTCTTCTCGTCAAGCTCGTGGTTCTAGCTATGACTTGTTATGAGGTGTAACTAAAGTCTTAAACAACAGTGTCATATTCATGGGCACCATGGCAACTGCTCCTACTAATTAAACGAACGTATTATGCTGCTCATGCGCTATCACCTTGTCAACGGTGGGATGTGTAGCCTGTCATGGCTTACATTGACATCAACTGATGATTGCAGGTCCTGGTTCTGCTAGATTGCCATAGTCTACCTGCTACTGGTTATATCACTCACGCACAACTACAGTGTTCCACACGAAGAGAGTAAAAAAATAGTTTTTGCACATTTTGGTTCATATCTCAGTAAGTAATGATCCTACTGGCATGTTGCATGTATCATAATGATCCTCTATCCTTACTGAACACCCTGATTCATATGGCTTCAAGTCACGTGACATGGGCGTGGCACAACAAGGCGGGATATCGGACCCTCTGGAAGGACAAGGTTTAGGAGAGAACTTTTGAATTACTGGTAGTTAAGATTTCTTAACGCTGCATTAAAACCCTCACCCAGGGCGCCTACCTGTGGGCTGAGTGTTTTGCCTTAAAGTTCATTAGTTCGGTGTCAGGGAGCAAATAATAGCTTCCTCGACCGACCAAAAGCTTTAGGACGGGAAATCCGATTCTCTGGGAGTTAAGGTCCAAGATCAGGAAATTACATTGCCAACACATTCATCTTTACTTTAGAACTTGCGCAGAGTCTGTAGAAATACGCACATCGACAAACGCGACTGTTCTCTGCTAGAGAGCTGTTTTCTGACCGCCATCTTGCTAGTTAATGGATTTTTGTGATGTCACACGTTGGTTATTAAACAGTGATGAGTCATAACTACTAAACTGATTCAATGTATTTTGTATTAGTTATGACTCATCGCATGATAATATTTATTACGCGTGACATCACAAAAATCCATTAAACTAGCAAGATGGCGGTCAGAAAACAGCTCTCTAGCAGAGAACAGTCGCGTTTGTCGATGTGCGTATTTCTACAGACTCTGCGCAAGTTCTAAAGTAAAGATGAATGTGTTGGCAATGTAATTTCCTGATCTTGGACCTTAACTCCCAGAGAATCGGATTTCCCGTCCTAAAGCTTTTGGTCGGTCGAGGAAGCTATTATTTGCTCCCTGACGCCGAACTAATGAACTTTAAGGCAAAACACTCAGCCCACAGGTAGGCGCCCTGGGTGAGGGTTTTAATGCAGCGTTAAGAAATCTTAACTACCAGTAATTCAAAAGTTCTCTCCTAAACCTTGTCCTTCCAGAGGGTCCGATATCCCGCCTTGTTGTGCCATGCCCATGTCACGTGACTTGAAGCCATATGAATCAGGGTGTTCAGTAAGGATAGAGGATCATTATGATACATGCAACATGCCAGTAGGATCATTACTTACTGAGATATGAACCAAAATGTGCAAAAACTATTTTTTTACTCTCTTCGTGTGGAACACTGTATCTTCATGATGGGATGGCTTTGTAGCTGGCAAACTAAATAAAAAGACTTCAAACATGTTTGTTCACCTGTGACCTCATTTTAACTATGGGCATTAATAAGAAGTGTGACTGAGCAAATAATAATGGTCAAGAAAACACAAAAGTGAGTACTGCCAGACAAGTAAGAAAACAGTTATGAATCAAAATTCATGTTTTGGACAAGATGCTGAGTGTGAAAAGGAGACAATTGTACTGCAACTGTAGCTGGTATCTTCAGCATGCGTCCTTGGAATACACACGGCTAGCGCTCCAGTGGTCCATTCCAGTAGTCCAATGCCAGTGAATTCATATCCCTCTTGAACATTTATTTTGTTAGTGTGTGTTGCATGAAATGTTTAATGTTGCAGATGAGCTTGTATAGTCAGCGCTAACTTGACTTTCACTTGTCATTGTCGTTATGGTAACGCGAGTCAGAGTAGAGAATTCAAATAAGTACGATTACTGAACCATACACAAGATCGAACTGAAAAAGTAGTGTTTGCTAAAATAGCTGTTTCCAGAAAGGAATAACAAAACTATGTTTTGGACAATTTGCACATGACTGATGGTAACACTCTTAAAATTAACCAAAATTGAACTTAGTGCCTTATTTATGAAAGTGTAACAACACCAACTTTTAATATCAGAATGAGATAACAGAACTGACACAGACATTGACCAGGGCTGCATTTATGCACAATGATACAGGGAGTTCATAACATGACCAAAACTATAACGTCTGTCTGTCTGTCTGTACAATACTGTCCAGTAGTGTTACATAAGTATTGTCATAAATTAATGTGTTCAGTCACTGATCCATGTTTCGGCACAACGATCCGGTTCAGCCCGATCCTCTTTGGGTAACGTAATAGATACTTTTCCTCTGAAACTGTTACTACATTTTATTCAAGGTTATTCCAACACAACAGAGAGGTACATATACAATATCAGCATGCCTGCCTTACTAACTCACAAGCACTGTTGCAGATTCTAATCTGATCTTGGAATGTTTAAATAAAGCGTAAGACCATCCAGGGTTATGAAGTACAGGACTTTTCACGTCTGGCTGTTGGCTTACTGTGACGAAGAACCAAAGCACTTACCGAAATTTAGAGGTTTTCTATGTGTTTCAGCGACAACGTGCCGGGTGCCGAATCTTTAGAAGAAATACGGTAGTAACAACTAAATTGATAACACTCAACACATGCAGCTACAAAATTGAATCAGACCTATCTATCTTGTAGTTTGCATTCTATTACGTCGTCTTCTGAAGTACAATTCTCCTCCGGATCACTGTCTTCTTCACTATCACTATCTACGTTGTCTTGTGAAGTATAATTATAATACTCCTCCGGATCACTATCTTCTTGGTCTCCTCCATCTACTCCTATACAAGCATACGTCTTAACAGAAATGTCTGGGGCACCTCTGAATAAATAGCAGTCACACAAATCAATGCTGGGAAAGCTGTAGTAGCCGCCAGGGGTAGTACCGACATTACAAATTTACCCAGGTTGGTGAAAAATTGTTTGCCAGCATGATTCTGACAATGTTTGTTTTTAGCCAAACAAAATGATTCAGACAAGGCTGCAAAGCTGTAATTGATTATAACCAATTCTCTTTCTGAAAACGATTTCGGGATGGCTGGATCGGCAAGCTGTTCGTCATCAGAATCAGGATTGCTTGCTGTAGTTGCTTCCCTTACAACTTGGTTGAACACAACAGGTCCACTACTGTCAACAAGATCACAATGTTGACATAACTTTGTAGCTCTCCAGGAGAATTTGATATTTGTGGAGTTTGAAGGACCGTCATACTTTTGCCAGCTAATTCAAATACAGTTCCAGTTGTTGAGAAATGCACTCTCCAAGAATAGTCTCTAATGACAGAAAAAGGAGAACACTCCAGTTTTTCAACTTCAACACTCTTTATGTCTATATCGATGTTCGATTCCTTTGATGACCATATCAAGATAACACGTTCGGCCAGTTGTCTGAGAGCTTGGGCTTTTTTTGCCATGACAAACTAATAGAGAAATGACATGAGGCTCCTTATCAAGCTCCTTATCGAACTTGAAATTTCCGTAGTCGTTGGTTACTGAAATCTACAACTTGTCGCCCTCATGAGAATTTTAACTGTGTGTAGTTTGACAGTGAAACAAGTTTTTGCTTTCTTTGAAGTCTGCTAGCTTGAGCTGCACAGTGATGCTACTGAAGAATTAATGTGTCACACATGAAACCTTCTGAATGCAGAAGCAGATGTATGACTTGTTGGTGTTTGCCGTGCCTGTTTTAAGGCTGATTTACAGATCAGCTACACAGTATCTTAGGGTGTGTTGTATTGCATATTCAAATTACAACGCAAATTGATGCAGAAAATATATCACTACCTGTGTTGCATTAATGCAGCATAGACACAAGCTACTGTGCCATATTGTAAACCACCCTTAACAATAGTTTCAGAGTAACGTTCTCTTTTAGAGTTTTTGATGAAATGAATATTGAACTGAGCATCACTACTACTGCAGTACTACAGAATAATATACCAACTAGCTACTTTCTCAGTTCATAGTTCTTGCTGGTTTTCAGCCGCACACAGGTCGTGGCAGGTAGCAAGTGATGGTGACCGATGTGTAGCAAGGCCAGCAGCGTCGATTCAAAGCTCTGCATTGCTGGATTCCGATACCAAAATTGTATCCAGGCATTCTAAACAGATTCTTTCCTCCCATTTCCAAGAAAGCACGGTTGTTGTGGTTCCTATGCTCGTTGCCTGAAGACTTGACGCAGTTTGGCATACGACTGGTATCTTTCCTAAGACAGGGGAAGACCTTCTGGAGACTGACGCCCAAGAAATCTGTTCCTCTGTAGTCACGGATGAAGAATTCTCTCCTTGGGCTTGTCGAATGGAGTTTACCATGGATACCAACACTTGTAATAGCAATGCATCGACCAACTTTCCCATTTTCAAAAGCATGCAGGAACATTTTGTTCCACCTTCTCACGATATACAGTTGCTTTATAACTGTGAGCAGAGAACAGGAGTGAAATACATTTGTTGCTAACGCAGATGTGTCATACCTGGTTGATCAGCAAGTGAAGCCACAACTGATGACTTGGTTTCACTTTTGATAAGCTCTTTTATAGCATTCTCGACATTTCCAGCTTCAGAATATTGGTACATACACTGACTACAAATGAGAAAAAACGAGATTGTCAGAATACCTTCTACTGTAGTGCACTTACACGACAAAGATTGCCAGCACCAATTTTGCAGCGAATTGAGCCATCGTTTCTTTCTTCACCAACAATTGTCAGTTGTGCACAATGAACTGTTTGGTGATACCAGCCTGTGGTTGACGATGCCTTTATATACCGTCTGTCAATGCTAAAACTTGATAAAACTCTATTGTTAGTTTATAAAAGTACTGTCTGGAAGTTTCATGTCTTATGTTTGTGTTCAACAAAGCATTCTGAAGTTAATAATTTAAAGTTCAGAAATAAATCATGTTCACAAGGACCCAGCCTACAGGATATTAGAGAGGTTGCGCAGTTTACCGTTCACGCAAAACGGCATATCCCAGCGTACTTCCTTTCAGACAGCGAACACAGAGTCTCTCGCATTAGCGATTCAGCCTCCTAACTCCATCGCTAAGACAGCAAATTTTATCTCCTACGTAAAAAAAGTGGAGCGCTAGTGCACTTGGCGACTGTATGATTTGCCGTGTCACCGTGAACGGTAAATTGCGCAACCTCTCTATTAATGTTGAATAAACCTATGCGTTGCCAAAAACATTTTTTGCACTGTGTACACACAAGGCTCATCTTCTTTCTTCACCTAAAATTTGCTGTGCTATTTTTCTGTTTCTTCTGTGTGTTTAGCTGACATTTCCTTGATGCTTCTCCACTTCACGATCATCTGGTGCCCTCCTTTCTTCAAGCTCATGCTTATTTTTTCAGCAATTTCTTAACATTCTCAAGTTCAGTATGACTGGCATTGGGGCAACCAAATACTCCGCCTATGGAGACGCTCCTCTTCCATCATCAGAGTCGTCGGCTAGCTCGTCTGCAGTATACTCGCTCACCTCACCACTGACCTGTCTGCAATCTTTATCAACACTGCCTTTCGACAATAATGGTCTACCTTCTTTGAGGGTGTCGAGTGCCGCATTGATGTTAGTCCCACACGAGCCGGATTCCTGAATTTTGACCCGGCCTCCAGGATCATTGACTCAACCTTCTCATTCACTCTGCTCCTCGTGAGACTTCTTCTTGTAAACGATCTTCAGCTCCTGCGCATCTTCCTAGCTGCTGCTGTAGCCACTCTGTCTTGACCTTCACGGAGCTCCTGCTGGAACTCCTCGTACTTGGAGTCTATTAATTTGGGGGCAGATGGAAGCATCGAACTAAGTAGGCACGTAGAAATAGGAGCTTGCGTAAGTTCCACCGGAGCAAAAGAAGTTCCAATAGTTGAATTGTACTTGGAATTCATTAGACATTTTTCATTTCCACAGTTTTTGTGGTTATGCATGAGCTCATAGTCTTCTAGATCTTTTGGGCCGGCATCTTTGCTGGACTTGTATAGACGTTCAGGAAAACTTTTCTCTGATTTCGTTGGTGAATGTTGATAAAACAGAAACGTCATTTTGAGTACTCCAGAAAAATTGAAGTCTTGCATTACTTCTGGTGATTTGAACCTGCTGATGGACAAGTCCACTCTTGCAGAGATTTTGCAGTAGTATGTTTTTCTTTCCCACTGGCCCTTGACCTGGTATACAGGGAGGCAATCTCGGAGCATAATTTTATTAGCAAATGCTACTATTACTACTACAGAACAATATAACAACTAACTACTTTCTCAGTTCATGGTTCTTGCTTGGTTTTCAGCCGCACACAGGTCGTGGCAGATAGTAAGTGATGGTGATCATTTGAAATTGTCCATGTACAATTTACGAGCGCATGACTTGAATATGGCACTATTAGAAGTGTTGGTGGTAGTCCAGACATAGCGTGACTAGCTCCGCACCCTAATTCAAAGTGTTGCCGAAAAGCGCTGTGAACTCCAACCACCATTATTGCTGACAGCACTGCATGCTCTACAGAACTTCAATCTTAAGAATGCATAACAAGGATCATCAATTGGCCTTTCCCAATAAGTCAATGGAATGTATGGGTGGAGTTAATTAAACGTGACGTCACTTCCGGAGTCCCAAAGCAACTCCACTAGTGGCTGTAATGTATGGGAGTGATTGAGTGAGAAAATGGTCGAACATTGAGCTCACCGTACTCAAGCTGGGTTTTGATTATTCTTGCTAAAATTGGGTAACTTCGAGTGCACAAGCCTGGTTATTAATACGAACTAGAATCAGCACGATTGTGCTTAGTTGAACGGCAAAACAGCGATGCCAGACATAGCTGTAACTGGAAGGAACGCGTTACTGAAAGAAGCACAGGTTTGTGGAAGCGCCAACCATATGCGAGCAGTTCCGCTTTGTCGGTGTAGAGTGTTTAGCGTTTAGCGCCGGTAAGCAACGGTAGAACGAAGGCAAAGACGACAATAAGCGGCTACCGCGTACGGTAGCGTGGCGTGTTGGTAGTCACGAACAACGGTTGTTTACAGCGGGAAGAACACTAGTAAAGCTTGCTACAACGTTCAGCAGAAGTGCAGTAGTGTGCAGCGCCGGCAGTCATTGTCGTTAGTGAAGTAAAACAAAAATGAGTGAACGCTACAGCATGCAACTATGTACCCTGCAGCGCTGGTTGTCAACGTAGAATGTGTGTGTAATTCATAGTAAAGAATAGCCAAAGTACCGCCAATTGCAGTAGCGGAGTTTTAAAACTTATGCCTGTAAGGTGTAAGAGAACGCGCAGTCTAAAGTTTGCCTTTTTCTCAATCACTCCCATCCACTGGGAGGAGCTAAATGTGACTCCGGAAGTGAATTCACGTTAATTAACGCTTCATTAACGCTTAATTACATTCTTTAGCCCGTTATTGGGAGAGGTTCATTGGAGTCACACAATACCAGTATTGTTCTAACTCTCTCGCCCTCTCAATTTTTTATGCTTTGTCCCCTCTTCCAAATGAAATTATACTTTATCATTGAATGAAATTGAACTGACCAAGACTACCACTAATACTAATAGAACAGTACAGTATATCAACTAACTACTATTTCTCAGTTCATAGTTCTCATTTGGTTCTTGTATACTTGTTCAGCCGCACACAGGTCGTGGCAGGTAGCAGGTAATGGTGACCGATGTGTAGCAAGGCCAGCAAGCTCGATTCAAAGCTCTGCATTTTTGGATTCCGATACCAAAATTGTATCCAGGCATTCCAAACAGATTTTTTCCTCCCATTTCCAAGAAAACACGATTTCTGTGGTTTCTATGCTCGTTTCCTGAAGACTTGACGCAGTTCGGCATACGACTGGTATCTTTCCTAAGACAGGGGAAGACCTTCTTGAGACTAATGCCCATGAAATCTGTTCCTCTGTAGTCACGGATGAAGAATTCTCTCCTTGGGCTTGTTGAATGGAGTTTACCATGGATACCAACACTTGTAATAGCAATGCGTCGACCAACTTTCCCATTTTCAAAAGCATGTAAGAACATTTTGTTCCACCTTCTGACAATATACAATTGCTTTATAACTGTGAGCAGAAAACAACAGTGAAATACATTTGTTGCTAACGCAGATGTGTCATACCTGGTTGATCAGCGAGTGAAGCTGAAACTGATGACTTGGTTTCACTTTTGATAAGTTGCTTTATAGCATTCTCGACATTTCCAGCTTCAGAATATTGGTACATACACTGGCTGAAAATGCGGAAAAAAACCAAGATCGTCAGAATACCTTCTACTGTAGTGCACTTACACGACAAAGATTGCCAGCACCAATTTTGCAGCGAATTGAGCCATCGTTTCTTTCTTCACCAACAGATGTCAGTTGTATCTGTACCCAATGAACTGTTTGGTGATACCAGTCAGTGCTTGACGATGCCTTTATATATACCGTCTGTCATTGCTAATACCGGATTGTTTAGTCCTCAAAATGAAGGCGGGAAGTTTGTTTCCTAAGTTTGTGCACAACAAATGCGGAATTGGTAGGAATGTAGTATATCAGTAGTATTCACATGTACGAAGCGACCCAGCCCACAGGGTACAAATGTTGAATAAACTATGCTTCACCTGAAATATGCATGGTATTCGGACGCGTCTGTTTATTATTCGGTATTCATGTATACAGAACAAGCGTCACATGTGACACATGGATCATGTCTGATTGTATGTCTGATTCTGCACTCATTTATGTGACAAAACATGAAAGCTCTTTGATTTGGTGCTTGAATGGTATTTCTTAAATTTAATGATTAAATTACTTACTGGCATGCATGTGTCACGGAACTACAACGATTAATTTACCAGTCTTGTACCATCCGTGAGACTGCTATTGCCTTTAGCGGGCAAAGGTTATATCCATAGTAAGGATGATAAGAGAAACTCAATTGCTTTTGCTATTGAAACAAAATAGAACATCATGCTGCTATATTGTATTATTGTGAGAATTCATGAATAAGGCTAGTGAGACAGTGACGTTCAGAGATATTATTTTTGTTGACAGAATAGACACTTTTTCTCAGGTGTTGTGAGGGAGTTGTGGCTGCTTGAATGGACACGTGTGCCTTTGTTTTTCGTGCATTGTGATGCCATTGTCCGCTATAGAAGCTATCTCGCTTGTGTTCAGTATGCATGGGCTGTATTGAACATTGTAGACACGCCCAGTTGAATGTGGTCAGCACTGATTGGCTTCTAACTATTGCTGCAGTTTATTGAAATGCTTGCTGTTCAGAAATCATGCATCTACAACTGTTGCTGTGATGTAGTTATTTGGAAAAACAATCACACAGGCATTGCACACGAAAGTAACGCAGAAGAGAAAGTTGTAGCTTTAAAGTATCTAAACATGAATCGAATAACAACATGTACATGATCATTGAGTATACACATGTTTAACGAATAATAAATAGACGAGTCCGAATAGCATGCATATTTCGGGTAAAGCAAAGTTTATTCAACATTTGTACCCTGTGTGTTGATTGATTTTACAGTACATGTATTCATTGTGACAATCCTTATGGCAAACAAGAGCAATCTACTGCATCGAGGCATCAGCACCTTGGTGCTTTTTTTCCAAATGGTTTTCAATTATTGCTTTGAAAAATCATGAATTCAAATACTGTCCAGTATCCTCCTCTCTATCTTCTATGAACTTATTAACTGATGGCACTTGTGTCAAGTCGTGATGTTGCGAACTCTTTTAGTATCAGCGGAGACACTAGATTGCTCTTGTTTGCCATAAGGATCGTCACAATGAATACATGTACTGTACAATCAATCAACACACAGGGTATGAATGTTGAATAAACTTTGCTTTACCCGAAATATGCATGCTATTCGGACTCGTCTATTTATTATTCGTTAAACATGTGTATACTCAATGATCATGTTGTTATCCGATTCATGTTTAGATACTTTAAAGCTACAACTTTCTCTCCTGCATTACTTTCGTGTGCAATGCCTGTGTGATTGTTTTTCCAAATAACTATAACGTCAGTCTGCACGTTTACCTGATGTCTCCTTGTCAATCAACTTTTCTGTCAATCAATTATTGCTCTCAACCATTAGATTAAAAATGTTTATGCCTCGGTGGGCGGAGCCACGAGGCATACAGTAGTCGTGGTGTCATTCATTCTGTCAGTCAGTCAGTCAGTCTGTCGCAACGACTTCTCGTAGCTCACTGAAAACTATTTGCTGAAACAAGCAACACGGGTAGAAATCGATACTTGCTCGGATTTGAATTTTAAGAAGTTTGATTTTAAAGCTTAGTGCGTAAGTTACCGTGTGAATTGCTCACGGCTGGTTCGGTTTTGTAGCGCACGCTGAAAGTTAAGTTCTAAAACTAGCAATGCATGTAGAACACGGTATTGTATTATCTCGCTTTCGAACATGTGAAAACTTTATACGAAGCTTAGTTTGTGAGTTATGGCGCTATTTGTTTACCGTTGCTGGCGATCTGGACTTCTCCACTGGAGGCAAACTTGCTGTCCACGGTTGACTGCCTAGATGCTGAAAGGTTATAATTTACTACAGCATAGCAGCGCAGGTCCAGAGAAATTATTTAAGCAAGCTGTGGAAGCTATCTCGCTCGTGGTGTTTGTGTAACTGCTGAGCTGTGCTAAACACTGTAGACACGCCCAGTTGAATTGTGGTTAGCACTGATTGGCTTCTGATTGCATACCCTAAAGCACTGCATTGTGACTGCTGTACAGAAATCATGTATACATTCATCTGCAGCTGTTGTCGTGTTTGTAGAATGGTGGATAGTTTACAACGTTTATGGAATGGTAGATAGTTCTGTTTGTGTAACTTTTAGTTTATGACTGCACTGAGGCATCAGCACCGCTTTGGTGCTTTCATTTCCTTCATTAACACATAGTTGTCGGGGAGTGGTGCATGTAGTAATCTCATCAATGTTATTTTGCAGTATAGTACACATTATTTATCGTGTGCTTATGAATACACCCAATAAGTGATTCAGCCTATTGAAAATTGATTGGACGCAAAGTGCACCATGAAGATGCCCATTAAACAGACTACTTGGTTCCATAATTTCACTGACTACAGAGGTCATGTAATCCATTCCTCTGGAGCTGTGGAATTTGGTGTTCTACATGACCTTCAAGTTTGTTCTCAGCAACTAGGTTATCTTTGTTATTTTGCTGTACAGTACATATTCTTTGTCGTGTACTTTCTTATGATACACCCATTGAACGATTCCGCCTGTGTTCGTTTGTATGTGTAACAGCATCTTGACGCCGGACGCTAAAATCATCTCATACGAACATGTGAACATTCTAGTAAGCTGCTAAAAGCTGCTTAAATGTTTTACGATGCAATATTCACAGACTACTTTATCACGCAAGAGAAGTTGAACATTTGAATGAATTTATCTCCCTCACTTTCACACAATGAATGATTATTAGAATTATCAATGATAATAATTCTGTATATGAACATTTTCCTTTTAACGTGCTACTTGTTTAAATATTTTTTTGTAAGCTGTACAATAACAATTTAGTTCTTTTCTTGTTCGTATTACTGTGAGATAGAGGAGCCCATCGAGACAACATGCGCAAGGGAGCATGTAACTCTGAGTCTGTATACTTCCCATTCTATTTTTAGTGACTCCTTATACGGTCATGTTTATTTCATAAAGGGAGAAAAGGAATCGCCAGTTTAAAATTTGTTAACTATATTTTGATTTCGCCGCATACACTAAGAAGTACGGAGTTGCATGCTCCCTCACCGGCTCGATACTCTCCTGCCATGGTATAGCTTGCAGATCTGTGTATGCATCACCAGATTGGAGTGTGTCGTCAAAATGTCAAAATATGCTAATGAAGACACTTGAAAGACACTTGGCACCTCAAAGTTGAATGAGTAAAAGGAGTACGATCCTAAATTCTGTTGAACAGTTTACCAAATGAAAATATGCCAAATCCCCAGCAAGCTTTTCCATACTTCCTAAAAGCTGATGACGAGGTGTGACTTTATTTGTCATATTAGTTGTATATCTGAATCTGCCGAAACAAGATCTTGTTTTTATTTCTTTTCTGTTTCAGTATTGCTGCGCATCACCAGATCGACGCGTGTCGTCTGATAAGTAGAAACTACAAAACGATGGGAGAGTGGTATCAGATGTGTGGTGGGATATGGGGACGCAAAGAATTCCTCCTGAACCTTAAAGTCTGCCATAATTGCATCCAAAACATCATCCGCCTCCATTACCCTTTCAGCAGTACAAATGTACTTTGCTTTATGTTCCTGAAATTTACAGGTCATTCTTTCAAATCCTCCAGTTAAAGAGACGTAGTAACCATTGATGTTTTTATTAGGGAAATCTTGGTTGAGTAAACCATTCAGTTGATCTACTAGGCCAACGCCAGAAGTAAGGTTTGTTGCCTTTTGGTCTCTTGATGGCTTTCCTTGCTTCTTGTCAAAGGGTAAGAATAAGCTTCATACAGTTTTGACCTTACATTACTGCTGCCTCATTGTAGGTCCACTTACTTGATAACCCATGTGTGAGTGAATAGTTACACAGTTGTAAATAACTTACTTAGCGCAAAAAAAGAGCCCAATTTTTTTTCGTCATGATGGCACTCTGTCTGGCACTCTGGCACTCTGCTCTGCACTTGGCACTCTGCTCTGAGTAGAGAAAGACACTTGGTATCTCAAAATAGAATGAGTGAAGGTGTCAATAAAATTAACTTGACAGTCTTTAACGGGACGAGTTAAATCATAGTGATCCCTACCATTAAAGGCTAAAGATTATTCAGTGATCAGGCAGTTCTGACACCTCGATGCGTCATTGGATGGAAGAGATGTACTTCTTGTGACTATGTGTTGATTTTGAGAATCTGATTTTGCTGCTAATTCCCGGCTAATTCAATCTTTTTTTGACATTTTCATGGAGAGGCTTCATGGACTTTATGCATTTGCAATTTTGAACCAGGAAAAATATTGATTTTAGTAATGTTTAGTTATACAGACCTTGATCTTCTTGTAAGCACCTTTTTAGCAAGCTTCATGGACTTTTTGCTTCACTTCTGTTTGATGCTGGACCAGGGTTGGGCTCAGTGTCTCCAGATTACTATGTCCTAAAGCATAGGCAGGTATGAGGGTAGACACTGTGGCAATAATAGCAAGGGAGTGTCCCTGTCTCTGCCGGGTGTTGGTGATGGTAGCGGTCTGGGAAGAAGGCTGAGGGTTACGCATAGCACCCATAGCAGTGTGTAGGAAATAGGATTTACAGAAACGCTTGGACCAATCGATCTCTCCATGATCTCCTACACTCATCTCTCACCTGATGTTTGTCTTTCTTTGATGATGAACACGAACTCCGCTGTTTTAGGTCTACCGTAAAGCTGTGAGAGGTTACATGAAAGTTACTTGTCTAAGTGATACTTGTTGACAAGAGATGCAAATTAATTCTTGAGAGACTATATCTTGAGGTCGGGCTTTGAGGTAGTAAATCTTCTCGAGCGGAATTCGTTACTGAATTCGTTACTTGTTCGTTGTCGCCTCAAATCCAATCGATACCGCTGCGGTTTCAATTTTAATTACGATATATTTGTTCTAAAATTTTACTGATTGGTATGTACAGATGTCACATGACAAGAATAAGTTATAATGTTGATACTAGTGTTCTGCTGTGATGCAGTTGTCATAATCATCATCATTACATCATTATTGCATCATTATTGCATCATTATTGCATCATTATTGCATCATTATTGCATCATTATTGAATCATTACATTATTACATCACCATTATCACTAGAGGATATTCTTACTATTACTCTTCGTGATCTTCACTCTTCGCCATTTCAAAAATGTATCTTTTAGAATTTTGTGCTCTGCTCCAAGTATGAACCATGTTAACAAACCCAAACAGTTAAGTATGTCCATAAAATTGAAATTTGATGGTTTACTCGATGTAAACCAGTTTAGTCACCTGTATAACAAGTTCACTCTCTAAAATCGTATGGTTGTGGACATGTTCACTATGACCAGCGAATACTACGCTAATGTGACCATTCTGTCTGATAATGACACTGAAGAAGATAATCTTATAATCAATAATAATAATAAAGTTGATACTAGTGTTCTGCTGTGTTGCATTTGTCATTCCTTTGTGAAGATTGTGTTGAACAGCTTAGAGCATTACCATTTTGTTAAACAAAAATAATGGATACCTGTCTCCTTCTCTTGAAGATTAAAGTGGTGTAAAACTCCGAGGAATTGCCTTCTTAGTTGATTCAAGCAACCTAATCCAAGAACATGTTTAATAGTTGTCAATAGTTTACTGACATACCTGGTATTGGTTAGAGCTGTACTTACTTCCTTGATGCCGATAGGTGCAAGATTGTGCGTTTCTGACAAGTCTAATCTTGTGTAATTTTTTTACCTCGACCGTGAACTGGCTCCAATTTGAACTACAACTGTAGACTTTTCAAGTGCCTCCTGCTGCAAAAGCAAATTTATACCTTACTGTTATTATTAGTACTAATTTTAGTGATGACATCATAATCGCTAAAAATAGTTTGTATTACATGGTTAAGAAATAGTTTTCCTTTTTTCACGAACTATAGATTCAAATTGAATTATTTTTGCCTTTGATTTGACTTCTGTTCGATGCTATTGGTCCTGGATTTGGTTGTACATCACCAGACAAGATTGCTGTGTCTTCTGAAAAGGAGTATTATAAATATGAGCTCTGGACTGCGAGGCTCATATACTCTTACTATTACTCTTCGTGATCTTCACTTTTCACCATTTCAAAAATGTATCTTTTAGAATTTTGTGCTCTGCTCCAAGTATGAACCATGTTGATAAACTCAAACAGTTAAGTATGTCCATAAAATTGAAATGTGATGGTTTACTCGATGTCTAATAAAGATTTCACTTCTGTTTGATGCTATTGGTCCTGGGTTTGTTTCTATATCTCCAGACAAGATTGCTGTGTCTTTTGAAAAAGGAGTATTATAAGTGTAGTGTTACCATGAGGCTCGGATAATTATTCTGATACTCTTCGTCATTTCAAAAATATATCTTTCAGAATTTTGTTCTTTGCTACAAGCATGCAAACCTAAACGGTTATGTACAAAATATGTCCAGCCAAGATTTTTACTTACCGAAATGAGCGACAGCGATGAGTCACAGTACAGTGACCATAGACATCGGAGTACTCTAATGTCTATGCAGTGACGAGTATCACTCTTTATTATTCGGCGGGCCGACGGCCGCGTAGCTGCAAACAACTTGAGAAGAATATCTCACCCGTCCGGCTCTCAGTAGAACTTAAGAAGAGACAGTGACCGGCTACCCACGTGTCAAAACATTTGAGTGCGCACAAAAAAGTACAGACATGGGCCAGCATATAAGTAAGTAACTGCCCTATGTCACTATCCAATATTTTGTCATCCTCAATTGAGTTTTCGACTAGGGAGCTGTGCCTCCATGATGTTTTCTTGAGCTATTCACAATCAAAAACTGATTAAACATTTACTTGCAACATGTTCACCTCTCCAATATTCAAAATGACGTTGTTTTTGATGGTTGATACTGTAAGGTCAGGGCAACCCTATGGCACAGTTCAATTGTATCATTTCCTGTACTAATCTACACGGAATAATGAGCGGTTTAGCAGTCTTCTGAAAAGATTGTATAAATTATGAACTCTGGTGTTGTTGGACTTGGGTAAAGCTAACCTAGCTGATGCGCTGCTTAACTAAGCTTCAAGGAAGCTAGTACTTGTTGCTGGAGATTCAGATTTGACACTAAGATAGTTGATATTGCTCGGATTTTCACTGTTAGATGACACAATCTATGTCGATGTTGTTCTATCACTCTGTGATGCAGTAGTCTTTATTCGTTTTGAAAGTTTAAATTTGAAACTTTAAATTTGATTTATATGAGGCCTCTGTTTGATGCTATTGGGTCCAGGGTTTGTCTCTACATCACCAGATGAGAGTGCTGTAAGTGTACTGATATCTGTTCCTTCTTCACCCCGTAAGAGAGCAACTTTATTGACTCAGTTTGTGACCTTTTGAATCATTTTTCGATGTTTTGCTAAGAAGCCAAAATTCGTTTAATGACTTCGATTTCTTACTTTTCGACAGTTCTGTTAGATGGTATTGGACCGGAATTTGTTTCCATGTCACCAGACTAGGAACGATCTTTGATGTAAACCTGATCCTGATCTTTGTAGGGTGTTTTATCTACAGACTATTGTTGACGTTTTAGAAAGCTAACTTTAAATTGGCGTATTCCTCAGTCCGTGAATCTTGAATTAGAGGATTGCAAATTTCTGCATCGTCATTGTATAACAGTAGCTGTAGTCCCTGTTTGTCCACTAAAAAGGGGGAACGATAAAATTCACTGTCACAAAAATTGCACAAGTATTGGTCATTTCGTTCTCGTGTTTGGTGAATTCTTTAAGCATTTTATTACATATAATTTTTAGATGATAACCATGAAAGTGAAGCTAAACTTGTCTTAGTCCTATCTACATAGTCATGCAAGATTTCCTCATCTTGTTCTGTGTTTCTAGATGCAAATGCAATCAACTTTGGACCACATTGTGTGCACGTACAGAGGCATCAACACCTTTGCTGCATTTTGGACCCGGATTTGTTTCCATTTTTATACCTTACTACTAGTGGGTACTAATTTTAGCGATGACATCATAATCGTTAAAAATAGTACTCACCAAAATTTGTATTACATGGTTAAGAAATGGTTTTCCTTTTTTCACGAACTATAGATTCAAATTGAATTTTTGCCTTTGATTTCACTTCTGTTCGATGCTATTGGTCCTGGGTTCGGTTGTACGTCACCAGACGAGATTGCTGTGTCTTTCTTCTTAAAAGAGTTTATAAAATGAGCTCTGGTGTTGTATTACTGCGAGGCTCAGATTTTCTGATAGTCTTTGCCATTACAAAAATATATATTTAGAATTTTGTGCTCTGCTACAAGCATGAACCTGTACAAAATATGTCCATAGGAAATTTGACGGTTTACTCAATGTCTCATGAAGATTTCACTTCTGTTTGATGCTATTGGTCCTGGGTTTGTTTCTATATCTCCGGACAAGATTGCTGTGTCTTTTGAAAAGAGTACAATTATCTCTGGTGTTGTATTTCTACGAGGCTCGGATATACTGATTCTCTTCACAAATATATATTTTTAGAATTTTGTGCTCTGCTACAAGCATGAACCATGTCAGCAAACCTGTACTAAATATGTCCATAGGAATTTAATGGCTGCTATCTCTCGCATCTCATTCTTTTGAATACGAGTGATGGCAAAGCTCATCATCTATTGCACGTATTTGTTTTGTCATAACACTCAAAGTGCTTCATCAGCTCTTTGTGTAGAACATCTGCTTTGCCAGCAAACACATGATGAGGTGCATCCAAACTATCTAGATTGATCTTTTCTTGTTGAGTTGTGACTTGTTGGTACAACTCAACTTCAGTCCTTTTAGCAGCTTTTGACCATCTAGTAGCCTTTCAAAATGCTGCCGATTCATCTCATATTTCCATAGGAAATATGTCCATAGGAATTTGACTCAATGTCTCACGGAGATTTCACTTCTGTCTGATGCTATTGGTCCTGGGTTTGTTTCTATATCTCCAGACAAGATTGCTGTGTCTTTCTTATGAAAAGAGTACAATTATAAACATGATCTCTGGTGTTGTATTTCTACGAGGCTCGGATATACTGATACTCTTCGCCATTACAAAAATATATATTTAGAATTTTGTGCTCTGCTACAAGCATGAACCTGTACAAAATATGTCCATAGGAAATTTGACGGTTTACTCAATGTCTCATGAAGATTTCACTTCTGTTTGATGCTATTGGTCCTGGGTTTGTTTCTATATCTCCGGACAAGATTGCTGTGTCTTTTGAAAAGAGTACAATTATCTCTGGTGTTGTATTTCTACGAGGCTCGGATATACTGATTCTCTTCACAAATATATATTTTTAGAATTTTGTGCTCTGCTACAAGCATGAACCATGTCAGCAAACCTGTACTAAATATGTCCATAGGAATTTAATGGCTGCTATCTCTCGCATCTCATTCTTTTGAATACGAGTGATGGCAAAGCTCATCATCTATTGCACGTATTTGTTTTGTCATAACACTCAAAGTGCTTCATCAGCTATTTGTGTAGAACATCTGCGTTGCCAGCAAACACCTGATGAGGTACATCCAAACTATCTAGATCGATCTTTTCTTGTTGAGTTGTGACTTGTTGGTACAACTCAACTTCAGTCCTTTTAGCAGCTTTTGACCATCTAGTAGCCTTTCAAAATGCTGCCGATTCGTCTCATATTTCCATAGGAAATATGTCCATAGGAATTTGACTCAATGTCTCACGGAGATTTCACTTCTGTCTGATGCTATTGGTCCTGGGTTTGTTTCTATATCTCCAGACAAGATTGCTGTGTCTTTCTTATGAAAAGAGTACAATTATAAACATGATCTCTGGTGTTGTATTTCTACGAGGCTCGGATATACTGATACTCTTCGCCATTACAAAAATATATATTTTAGAATTTGTGCTCTGCTACAAGCACGAACCATGTTAACTCAAACAGTTAGAATTAATTTGTCCATAAAATTGAACTTTGAGTGTTTACTTGATTTCTCACAAAGATTTCACTTCTGTTTGATGCTATTGGTCCTGGGTTTATTTCAATATCTCCAGACAAGATTGTTGTGTCGTTCTTTTAAAAAGATTATATAACCATGATCTCTGGTGTTGCTGGGTAAAGCTAAATTAGTTGTTATGCAGTTCAAACTAAGTTTCAACCAAGTCAGTTCCCTGTCATAACTAGTACTTGTTGCTGTAGATGAAAATTTGATGCTAAGATAGTTGATATGACTCGGATTTTCACTGTTAGATGACACAATCTATGTTGATGCTGTTCCATCACTCTGTGATGCAGTAGTCTTCGTTCGTTTTGAAACTTTAAATTTGATTTATATGAGGCCTCTGTTTGATGCTGTTGGGTCCAGGGTTTGTCTCTACATCACCAGATGAGTGTGCTGTAAGTATACTGATGTCTGTTCCTTCTTCATCACAGTGCAGTCAGTGAGGCATTTATATTTATAATACACTTATCTGATTTTGATTTTTAAAATGCATATGCGCCTAGGGCTAATAAATTCACCTTATCTGCCAAACTGACTAATGGCTGCTATCTCTCGCATCTCATTCTTTTGAATACGAGTGATGGCAAAGCTCATCATCTATTGCACGTATTTGTTTTGTCATAACACTCAAAGTGCTTCATCAGCTCTTTGTGTAGATCATCTGCTTTGCCAGCAAACACATGATGAGGTGAATCCAAACTATCTAGATCAATGTTTTCTTGTTGAGTTGTGACTTGTTGGTACAACTCAACTTCAGTCCTTTTAGCAGCTTTTGACCATCTAGTAGCCTTTCAAAATGCTGCCGCCGATTCATCTCAGCGTGTGCTTCGGTTTTCTCTTCAAATGCTCTAATTGTGCGCAGTAGCAAATCTTCCTGCCGGTCGGTTTTCTCCTTCCACATACCATGCTTGAGTTACACATTCGGGTCACTCAATTCTGCCCAATCGGCACTCGCGTTTGGCAGGAACAGTCTACCTACATAATAATTATATCAAGTTATCCGATCAAGATAGCTGTGTCGATCTTTAGAATAAACCTGATCTGACGTGAGACTGGTTTGAAGGGTCTAGGTTTGACTTCTAAAGAATTTAATTTGTCTAAAGACTTTTGTGAGCAAAATGACCGAAATAGAGAGTTGAATTCTTTTAATTCTCGTGAAGTTAACACTTCATCGATGTTTCTTAGAAAATCCCGATGGTGAGCGGCGATGTATAGTGCCATCACTGCGTTTGGAGCACCTTTGTAGAGTATAAAAGTTGAAATTCGATGTTTAAGGTGGCGTGTTTGTCCACTAAAAATATGGTTGGGAACGATATAATTCACTGTCACAAATATCGCACAAGTATTGGTCACTTCGTTCTCGTGTTTGGTGAATTCTTTAAGATTATATCATTTTATTACATATTTTAGTTAACATGATAACCATGAAAGTGAAGCTAAACTTGTCTTAGTCCTATCTCCATAGTCATACAAGATTTCCTCGTCTTGTTCTTTGTTTCTAGATACAAATGCAATCAACTTTGGACCACATAGTGTGCACGTACAGAGGCATCAACACCTTTGTTGTGTTTTTGGACCTGGATTTGTTTCCATGTCTCAGGTGATATGACAAAAAAATTGCTCTTTCATTCGAATACCTCTATTGCCTTTTCACATCACTAAAATCTTGTCTTCTTCCACGCTGTCACTAAATGTGTATGGCAAGTCATCTCATCAAATATTCATTGAACTGTTGATTTGAGACTGGTTTAGGAAGTTAAGGAAGTTGCCTGTCATAACTAGTACTAGGTCAGCATGACTAGGTCAGCATGTCAGGTCAGCATGACTAGGCACAGGTCAGCATGACACCACACCAACTCAACAATAAAGACAAAAGTGCTACCTTCAATTGATGGTGGTTGTATCTCAATTTGGTGATATTTGTTTGCTAAAGTCACATTATTCACAATAGCGTAAACCATGATTGCCACTTGCTTCCAGTCTAAGTTCTCAGCCGTCCACGAATTTCTTTGAGCCAGGGTAGTTTGGTACATGGTTGAATTGCCATAATCACGCAATTCTGCAATGGGGGTATTTGCAGGCACTGATCTATCTAGATCGATGAGAACGGCAGTGCCATCTGCCGCAAAACAAATATTATCTATTCGAATGTCTAGATGACATAAACCCAAAGAATGCAATTCGTCAACTGCTTTAGAAACCTGTTTGAAGAAGGTAACTAGACCATTTTGCCTTACTTCATCATAACTCTTATGTTCGTTATATAAAGGATACTCAAAAAATCTCATAAACTTTATCTCTTCAGATGAAGTGGGAAAGCAAACAGATGCCGGTGATTCTTTACCTTTACCAACTAGTTGCAGAAGTGTAGTGGTCTCACATTCATCAAAGGGATGCTTATAAACCTTGGCCTCTGCTGTATTGATAATCACAATGGAAGCTCCAGACGTTGCTAGATGAAATTAGACAATAAGATCTGCCAAACTAGACTAATGGCTGCTATCTCTCGCATCTCATTCTTTTGAATACGAGTGATGGCAAAGCTCATCATCAATTGCTCGTATTTGTTTTGTCATAACACTCAAAGTGCTTCATCAGCTCTTTGTGTAGATCATCTGCTTTGCCAGCAAACACCTGATAAGGTGCATCCAAACTATCTAGATCAATGTTTTCTTGTTGAGTTGTGACTTGTTGGTGCAACTCAACTTCAGTCCTTTTAGCAGCTTTTGACCATCTAGTAGCCTTTCAAAATGCTGCCGCCGATTCATCTCAGCGTGTGCTTCGGTTTTCTCTTCAAATGCTCTAATTGTGCGCAGTAGCAAATCTTCCTGCCGGTCGGTTTTCTCCTTCCACATACCATGCTTGAGTTACACATTCGGGTCACTCAATTCTGCCCAATCGGCACTCGCGTTTGGCAGGAACAGTCTACCTACATAATAATTATATCAAGTTATCCGATCAAGATAGCTGTGTCGATCTTTAGAATAAACCTGATCTGACGTGAGACTGGTTTGAAGGGTTCTAGGTTTGACTTCTAAAGAATTTAATTTGTCTAAAACTTTTGGGAGCAAAATGACCGAAATAGAGATTGAGCAGCTTCAAATCTGTTGATATTCAAAGTTCGGCGATTTGTAAGGGTGAACTCAACGTATTTATCTATTTGAAGAGTTTCGTCTTGCTCAAGATGTACTTGTGCAGTCTTGACTGACAAGCACTGCGTCGAAACACCAATTACTAGCATGGTTGTGCTATGAGTTGAATTCTTTTAATTCTCGTGAAGTTAACACTTCATCGATGTTTCTTAGAAAATCCCGATGGTGAGTGGCGATGTATAGTGCCATCACTGCGTTTGGAGCACCTTTGTAGAGTATAAAAGTTGAAATTCGATGTTTAAGGTGGCGTGTTTGTCCACTAAAAGTATGGTTGGGAACGATATAATTCACTGTCACAAATATCGCACAAGTATTGGTCACTTCGTTCTCGTGTTTGGTGAATTCTTTAAATCATTTTATTACATATTTTAGTTAACATGATAACCATGAAAGTGAAGCTAAACTTGTCTTAGTCCTATCTCCATAGTCATACAAGATTTCCTCGTCTTGTTCTGTGTTTCTAGATGCAAATGCAATCAACTTTGGACCACATAGTGTGCATGTACAGAGGCATCAACACCTTTGGTAATTCAACTTACTAGTGGCAATGGTACTGTCCCCAAACGGATCACATCAAATTGAACTTTAGATAACTGACTAGAGAAGCTGGACCGATCCTTTCTATCAGTGCAATCGACACATGAATTCAAGGCCCAGCTTCTCAGTCCCGTAGAGGGACTGTCGTCCCAAGGATTAGATACATCATCATGGTTTACTTCAATTAGAATCGACCTTTGTTCAAGCTACAATAAAATTAATACATGCTATTACCGTTAGTGGGTAATAAAGATATCTTACTATATCTGAGTCGGAAATAAAAAAATGCCTGTTTGTGTATCTTGCCTCAAAATCATTGAGAATACAAGTGGAGGTTGAGGCTTGAGAATCAGGTGAGACTTTGAAAAAGTCATGACGCTTTCAATTTATGTATAATAGCACTATTATACTATATACTCACCAGGAAAAGTGAAAAAACCTGTCTGCTATCGGCTCCTTTTACTAGGAGGTGAAGACGATTCAGCCATATCTAACTCGAAGCACTCGAAGTGAAGCCTGAGCTCAGCACAGGTGTCCGGGCCAATGTCGACGTCCTTCACAGTGTCACAACAGCGAGTACTTGTACGTCTTCTAGCTAGCTTGGTACGGTTCAAGTATAAATACTGTGATACGAGCAGCTAGCCAGCTAAGGAACATTTACCGCGTGGCAAAGTGCTTACGCATGCGCGTGTGTTTAGCTGGATTCTTAGTACACAATGTTTTCAACGTCTAGAAGACAAGCTTCTTTCTTCAGTAGGAAAAACACCTTTGGTGCATTTTTGGACCTGGATTTGTTTCAACATCTCCAGACAAGATAGCTATGTCTGGTGATATCTATATTTGATGACAAAAAATTGCCCTTTCATTCGAATACCTCTATTACCTTTTCACATCACTAAAATCTTGTCTTCTTCCACGCTGTCACTAAATGTGTATGGCAAGTCATCTTATCAAATATTCATTGAACTGTTGATTTTTAAAATGAGACTGGTTTAGGAAGTTAAGGAAGTTGCCTGTCATAACTAGTACTTGTTGCTGTAGATGAAATTTGACAATAAGATCTGCCAAACTAGACTAATGGCTGCTATCTCTCACATCTCATTCTTTTGAATACGAGTGATTGCAAAGCTCATCATCTATTTCTCTTATTTGTTTTGTCAAAACACTCAAAGTGCTTCATCAGCTCTTTGTGTAGAACATCTGCTTTGCCAGCAAACACATGATGAGGTGCATCCAAACTATCTAGATCGATCTTTTCTTGTCGAGTTGTGACTTGTTGGTACAACTCAACTTCAGTCCGTTTAGCAGCTTTTGACCATCTAGTAGTCTTTCAAAGTGCTTCCGCCGATTCATCTCAGCTTGTGCTTCGGTTTTCTCTTCAAATGCTCTAATTGTTCGCAGTAGCAAATCTTCCTGCCGGTCGGTTTTCTCCTTCCACATACCATGCTTGAGTTACACATTCGGGTCACTCAATTCTGCCCAATCGGCACTCGCGTTTGGCAGGAACAGTCTACCTATATAATAATTATATCAAGTTATCCGATCAAGATAGCTGTGTCGATCTTTAGAATAAACCTGATCTGACGTGAGACTGGTTTGAAGGGTCTAGGTTTGACTTCTAAAGAATTTAATTTGTCTAAAGACTTTTGTGAGCAAAATGACCGAAATAGAGAGTTGAATTCTTTTAATTCTCGTGAAGTTAACACTTCATCGATGTTTCTTAGAAAATCCCGATGGTGAGCGGCGATGTATAGTGCCATCACTGCGTTTGGAGCACCTTTGTAGAGTATAAAAGTTGAAATTCGATGTTTAAGGTGGCGTGTTTGTCCACTAAAAATATGGTTGGGAACGATATAATTCACTGTCACAAATATCACACAAGTATTGGTCACTTCGTTCTCGTGTTTGGTGAATTCTTTAAGATTATATCATTTTATTACATATTTTAGCTAACATGATAACCATGAAAGTGAAGCTAAACTTGTCTTAGTCCTATCTCCATAGTCATACAAGATTTCCTCATCTTGTTCTATGTTTCTAGATGCAAATGCAATCAACTTTGACCACATTGTGTGCACGTACAGAGGCATCAACACCTTTGGTGCATTTTGGACCTGGATTTGTTTCCATGTCTCTGGTGATATGACAAAAAATTGCTCTTTCATTCGAATACCTCTATTGCCTTTTCACATCACTAAAATCTTGTCTTCTTCCACGCTGTCACTAAATGTGTAGTCATCTCATCAAATATTCATTGAACTGTTGAGTTTTAAAATGAGACTGGTTTAGGAAGTTAAGGAAGTTGCCTGTCATAACTAGTACTTGTTGCTGTAGATGAAATTTGACAATAAGATCTGCCAAACTAGACTAATGGCTGCTATCTCTCGCATCTCATTCTTTTGAATACGAGTGATGGCAAAGCTCATCATCTATTGCACGTATTTGTTTTGTCATAACACTCAAAGTGCTTCATCAGCTCTTTGTGTAGATCATCTGCTTTGCCAGCAAACACATGATGAGGTGAATCCAAACTATCTAGATCAATGTTTTCTTGTTGAGTTGTGACTTGTTGGTACAACTCAACTTCAGTCCTTTTAGCAGCTTTTGACCATCTAGTAGCCTTTCAAAATGCTGCCGCCGATTCATCTCAGCGTGTGCTTCGGTTTTCTCTTCAAATGCTCTAATTGTGCGCAGTAGCAAATCTTCCTGCCGGTCGGTTTTCTCCTTCCACATACCATGCTTGAGTTACACATTCGGGTCACTCAATTCTGCCTAATCGGCACTCGCGTTTGGCAGGAACAGTCTACCTACATAATAATTATATCAAGTTATCCGATCAAGATAGCTGTGTCGATCTTCAGAATAAACCTGATCTGACGTGAGACTGGTTTGAAGGGTCTAGGTTTGACTTCTAAAGAATTTAATTTGTCTAAAGACTTTTGTGAGCAAAATGACCGAAATAGAGAGTTGAATTCTTTTAATTCTCGTGAAGTTAACACTTCATCGATGTTTCTTAGAAAATCCCGATGGTGAGCGGCGATGTATAGTGCCATCACTGCGTTTGGAGCACCTTTGTAGAGTATAAAAGTTGAAATTCGATGTTTAAGGTGGCGTGTTTGTCCACTAAAAATATGGTTGGGAACGATATAATTCACTGTCACAAATATCGCACAAGTATTGGTCACTTCGTTCTCGTGTTTGGTGAATTCTTTAAGATTATATCATTTTATTACATATTTTAGTTAACATGATAACCATGAAAGTGAAGCTAAACTTGTCTTAGTCCTATCTCCATAGCCATACAAGATTTCCTCATCTTGTTCTATGTTTCTAGATGCAAATGCAATCAACTTTGGACCACATTGTGTGCACGTACAGAGGCATCAACACCTTTGGTGCATTTTGGACCTGGATTTGTTTCCATGTCTCTGGTGATATGACAAAAAATTGCTCTTTCATTCGAATACCTCTATTGCCTTTTCACATCACTAAAATCTTGTCTTCTTCCACGCTGTCACTAAATGTGTATGGCAAGTCATCTCATCAAATATTCATTGAACTGTTGAGTTTTAAAATGAGACTGGTTTAGGAAGTTAAGGAAGTTGCCTGTCATAACTAGTACTTGTTGCTGTAGATGAAATTTGACAATAAGATCTGCCAAACTAGACTAGTGGCTGCTATCTCTCGCATCTCATTCTTTTGAATACGAGTGATGGCAAAGCTCATCATCTATTGCACGTATTTGTTTTGTCATAACACTCAAAGTGCTTCATCAGCTCTTTGTGTAGATCATCTGCTTTGCCAGCAAACACATGATGAGGTGAATCCAAACTATCTAGATCAATGTTTTCTTGTTGAGTTGTGACTTGTTGGTACAACTCAACTTCAGTCCTTTTAGCAGCTTTTGACCATCTAGTAGCCTTTCAAAATGCTGCCGCCGATTCATCTCAGCGTGTGCTTCGGTTTTCTCTTCAAATGCTCTAATTGTGCGCAGTAGCAAATCTTCCTGCCGGTCGGTTTTCTCCTTCCACATACCATGCTTGAGTTACACATTCGGGTCACTCAATTCTGCCCAATCGGCACTCGCGTTTGGCAGGAACAGTCTACCTACATAATAATTATATCAAGTTATCCGATCAAGATAGCTGTGTCGATCTTTAGAATAAACCTGATCTGACGTGAGACTGGTTTGAAGGGTCTAGGTTTGACTTCTAAAGAATTTAATTTGTCTAAAGACTTTTGTGAGCAAAATGACCGAAATAGAGAGTTGAATTCTTTTAATTCTCGTGAAGTTAACACTTCATCGATGTTTCTTAGAAAATCCCGATGGTGAGCGGCGATGTATAGTGCCATCACTGCGTTTGGAGCACCTTTGTAGAGTATAAAAGTTGAAATTCGATGTTTAAGGTGGCGTGTTTGTCCACTAAAAATATGGTTGGGAACGATATAATTCACCGTCACAAATATCACACAAGTATTGGTCACTTCGTTCTCGTGTTTGGTGAATTCTTTAAGATTATATCATTTTATTACATATTTTAGTTAACATGATAACCATGAAAGTGAAGCTAAACTTGTCTTAGTCCTATCTCCATAGCCATACAAGATTTCCTCATCTTGTTCTATGTTTCTAGATGCAAATGCAATCAACTTTGGACCACATTGTGTGCACGTACAGAGGCATCAACACCTTTGGTGCGTTTTTGGACCTGGATTTGTTTCCATGTCTCTGGTGATATGACAAAAAAATTGCTCTTTCATTCGAATACCTCTATTGCCTTTTCACATCACTAAAATCTTGTCTTCTTCCACGCTGTCACTAAATGTGTCTGGCAAGTCATCTCATCAAATATTCATTGAACTGTTGATTTGAGACTGGTTTAGGAAGTTAAGGAAGTTGCCTGTCATAACTAGTACTTGTTGCTGTAGATGAAATTTGACAATAAGATCTGCCAAACTAGACTAATGGCTGCTATCTCTCACATCTCATTCTTTTGAATACGAGTGATGGCAAAGCTCATCATCTATTGCACGTATTTGTTTTGTCATAACACTCAAAGTGCTTCATCAGCTCTTTGTGTAGAACATCTGCTTTGCCAGCAAACACATGATGAGGTGCATCCAAACTATCTAGATCAATGTTTTCTTGTTGAGTTGTGACTTGTTGGTACAACTCAACTTCAGTCCTTTTAGCAGCTTTTGACCATATAGTAGCCTTTCAAAATGCTGCCGCCGATTCATCTCAGCGTGTGCTTCGGTTTTCTCTTCAAATGCTCTAATTGTTCGCAGTAGCAAATCTTCCTGCCGGTCGGTTTTCTCCTTCCACATACCATGCTTGAGTTACACATTCGGGTCACTCAATTCTGCCCAATCGGCACTCGCGTTTGGCAGGAACAGTCTACCTATATAATAATTATATCAAGTTATCCGATCAAGATAGCTGTGTCGATCTTTAGAATAAACCTGATCTGATGTGAGACTGGTTTGAAGGGTCTTGGTTTGACTTCTAAAGAATTTAATTTGTCTAAAGACTTTTGTGAGCAAAATGACCGAAATAGAGATTGAGCAGCTTCAAATCTGTTGATATTCAAAGTTCGGCGATTTGTAAGGGTGAACTCAACGTATTTATCTATTTGAAGAGTTTCGTCTTGCTCAAGATGTACTTGTGCAGTCTTGACTGACGAGCACTGCGTCAAAACACCAATTACTAGCATGGTTGTGCTACGAGTTGAATTCTTTTAATTCTCGTGAAGTTAACACTTCATCGATGTTTCTTAGAAAATCCTGATGGTGAGTGGCGATGTATAGTGCCATCACTGCGTTTGGAGCACCTTTGTAGAGTATAAAAGTTGAAATTCGATGTTTAAGGTGGCGTGTTTGTCCACTAAAAATATGGTTGGGAACGATATAATTCACTGTCACAAACATCGCACAAGTATTGGTCACTTCGTTCTCGTGTTTGGTGAATTCTTTAAATCATTTTATTACATATTTTAGTTAACATGATAACCATGAAAGTGAAGCTAAACTTGTCTTAGTCCTATCTCCATAGTCATACAAGATTTCCTCATCTTGTTCTATGTTTCTAGATACAAATGCAATCAACTTTGGACCACATTGTGTGCACGTACAGAGGCATCAACACCTTTGGTGTGTTTTGGACCTGGATTTGTTTCCATGTCTCCAGACAAGATAGCTATGTCCGGCGATATCTATCTTTGATGACAAAAATTGCCCTTTCATTCGAATACCTCTATTACCTTTTCACATCACTAAAATCTTGTCTTCTTCCACAATGTCACTAAATGTGTCTGGCAAGTCATCTTTATTGATTGAAGTGTAAGTTCTGCTGACCCTAAGTCATAGTTTGACTCTAGTGACGTGTCACATCCTCTGTTGTGAAGTGCTGTTTTTGACGGTGCAAATGAGGTATCTGCATTTCCAAACGCATTAAGATCAACTTTGAAGACATCAGTGATTCACACTTTGGAATGTGTCTTACCTTTAATCTACCGTCTATTGATGATGTTTTATAAAGCTAACATAAGTTTCTTTAAGATTTATAACATTTAAATTTGATATTACTGGGCGTATTCTTCAGTCCGTGTTCACGTGATGTGCCTGGTATTGGAGGTGGAATACCGACGAGACGAGAGACTCAATCGGAAATATTTTTTTTGAAAAGATTTTCAAACTTCTGTTAGATAGTATTGGACCAGGATTGTTTTCCATGTCTCCAGAGAAGAGAGCTGTGTTGATCTTCAATGTCAACCTGATCTGACGTGAGACTGGTTTTGAAGGGTCTGGTTTGAATGAAGATAAGATGGTGAACCAGATGGTCATTATAATGTTGCACCTTCGTAGAGTATAAAAGTTGAAAATAGTATTGGAGTACAGTTAGTGCTCGACCTTCTCCAATCTTGAGTACAAATATGTGACAGTGGGTATGCGTACCCAAGATGGCCACTACCTTGCGCCGTGCAGAACTCAAATATACTTCATGAAAAAGTTGGGCTACATCGTTGATATCCACTGAAGCCAAATCATAGGCGACGAGTTTTTTTTTAATTCAATAACTGATTGTACGTAGGAATTTGCTACTTTAATCAAAACATAGCCTGAGTATTTGATTTTTTTTGGATTGGAATGTTCGTAAACTACTGGATGGACACTGATGGCATAGTCAGCTTCTGCGGTAGACAAAATATCTGCTACACCAGCAAGAATATTACCAAACTTTAGTACAGAGCTTTAGTATCTTTCTTGACTACGCCTTACTTTTTAAAAGTTCTGTTCGACGCTATTGGACCCGGGTTTGTTTCAATATCGCCGGACAAGATAGCTGTTGCACCTTCGTAATGTTGAGATTCGATCTTTAGTATCTTTCTCGACCATGTCTTACTTTTTGAAGTTCTGTTCGATGCTATTATATTGTCGCACCTTCGCAGTGTATAAGGAAGCTTTCTGTTAGCTGTCAATGTATGTAGCTTTGAGTGGTAGAATCTTGTTTCTTTGCATCAGCAACTAGCGGAGTACTAATGAACTGCTACAACAGACTGTGTGCTCATTGAGCTGCTTATAATTATTATACTTGTTTAAAAATTTGAGATTTGTTGTTTAATATCTCTCTCGGCCATGTCTTAATAATTATTTTGAAAGTTCTGTTGGTGCTATTGGACCTGGATTTGTTTCTATGTCTCCAGACAAGATAAAAAATTAATTATTCAATATAAACTCGGATACATTAACTGTCTTGGAGCTGCTGTGATTGTCATTAACAATGGGATATATGATATGTTGTTCTATTGCCTGAATGAGAGAGCTGACAGTAGCTATGGCTAGAGAATGCTTATCACTTGAGTTGAGACCATCACAACTATTGAGTGACTGTGTACAGCTAAAATGCTGTACAAGTCTGGAGATCACAATGGACAAAAATAATGTGATCAAAATGTTAGTACCAAGGGTGGTCTTTACGCTAAGGTGATCAAAATAATCGGCCGAAAAGGCTCACGAGTACAATGTATCCAAGTTAAAGGTTTAGTTTCTTGATGTCCAAGGATCAAATTTATGAAACGTGATGGGGCCGGTTAGAGAAGATGTGTTATGTCTGCTTGAGTCTGAAAGAGAAGTGAGGAGACTTCGTTAACGCAGGTGATTTCAATGTGATAGAAGGACTATCTTGTGCATAACAGAAGGGATAACCTTGCTATACACTCTTTGTTGCAACAATAAGGACTGAAATAGTCATCCAGCAAGCTTAAAGCAACTGTATGGCTGCTGCTGCATGCTGCTGCACACATTACCATTATGGTTCTGAATCTATTCACGCAACACGTGGTGTGATGTAATACCAAATAATGTAATAGCAGGCGCCACAATACTGCAAAACCTTCTTGTTCATCTTTCATATTTTTACGGTCTACTTGCTGGGTATAATTTTTCCTCTTTATAATCAAGATAAGCAGCTAAGAAGAGTTTATTACAGCATTTGCTGCTGAAAAGGGCAAAGGGCTTCTACTGAAGAAGTGAGAGACACACCATCAAGTTAATAATTAATTTATAACTTGATGGAGTATTTTCAAAGTTTGGTGAACGAGTACATAGAGGTGGCTTCAAATTCATCGCTACAAACCAACGCAGAAACTCCAAAGTTGTAAAATTCTAGGTGTGAAATTCTGTATCACTGAACACTCGCTGCTCTTTTGCTCTGCTCTGGTCTATAATTAAGCAACATTTTACCTCTTAAACAATATGCACTGTCACACATATAACTCAATTAGATGTGACTTATTGTGTTCGGTATCCGTGTGTGAGTATATTTAGTTGTCCATGCATTCAATAGCTGTCAAATGGTTTCGAAAGTACAGTGAAACCTGCTTAATAAGACCACCCTTGGTACTAAAATTTGTGGTCTTAATAGAGAGTGCCTATATAAAATCATCTATAAAATGATCGAAAATTTTGGTCTTAATAATAGAGGTAGTCTTATTACACAAGTGGTCCTTAAGACAGGTTTCACTGCATCTCTAAACAACAAGATCCTTTGCTAGTCGGTTCAAAGACATTGTTTTATGAGCAGTTCAATATGAGGTAATGCACCTAAGGGTGCTTCCATTTAACTTAGTTGGCAATTTCTGAAGGATCACTGTACTATCTGTATAGTGCTTTGAATCCATATTGCATATTTTGGTATTTCTTGCTCTAATTTGCATTTTGCATTACTTTCGGCGACTTTTTGACCAGTTATAGAGTGTTTGTTTGTGTCGTTTGGACGATAAATCGTTCGGAATTATTCTTAAGGGAGATACAGTACTCACCTTGCCTCGGCTCACGCTGTATCAGTCTCTCCACCCGAACCAACCATTATTCAACAGTGCTGTGTTACGTTTTTTTGACTTTCAGTCCTAGCTCAGTAGAGCTCAACTTCTCGTCATTTCTGGTCATTGTTTATGTGCACATGTGCGTGTTTGTGGTCCCACGTGTGTGAGAGAGTGTGTGTTTGTGTGTGTATGTGTGTGTGAGAGAGAGAGAGAGTGTGTGTGTGTGTGTGTGTGTGTGTGTGTGTGTGTGTGTGTGTGTGTGTGTGTGTGTGTGTGTGTGTGTGTGTGTGTGTGTGTGTGTGTGTGTGTGTGTGTGTGTGTGTGTGTGTGTGTGTGTGTGTGTGTGTGTGTGCGTGTGTGTGTGTGCGTGCGTCGTGCGTGTGTGTGATTCATACTGTATGTTATTTATTGTATATTCTATGTTCTTATTTCTCCAGGAAGCTCTCAGCATTGCTAGGCTACAAGTTGAAATGGGTGCTCAAGTGCTGGATATCAACATGGACGAGGGCATGTTGGATGGAGTGGCTGCCATGGCAAGATTTGTCAATCTCATCGTCTCGGAGCCAGATGTCGCCAAGGTATAATGCATAATACTGCATGTACCGTATTTCTTCTAAAAATTCGGCACAAAATAAGTCATTTCTGTTTTGCTTGCCCAATGTAATAGTGGCGGAAGTTCGTGTGGTGACGAGCATGTGTTTGAACGAGAACGCGTCTACAGCTCTTTTCCATGAAGTACAGGACTTTTCACGTCGGGCTGTTGGCTTACTATGACGAAGAACCAAAACGCTTGTCGAAATTTGGAGGTTTAGACGCATTTCAGCGACTAGGTGCCGAAAATAGGAGGTGCCGAATCTTTAGAAGAAATACGGTAATGTACACAATGGTAAATGTAACAGTGAACTTTATAGCACACTGGCTTTGACTCAGCCTCAATGAAAAGTTGCTCACGTTCAAAATTCCAGTGACATCAACGCTACATTCAATCTACTGTAGATCTGGATATTTTCGCGTATCCAAATTTTTGTTCTATAAAATTTTCGATGCATCTAATTTTCGTCGTTAGCTTGGGTGCGCAAATAGTTTGCATTAAACCAATGCACATAAAATTTAGCGTATTTTAATTTTCATCGCAAGGATGAATGACGAAGATATTTTGACCCTAAAATTTCCAGATTTATGGTACTTGTCAATAAACCAAAAATATATTTTATGCTATGTAAATTGTAACCCATCATGGTCATGTATTTTTTAAATGATAGACAACAATAGGCCCACTCTGTTCAAAAATCTCTGTTGATTAAAAACTAGCTATTTTCAATTTGTCCCATCTCCAGAGCACAAAATAACGTCCGGCCACCGGCCAATTTCCTCGCAATCAAGCAAATGGGCCGAGCAAATACATGCTCGATCGGTCATTCTGTCCGAGCATTCTTTCATGATCTAAAGGCTATTGCTATACTTAGCACTTACCTGGGGCTACTTTCCAAGCCTGCAAAAGGCGCTTCTCTGATTGTAGGCCATGTAGGCCCAACACAAAAACGCACGCATGTGCTTACTACTCCAGACATTCTATTTAACGCCCAAAACGCCACACCTATTATTGCGACCACGCCCCTATGACCGACTAAAATTGAATGATGGCCGGACAAAATGTACATTGACTGGACAAATGACCACCCATGCTCAAAAATTATTTTTGGCTCTGCATCTCTGGTGTAGGTACCTCTCTGTGTGGATTCAAGTAACTTTGAAGTTGTTTTGGCAGGTCTCAGGTAATGAAATTAGAATGTAGGCACTACAAAGACAGTTAGTTCAATGAAATGAACAGTATAGTGTGCAGGCTATTAGTGATTGAATCCAAGGGAGGAATTAGTGGGAGGGTTTGTTTAGACTGATAAAATGTTGATTTTCAATGTGAATAGGGTGCCAAACCAAGTGTTGGGAGATTGCTTTCACAATGTGGGTATATATACATTCCTAGGGGAAGGGAATCTAACAAAAACCCTTTGAGTGAACAATGGATACAGTATAGTGACAGGCTATTACAATATCACATAGAGTCGAACCCCTCTTAGCGGACACCCCTCTCTATAATGGACACTTACTGAATCCCAAATATAACCAACATAATGTATAATAAACCCCTGACCAGAGGACACCTTCTCTATAATGGACAATTTTGTTGGTCCCAATGGTGTCCGCCTTAGAGAGGTTCTACTGTAGCGTACAGTCTTCTTACCATCTCTATAGCCTATCTATTATAGTAGTGGTCTCTTGTGTGTAGATTTCTTAACAGTACATTGTTATCTGTTCGTCAGTGTGGTTAGCAGTTACGTTTGTGTGTTTCGGTATTTGTTATTGTAACCATCTCTTTAGGTGTACGCAGGGAAAGTGCATTGTGAACTCTATCAGTCTGAAGGAAGGGGAAGAAGACTTCCTCGCCAAGGCCCGCCTGGTGAAGAAGTTTGGAGCGGCAGTGGTGGTGATGGCGTTCGATGAAGAGGGACAGGTAGGGCGATGAGATAGCAGCTAGGCTACTCTAGTCGATGCGTAATAGAAATCGTTTTTTTTGTTCATCAGTAGCTTATGTGTATAATTGGTAGCTATGACGAATTGAGCTTATTGTATGAATTGTTTTTATTTGAATTGCAGTAGTCTGAAGGTAAGTTAGTTATTAGTAATTGCACTGTACAGCAGTTTTATTCTTGCAAGGGTATAGGAGATTGCAAGTTGCTTGACCGAAATTTGCTGCTGGTGCATGCGCACAGTACGTTATCTGTATAATTCGTATATAGAAACACGCTATGGGCATTAGCTAGCAGGAAATTGTTTGGTCAAGCAACCTGCAACCCGCCTGTAAAGTGTAGACCGTGGAGCACTAATGCGTTAAAATGTCATTAAGTCTTTGATCATGCTCCATTGTGTGAATAAATACCAGTGACTTGACACATTAGTGACTGCAAGGTGACACTTTATACTCAAATCTTCCTTGCAAGTAGTACAGAGGTTTTATTACTTCTTGCAACGACGATTTGAGTGTAAAGCGTCACCTTGCAGTCACTAATGTGTCAAGTCACTGGTAAATATTCACACACAATGGAGCATGATCAAAGACTTATGACATTTTAACGCATTAGTGCTCCACGCTTTACGGTCTATGGTTTCCCCTTGCAAGAAGTAATAAAACTGCTGTAATGAAACGTCTGTATAATTTGTGTTTAATGCAAATTTGCTAAGAATGTTCAAAGTTATGTGAACCTTAATTTGTCATGTGACGTCATTGTCAAACAGCTGCTACACTGGATAGAGCTCTGTGTACAATAATATTATAATGTGTATTTATGCTCCACATAACTCTTTATTGACTTACAAATTTTGTGAATCAGGGTATTTTGGGTATAAAATTAATATGTTTCGAGGGTTGCAATATTGGTATTTCCGGTGTGCTGATACTAACTGTTTCTTCTCTTCTTCTCACACCACACGAGAGACAAGTATAATTCAGCGTTGTCATGAAACAATTGTATGCTAGACACTGCACTCTCGTAGCCATAGTCTAAGAGTTATGTATTTATAGAGAAGTACTGCAGCAGGCACAAGAGCATAAAGCGTAGTTTGGAATTACATTGCTTGCTTGACTGAGCTTGAACATGGTTTATGGTTGATGACCAAATCAGGTCGGTTGATGACCAAATCAGGTCGGTTGATGACCAAATCAGGTGGGTGATCATTCGATACTACTACCACATTGAGAATGTTTAAGAGATCCTGTGTCAACATGTGGTAGTGTCTTGTTGCATTGCAATAATACATTCTGAGTGGGCAGCACACTGTGCTACATAAACCATCCTTGATACAAGATACACTAGTGTCACATATGTTGTCAAACCATCCTAAAATTCTCTAAACCAATTCTATGATTCTGATGTGGTATGAAAGTGATGTATATGGCTTTTGTTTTAATTTTGTTATAAGTCTCAATAATAATATTTAGACATCTGGAATGGAGTCATGTTACATTCATGTATTGGAGTGGTTACTTCGGTACTTTCATCATACAGAATGAATGATATTACAAGTCGAATACCGCATTACGATAGAAGTTCTAATTATTCGGAAGTTCAGCAATATTTTCGCCTCAACCCGCCTGCTGTTCACGGACTGCCTGCGTTTGCAAGCTATCTGTTCGCGGGCCTGCGTCTAGTACTGGTCTGCCTACTTGAACTAAGCTGTGACTACTCGTTCAGAGTCTGCACGAGCCTCGTTAGGCTGCATCGCAAACTACAGATGCCAGAAAACGAGCAGATGATACGAACCCCACCCTTCCCCTGGTTCATGCGTGCAGCACGGAGCAGCTCTGTACACTAGCGAGGTGAGCGGTGTAGCGTTTGCATAGCTCGTCGCAGTTTTGTTAGTTTCTTCTGTTTGCAGATGTTAGGCTTTCGTTGTCGAGCAAGACGGACGCGCCAGTTGTTACTGATACTCATCGCTGTTCTGGTCTGTTTCACGCTGCTTCTGAATCTTATGAACTCGAGTGCGGTCGTCGAGCAAATGGTTCTACCCAGCGCTGTTCTGTCTCCTAGACAAACGAGCTTTGCTGGAGGTAGCGCCCACGAAGATGACCGACCAACGCCCCCTCTCGATCTTCCTGCAAATTTCTCAGCTGATTGCAGCGTTTTGCCGCCAAACTTTGGCGCGTCTAACAGATCTAGACACATAACTAGACATTCGCCTCAAATTTCTGCGTCATGTGAGCTACTCTTCCAAGGCAACTCTGATGAAAGAAGAAGAGTTCGCCAGTTACTGAAGGAGTGGAAAAACTCTGTTGAAGACAAGTTGTATTTAAAACATCTCTCACTCAATTGTACCAAGACAAGAGAACTATTTTATAACAATTTTTACACCTCGAAAGTCGAAAGGGAATTTCCTTTAGCTTACATATTTCTATATCACTACAAGGAGGGAGTGATACACCAGTATCTACGCCTACTCAAGGTGTTCTACCGTCCTCACAACGTGTACTGTATACATTTAGATGTCAAGTCGCCAATTTGGTGGAAAGTTTTAGTTGACAAATTCGCAAGTTGCTTTCCGAATATCATCATAGTATCCAAAGTCGACGTGGTGTACGCAACTGTTAGAATTCTTCATGCTCATCTTACCTGCTTCAGAGAACTGTTAAAAACAAAACTACCTTGGAGGTATGCTATAAACTTGCACGGTACAGAGGTGCCTCTAGTGACCAATAGAGTTCTAGTGGATTTGACAAGGAGCATGAATGGTGTCAACATTGTTGATAAGGGTATGAATTTAACTGAAGCTCGTGCAAAACATGCAAAGCGCAAGTTCAAGTACAGCATTACTTGGAACACAACTGGAAATCGATTTTATCGCAGGCGCTCAGATTTTCACACGCCTTTCAATATTACTTTGTTTAAAAGTGCAGCCTCGGCTAACAGTGCTCTGACTCGTGAATTCGTCGGCTTTATGCTGACTGATGCCCGTGCTAAGGCTCTTCATCGATATCTCCTCGATTTCGAGTCCGCGGTAGAGTTGTTTTTCAGTACAGTCAACCATTTTCCAGATGCTCCTGGAAATGTTTACTTGCTTGAAAAAGGTCGAAAGATGCCTCTTCTTGCTCAGAGAATATGGAAGGCTCAAACTCTAGATTATTCACCACTCTGCTTGGAGCGCAAACTGCACCATCGTATTTGCATCGTCAGTGCCAGCGACCTTCCTTGGCTCCGCTCGATCATGGACACAAGAACCTTCTATTTTCTGAACAAGTACTGGATTGAGTACGATCACGTGGTCATGGATTGCGTAGAGGACTTGCTGGTTCAGGAAAACGTTGAAGAGTATAGTCGAGATTGTACTAAGACTGAGACTGGACTAGAAAACCCATTACAAACAGAATTTATGATCACTTAATTTATTTATACATACTACCATGATGTTATTAGAGCTGCTCATATCACCATTGTATTCTGCTCAGCCATGATTCCATTTCACTGTCATAACATTCCAAAGACTGTGTAATAATTTCTAAAAACCACTCAGAAACCACTATTTTGTTATGTACACTAGAAATTTGCTTTGTGCTGAGTCAAGCCTCAATGGAACTATTGTAGCTCAGTGGAGATACAGGCTTTTGCAGGTTGCTTGACCAAAAATTTTCTGCTAGCGCATGCGCACAGTACGTTTTCTGTACAATTGGTATACAGAAACACGCTATGCGCATGCACTAGCAGGAAATTATTTGGTCAAGCAACCTGCAAAACCCTGTAGTGTCTTCATTCTCCCAAATCTTCAATGTCATTAGCTAACGTGTTAATTTGACTTTATGTCTCTACAATTATTAACACATTGGCGTTTCAGCATTACTGGGACGGGAAGGAAAAGTGTTATCAGCACGTTCTCAGTTTATTAATAATTTTTAATAACTTTATTGATTGACCGCATGCAACTCGCGGCGGCATTCCACGTTCTGCTGTTTTAGCTGCAGATTACTCATGTAGACGTTACGCTGTTCAGAGGTGAGGTAACTAGGAGCTCTCCTGTGTGACATGCGTGTGTTCTGTCGCTGTACTACACAGATGCGTGGAAGGCGAAAGTCGCTGGTGTCTGTGCTGGCCGTCTGTTCGCTCCTGGTTGGGTTCGTCCCGTTCTTTCTCATGATGGGAGCGACGCCAAGAAACTTCTTCAGTACAATTCACAGAACAGCGCGCTACTCGTTCACCTTCGTGGACGAAGCCCTTCGCACACCGCGACTTCCAAGGAGTGCTGATTGCAACGTCCTGCCTCCAGACTTCAGCACGCCGTCCCGACGTCTGACAAGACATTCCCCGACACTGAACGCATCCTGCGACCTCCTGTTCAGCGGGGACGTGAACGAACGAGTCAGAGTGCGACAGATGATGGAGAGTTGGAATAACTCTGTCACTGACCAGCGGTTTTTGACGGACCTTTCATCTGATTGTCCAAAAACAAGACAATCTTTCTATGACAATTTCTACACTTCTAGAGCAGAGAGAGACTTCCCCTTGGCCTACATATTTCTTGTACATCACAAAGAGGGAGTGATTCAGCAGTATTTGCGTCTCCTCAAAGTTCTCTATCGACCACACAACGTGTACTGCATCCATTTGGACGCCAAGTCACCCATTTGGTGGAAACTTTTAATCAAGGAGTTCTCTGCATGTTTCTCGAACATCATCATCGCATCCGAAAGTGTTGATGTAGTGTACGGCACAGTGAAAATTCTTCATGCTCACTTGAGCTGTTTTCATGAACTGCAACAAACCGAGCTACCTTGGCGGTATGCAATAAACTTGCACGGAACCGAACTACCTCTCGCAACGAACAGAGAGTTGGTGGACCTCACTCGATCCATGAATGGTCTCAATATTATCGACGTAGGAGAGAACATAACCAATTCTAATGCAAGCCACGTTAGACGTAAACTTCATCTTAGCGTTTCTTGGAACGACAAAGGAACACGTATTTATCACAGTCGCAGCAGTAATATTCACACTCCATTCAACATTACCCTATTCAAAGGTGCCAATTCAGCCAACAGTGCTCTGTCACGGGAATTCGTGAACTTTATGTTAACCGATGAACGCGCCAAGAGCCTAGTTCATTTTCTTCATGATTTTGAGTCTGCCGTAGAGTTTTACTTCAGTACTGTTAACCATTTTCCAGATGCTCCTGGAAATGCATATTTATTGAAAAAGGGACAGAGGAGGCCTCTTCTAGTTCACAGGATCTGGCACTTTCAAAACACCAGCCGTTGTATAGAAAGCAAATGGCACCATCGGATTTGTATAGTCAGTGCCAGCGATCTTCCATGGCTGAAGAGAGGGATGGATAGTGGGAACTTCTATTTCATGAACAAGTATTGGATGGAGTATGATCATGTAGTGATGGACTGCATGGAGAATCTACTGTTACAGAAGAATGTGAACGAGTATGGTCATGATTGCAATTCTGGTATTTATAATCATATTCATTAGTATACATTTGCAAATACGTAGGGCGTGTCGTGTGGATCTACGTACGTACGTAAACTGGCGCGCATCTCTCCCGGCATGCCTATAGCTAGTGGTTGAGAATCACGGTTTAGCGTTTCCTCTACCAGGCCTCAGCTGAATACACGTGTCTGAAAGCTTCCGTTGCTAACAAGATGACCTTGGGTGAGTTTACAGTAGCTAGTACGGCTTCTACATATGGTACTTCCTTATTAGCGTTCTGTGGGTGTAAACCCGTTGGCTATGTACACATTGGTCATTCTAGCAACAATTGGTTGCATAGTGACAGAAAACTATATCCTCCTTTTTTCCAGGCTCCAAGCAGTGTCGCTCCAGATGTGTTCTTCTCTTCCTTACAGTTCTGTGCTTAATTCTTGTCTATATTCTATTCAATAACCCTGTTTCTCAAAGAAATTCAAGCACTGTATTCATTGTTTCACTGCACAACGTAAACGGTCAGCAACTTTCACGGGTCGCTGAAACTGATTGGTCACGATTGGATGTCACGGTGACTAACCTGTCTAGACACTGGGAAAAGTACGATAGAAAATCTGCACCCATCACTAGAATACTTGATGTTAAATCACGGCACGAAGTTCGTCGCGAGCTTTGCTATGCTAAGGGAAAAACATTTCTTCCCAGGGGACAATGGGCAAAGACAACTTGCCATCGTGCTGCTCTTGGTAACACCACCGCTGTACAGCAACTATACAGTATTTCAAAACCAGAAAATATTTCCGACCAGCAATACATCTCTAACATGATGAACTGTACTATACTCAATGAATATCTGCAGTCTTTTGAACCCTACACGTCACTTGAGGAAAAAGAGTTTCCGCTTGCCTTTGTCATGATTTTTGCCTATAGAGACAAGCTGTTGCAGCAATACATGCGGCAATTGAGGCTACTGTACAGGTCTCACAATGTGTACTGCATTCATATCGACAAGAAGGCACCGGAATGGTGGATTGAAGGTATTCAGTCAATGGTCAAGTGTCTTTCGAATGTTGTGTTTATCGATGACCCTGTCAAAGTCTGGTTTCGTCATTGGAGTCTGTTAGAAGCTCAGTTACGCTGTTATAGCGTTTTGCTGGATCTCGAAGAACCGATTTGGAAGTATGGAATAACCGTGAAAGGTGTTGAGCTGCCTTTGGTTACGAACAGAGAGATGGTGAATTACTTGAGAACGCGGAACAACAGAGTTGTCCTGCCAAAAGTTGTGAATCCTCAGGGCTTGTTTACAAGTCAGGTTATACTTGATCAGGTGGTTGCTAAGACCAAACTGATGAACGGCATAGCACGGCTTACTAAAATTCTGCTTCCTCCTGTTCCAAATGGAGTTCAACTATATCGATCTTTCGAAGAATCAGTCGGCGCAGCTTTACCGAGAGACTTCATTGAATTTTCTTTAGCCGATGACCGCTCTTTAGATCTGCGTCAGTACTTGAGGTCAGTCCAAGCAGCTGAAGATTTTTATTATCAAACTGTCAACCAACTCACAAATCCAGCTCCACCTGGTCAAGTGCTTGAGAACAGCGAGACTCCGCCCATCATTTACATGTACCAAGATAAAAATCATACCTGCGTTGTCGGGAATTATCTCAACTTTGACAAGTGTACAGTTCGAAGGAAACAGCTGCACAGAGTCATGATGCTGTCCGACAAGAAAGAACATTTCTTTTATCACAAATACTTGCTGACTTATGATGGTGTAGTCATTGGTTGTCTGGAAGAGAAACTAAAATTGAAAAACAAGAGAGAATTTTTAGCTGACTGTGAGAAAATTTTTACCAATGAGCAGATTGTACATTGAAGTTTTTGGTTTTATTTTTGATGACAATATGGTGCCTGCAATAGATTAAATTCTTGAGCAATTTTTACTAATTCGATTCAATACAGCATACTAATTTCATGGAATGTACTTTGTTGTTGGCAGGGGCGTATCTACAAGGGTGCTTTCAGCAAGCTATGAAAACAGTTGCTATATCACCAATAATATTCTTAAAATCTGGGGTGGACTCAGCAGTGTTGATCAAAAACCACAGTCATGTAATCACTCCTTTGTGTATAATAGTGCTCTTTGTCAATGCTGTTTTGTGTATACAGGTTTTGCAGGTTGCTTGACCAAAATTTTTTTACTGGCAGCATGCACACAGTACATTTTCTGTACAGTACATTTTCACAGTACATTTTCAGTATACAGAAACAGGCTGTGGGCATGTGCTAGCAGGAAATTGTTTGGTCAAGCTACCTGCAAAACCCTGTAACTAACAATTGTGAGTGTGAGGACCATCCTTATTCAAATCATAGATACCCCACTGGTTGGTACCACTGTTCAAATGCCCTAGCTTTCTTGTGACACGGGGCATGATTTTATAATTTATTTGTGCTCTGTTGCTGAATTGGAGACATGATATGTTCAATTTGTGCACAACATAGGAATTGTTCACAATAATAGATCCATGGATGGAATTTTGCTGTAATCTGCAAAGTTTGATTCCCAGAAAACACAGCACAATAATAACCTATGCCCAGAAGCAGTACAACACTGTTGTCCCAGCACAAGCTACCTGTTGTTAGTATGATAAAATGGTGTTTCATTTGTTGTTTGGTGTTGTGTCTGTCTATGCATAGCATTGTGTACATATGATTTAGACTCCATTCCATCACTGAGTGTAATCATGTCAAATACCATTCAAGTATGTTTTTGACATGAAAATAATCAACTACTTCTGTTATCTGCATTGTTTGTCTTTTTCATGGGTATGCTTACTGAATCGTAACTGAATTAAACTCATTTGCTCATGGTGGTTTGAATGTATACATAAACATAGTCTCATGCATGTAAAATCATTAGTAGCATATCATCAGTAGTATAATCAGTGCTGTAACAAGGCGTAGTCCGACCCATCACATACTGGATAGGGTCAGGGACACTCGAGCTGTCACTATAGAATTTGCACTACACAATAAATATGTGATGTATGTAGTTCATCACACTTGGGGTTAATGATCTGACAGTGGTCTCTACATGCTGTGGTAACTGAATTATGGTTTATAGAGAATAATAGAGTTGCAGACAGGCTGCTGTGCTGCAGCTCAATTCAAGCAGTTAGCAGTTTCATGGGCCTTTGTGCTTGCTGCGTTGTCGGGAATTATCTAAACTTTGACAAGTGTACAGTTCGAAGGAAACAGCTGCACAGAGTCATGATGCTGTCCGACAAAAAGGAACATTTCTTTTATCACAAATACTTGCTGACTTATGATGGTGTAGTCATAGGTTGTCTGGAGGAGAAACTAAAATTGAAAAACAAGAGAGAATTTTTAGCTGACTGTGAAAAAGTTTTTACCAAAGAGCAGATTGTACATTGAATTTTTAGATTTTATTTTTGACCACATGCAATAGTTAAAATTCTTTTACTAACAATAGCAATGCAGCATACTGATTTCATAGAATGTACTTTGTAGTTAGCAGAGGCATATATCTACAAGGGTGCTATGAAAACAGTTGTTTTGTCACTATTCATATTCATAACTTTTGGGCTGGACTCAGCAGTGCATGGAATTCGCTGTAATCTGCAAATTTGATTCCTATGAAAGCACAACACAATAATAAACTATGCCTGGAAGCAGTACAACAGTGTTGTCACAGCACAAGCTACCTGTTGTTAGTATGATAAAATGGTGTTTCATTTGCTGTTTAGTGTTGCGTCTGTCTATGTGTACATACGATTTAGACTCCATTCCATCACTGAGTATATCATGACAAATACCATTCAAGTATATTTTCAAAATGAAAATAATCAGCTACTTCTGTCAGCTGCATTGTTTGTCTTTTTCATGGGTATGCTTACTGAATCGTAACTGAATTAAATCTATTTCCTTGTGGTGGTTTGAATGTATACATAAACATAGTCTCATGCATGTAAAATCATTAGTAGCATATCGTCAGTAGTATAATCATTGTTGTAACAAGGCGTAGTCCGACCCATCGCATACTGGATAGGGTCAGGGACACTCGAGCTGTCACTATAGAATTTGCACTACACAATAATTATGTGATGTATGTAGTTTATCACACTTGGGGTTAATAATGTAACTGTCGTCTCTACATGCTGTGGTAACTGAATTATGGTTTACAACGAAGAGTAGAGTCTGTTGTGCTGCAGCTCAATTCAAGCAGTTAGCAGTTTCCTGGGCCTTTGTGCTTGTTACGCACAAGGCTCCATCCATTGGAAATGATGCAAGGCAATGCTGCAATCTCGTGTATGACTCGTGTATGCTGGTGTCCCAACCCTATCCAGCATGCGATCGGTCGGGCTACGCTAGCTGACTAGTGTGAGATTGGTAGAAGTGGCTGTTTCCTAATATGGATACTTTTATCATAGTCAGTGTATCTGTTAGCCCTGTGTTCAACAATACTAGAACAGATCCTTGTGTATACCATTGCATCTGATAGCCTGCTTTGTTTCAGTGAGGCTAGAATAGATTGTCTGTTATCTTAACAGCATTCCTTCATCATAGCATGTTCCTGTTAGCGGCTAGTCTCAAGTTTAACTGGTCTATGGTACTCTATGCATGTAACATTGGTTTGAGAATAGGTGCCCTCCTAAAAGCCTTTCTTTTGGTAATAAAGTTTCATTTGAGGATTTATGGTACTGACCACACAAGCGTGTCCTGATGTTTGTACAGAATGCTTTTACTGTTTGGAAGTTGGCATTACCTATAGCGTTTTCAGAATGTAATTGTGCCCTAATTTTCCAAAAAGGACCATGTGCCCTACTACTACTTTGAGAATTTCTCAAAAATGTGCAGCTTACCTTAGCAGAGCTGAGAATGTTTAGCTTTATTGATCCTTTAGTAATCTTTTAGTGCAACAGCTTTGCTAAGATACCAGTTAGCTGACTATTTTTGGGCAATTCTCAAAACATTAAAATACATTTTTCTGCTGTATACTAGATTCCTATAGGTACATGTAGCTACATGACATGACACTCTCTCTCTCTCTCTGTCATTCTCTCTCTACTCCCTCTCCCCTCCCTCCCTCTCCCCTCCCTCTCCTCTCCCTCCCTCTCCCCTCCCTCTCCTCCCTCCCTCCCTCCCCTCCCTCCCTCCCTCCCTCCCTCTCTCTCTCCCTCCCTCTCTCTCGATCCCCCCTCCCTCCCCCTCTCTCTCTTCTCCCAACTCAGGCAACTTCCTCTCAACGCAAAGTTGAGATATGCACGCGATCGTACAATCTTCTAGTGAGCAAGCTCCAGTTCAATCCGAATGACATCATCTTTGATCCTAACATCCTGACCATTGCTACTGGTATGGAGGAGCATAACAAGTACGGAATATCATTCATGGAAGCTACTAAACGCATCAAGGTACGTCAGATATTATTCCTCACTGACTATAAATTATTTTGTACATTATGACTTGCATGTAGATGTTTGCCTCTTGCTAGTGATTGAGGTTAGGGCAGACTTCCCAGAATTTATACAATAATACATTTGACCTTTGCTGAACTATAAACAGCCTGCATCTCTAGATATTTATTTTGTAGCGCTTATGTCGAAATTATTTCTCTCTGTCTCTCTCCTTCCCTCCCTCCTCTCCCTCCCTCCTTCTCTCCTTTCCTCCTTCCCTCCATCCCCCATCCCCCCTCCTTCCCCCTCCCCCCTTTCCCCTCCCTCTCTCTTCCTCTCCCCTCTCTCTCTCACTCACTCTCTCGCTCTCTCACTCACTCTCGCGCTCTCCCTCTCTCTCCTTCCCTCCCTCCCTCTCCCTCACTCCCTCTCCCTCCCTCCTCCCCCTCCCTCCCTCCCTCCCTCCTCCCCCTCCCTCCCTCCCTCCTCCCCCTCCCTCCTCCCTCCTCCCCCTCCCTCCCTCCTCCCTCCCTCTTCCTCCCTCCCTCTCCCCCCCTCTCTCTTCCTCCCTCCAGGGCATGCTAAAGGGAGCCCGAGTGAGTGGTGGTTTGTCCAACTTCTCGTTCTCATTTCGCGGTAAAGAGACCATACGAGAAGCAATGCACAGTGTGTTCCTGTACCATGCTATTGAGGTGGGGTCCATGTCATACACAACCACATACATGTGTACAGCGCTTTGAATAGATCTTGCAACGCCACAGTCAAAGCGGAAGTAATACGTTGACCTATCAAACACGGCTGGTCACGTGTGGGCCTGCATCAGAGAATTGAAGCGCGTGATTGATTGGTCAACGTAAGAAAACGTGTTACTTCCGCTTTGACTGTGGCGTTGCAAGATCTATTCAAAGCGCTGTACTTGTTTATTCAAATTATTTGTTCACTTGTATGGTATGTATATGGTGTATGTATATGGTATGTCAGCTGTGTCTATGAATGTTGATTCTTTATTTGTATATTTTGCCTCCTGTGTAGACACAATACACAATACATTGTATTGCTACACTGCATTGTATTGCTACACTGCATTGTATTATTGCTAACCAAGTTGCTTGTGTCAAGATTATTATTAAATCAAAACTGACAAATTTTGTTTGAAGTTGGTCAAGGTATTTTGATTATAATTATTGGGAGTATACCATCCTATAGCTGGTACATGTATCTTTGCATGCTTTTAAATTTCATGAATGGAAGGATTTGTAAAGAATTTGTATATTTGTGGTTGCTAGTTTACAATGTGTCACAATGGTCTATGATGATGATTTAAATTTCAATGCAACGTGATGCAGAAATAGATCAAATGTCTATATCTTGATCCAACACAGAGCTAGCCCCCCCGTCACATAAAAAAAGCCTTTGAAAACACATTTAGTAGGAACCTATAGCGTACATGTCCTGATATTGTACATGTACATGTACAACTCGGTGCTCAATATGCTTCATATTTATCTACGACATAGGTGGTATGAACCAATAATTCAAATTGTCTGTCACACTAAAGCTAAGTCGTGTTTTTTTAATATTACTTTTATGTGTTAGGCTGGTATGGACATGGGGATAGTCAATGCTGGGAACCTGCCTGTGTACAGTGATATACCTACCAACCTACTGGACATGTGCGAGGACCTGCTGTGG
>OZ024786.1:10669377-10960377 GCA_964017065.1 Haliclona indistincta
ATATGTAGCCGGTCATTCAAACATTATTTAGAGTTTAGCTAAATTTTATTGACCAATCAGTTTTATTAGAGCAGAGGCTCTATTTGCTTCAGAGTCCATCTGTGAACAGATAGACCACAGTTTGCATACTATTAAACGCAATCATAACAAGCTATAAAAAATTGGTATATTCTTTGGGATTGAGTAAGTTAGTCCTTTAAAGAGAGCTGGGGGGTGTCCGCTAAGAGGGGTTCCACTGTAGAACTAAAGTTATTTGTATCGACATCCGACCATCAGAAATGTATTTCATTATGATGTTTATCATGTAGGTGAAGGATTATGCTGAGCGGAAACAATTGAGTGAAGCAGAAGTAGAAAAATGGCTTAGCTCAAATCTTTCTTACGATACATAACATCAATAAATTATCTTGCTAACAATCTATGAACTGCTTTTTCATTGCTAATTTGCTAATTACATTTATTTGGTTTTCATAATTAATCAAGTTATTGTAAGGTCATATTGCACATCTGTCAAGTATCAAATAAAAATTCTAATGCTAGTGTATCTTGCCAGTATACAGAAGGTATAGAAAAGTCCTTGAACATGTGCGCACTATATCAGTGAATAAGTAATCACAGCTGCTATTTGTAGCTAGGACCTGCCCTTTATAGGAAAAGGTGACCCTTTACTACAGTTGTTACTTACTTTCCAAAACTTTTTAGGGTAATTGAAGTGATTTTTCATGTTACATTTTTATATTTATTGCCGAGATAGATACAACTTTACCACCAGTTCCAGTCTCCCTTGGATCTACTCCTTTCTCTATTGAGATTTGATTGGCCCTACCGATTACCTTATTTGGTCAATACGGATGTTTACCTTAGCTTAGGTAGTCATCCGAGCACGTGAATTGTTAGCTGGCTAGCCTCGTCCCGGCCCGATCCCCAGGCCAAATTTTTTCGCTTACGAAACGGACGAACGGAAACGGAAGCGCGAAAAAAGGGTGACCTCCCCAGAATCTGGGGAATCCGTTCACACTCGATTATTTGTTTGTGATACTAGCCCGTATATTTACATGAAAATGGCGCTCCAAGATGCCAGCTGTCTACGTTGCTACCTGTAGAAGCGGATCTAGTGCTCGAGTACGAGTAGCGAAGTGTTGTCTGTGTTCGCGCGGGTCCTACTGTATATGGCGACTCTGTTATGACATGTTTGAAATACAATCGTTCACAGAGTCTCTTCGAAAACCGAGTATCTGGCGTCTACCACGTTGCTTGATTCGTCAGTAGCGTAACTACAGCAACGCTGTGCACAGCAGGTCTTGAATCGGTAACAGTTCGCCTAATTAATATTCGCAAAAATGTTTTTATGCACTGTGCAAAATATGAACACGCTAGAGCGCTGTGAAGACCATCAATGAAGGCGCTAAACACTGTTCTTTCTCTCTTGAGCTATATTCAACGCTGGGTACTACGCAACTCGGCGACAGCAGGCACAATTGGAGAGATAGTAAACTGCAAAACGGCGTGCCACTTTTCGCGCGCTCTGTAACAGTGTCGCTACAGAGTCCATCGTCTACTGATGGGTTAGCATCCTCCGGAGGGCAGTAGACTATTAACTTGGACGTCTGGGCGACTGGCTCTGAGTAAAACGCAAAATAGTCTTGAAACGCTCGCCATTTTACCACCTTTTCACGACATTTCGACCCATAACTTACAAATAAACAAACTCTCAGCCAAGTTTATAGTCCGCTGCCCTCCGCCTACGATTGTACAACTGCATTAACCGAGTTAAAGCGATTACTTGCTTAAATTCTAGCTAAAATTTGGCACTCCGTTTTACAACTGCTTCCCAGATCACTACCATAGACTCTAACCGCGAATTGCCCACGCATGTGGGGCCGTTCGCGGTTAGAGTCTGTGATTTGCGTGGGCATTGAGGGCGGTGGGATTTGCGTGGGCACAACTGTTACCCGTCACCTTAATCTATGGCTTATTCGTTCGTTTCGTTGCGAAAATTAATGGCAGGGGACGAGGCTATTTATTATTATTATTATTATTATTGAAAAACACACCACATAAGGTGTACATGTAGATTTAAAATTAATGTTAATCAGTAGAAATAGTCCTTAACATTAAGTCAATAGAAGAGCTTCCCTGACAAATGTTAACAGTGCTTGATGACAGCAGGAAATCTCTTAGTACTATAGCACATCTCTCGCCATCAGTGGAATATTCTTTTAAATAAGTACGACCACAGAAAATATTGTTTCCAGAGAAAGTATAAGCCAAATCTTCGTTAAAGATCAGTTTGACCAAAGTGTTTGAGTTGTTTTTTGCATTTTTGATAAATTTAAGCGATCTTGAAGAAACCAAGTTATAAATACTTTGGACTCTAGCACATCGATGCAGGATACCGGTATGCGTTCTAGGAGGTAATCTCCAGATACGCCGCAGACAGTTGTTTAATACAACCTCTAAACTCCTTAGACCAGGAGAAGAAATATTCCAGAGTTCGCAACCATATAGAGCTAGACAATATGATGAAAACAGATATGTCATAGGAATCGGTCCGATATTTGGAAAAGTAGAAAATAAGCTATTAGCAGCCCTGGATAAATAACGAGATTTTAGCAGAATATCTTCATCGTCACAGAGATTATACTTTAGCTTGTTACCCAAGTGCACGACGGTATTAGAAAATTGGAGAGGCAAGTCACAGAAGAGGAAATTAGAATTAATATTGTCAAAATCAGATACACCCAAACGAAAATTAATAAGCAGCATGAGTCTTGTCAGGATTGAAATGTAGACCAAGACAACTACCATGTGATTCACAAGTAGCAAGAAGGGTGCGTAATGCAGAGGCAGAAGGTGCCAAAAGCACTATATCATCTGCGTATGCAAGGGCGCCTGCATAATGGCTATTCCAAAAACAACCAACTCTAGTAGACTCAAGCTTTAAAAGCAGCTCATCTAGATAAATAGAAAACAATACAGGTGACAAAACACCACCCTGGCGAACTCCATTGGATACTGTGAAAGGAGAAGAGAGAGCATTTATCCACCTCACAGATAAATTTTGCGTAGAGTACCAAGAACTTATCAAACGAACCACAGGCAAGGGAAGACCACGTGACACAAGCAGATCAAATAAGATATCGTGTCTGACAAGATCAAATGCCTTGGAAGCATCAAGAAAACATGCGAATACAGGAGATCCATTGTGGATGATTTAGCAACTATCTGCTTAAGAACTCCGGTACAGAGAGCAGTTGAAGAACCATTTTTAAAAACCAAATTGGAAATCACTGGTGACTAAAAAGTGAGAGTAATCCAATAAGATACACCACTCAAGGATCTTACTAGGGGTGGATGCCAGAGCAATAGGCCTATAAGAATCTGAGGAAGAAGGATTTTTACCAGGTTTGGGAATAGGCACAAGTACACAATTAACAAGTTGTGCAGGAAGAAAGCCATGGCGCAACAAAACAGAGAAAAAGTTAGCAAGTGGTTCAGCAATTACAGGGGCCGCAATAATAAAGTGATTGGAAACCAGGCTAGAGTCATCTTTCTTATCTCTTTTTAAGTGCTGGATAGCGTCTAAGACAGTCTCAAAGGAGAAGGCAGAAAAAATAGGATTGTCTAAGGACTGACCAAGTGAACCAGAATTGAAAGAACGACACGCATGTTTGTTTAAAGTGATAGATAGTTTATCACGGAACAGCTCAGAGGTAGCTTTATCATCAATAACGCCATCTATTCGATGATGAGATGATGCCTGTGAAGTGCTTCGAAATTTTTTGACATTCTGCCAGAAATCTTTTTTATTACGAATAGAAAAAGCTTGTCCTAGTTTTTCACGGGCAATATGCTCTCTTCTTCGCTTGAGTCGACGAACTTCATATTTATAAATTTGCTTTATCTATTTGCTAGGGGCCCCTGTAAAACGCGGAATAACGGAATTGCGGAATAAATGGGGGCGTGTAAGGTGGGCGTTGTTGATCAAATTAATGTAAACAGCTCGTCAGTTCGCACTGCAGGACACTGCAAAACATGGACTTGACTGGAATGGCGTGGTCTTGCTAGAGACTAAAGTCACTAAACCCAAGACCCTAAAAACGTTCGCCTAACAGCGTCCAGTATGGACCTAACAGCGCCCAGTATTGGGGCCCGGTAAAACCCGGAACACGGAATACGGAATAGCGGAATAACGGAATAAAAGTGGGCGTGTAAGGTGGGCGTCGCTGATTAAAAATCAGCTGGTCAATTCATGCTACACAACATGGACCATGGACTGGCGCCGTCTCGCTAGAAACTAAACCCAAGACCCTAAAAACGTTCGCCTAACAGCGCCCAGTATGGACCTAACAGCGCCCAGTATTCGCCTAACAGCGCCCAGTATTCGCCTAACAGCGCCCAGTATGGACCTAACAGCGCCCAGTATTCGCCTAACGGCGCCTAGTATGGACCTAACAGCGCAGTTAGGCGAATACTGGGCGCTGTTAGGTCCATACTGGGTGCTGTTAGGTGAATACTGGGCGCTGTTAGGCGAATACTGGGCGCTGTTAGGCGAATACTGGGCGCTGTTAGGTCCATACTGGGCGCTGTTAGGTCCATACTGGGCGCTGTTAGGCGAACGTTTTTAGGGTTTTGGGTTTAGTTTCTAGCGACACTACGCCATAATGGCGCCATTGCAGTCAAATCCATGTTTTGCAGCGTCCCAGACTCCCAGTGCGAGACTGACCAGTTGTTTACATTAATTTTTGATCAGCAGCGCCCACCTTACACGCCCACTTTTATTCCGCTATTCCGTTATTCCGTATTCCGCGTTCCGGGTTTTACCGGGCCCCCCCAGTATTCGCCTAACAATTGCCTAACAGCGCCTAGTATGGACCTAACAGCGCCGTTAGGCGAATACTGGACGCTGTTAGGTCCATACTAGGCGCTGTTAGGTCCATACTAGGCGCTGTTAGGCAATTGTTAGGCGAATACTGGGCGCTGTTAGGTCCATACTGGACGCTGTTAGGCGAACGTTTTTAGGGTCTTGGGTTTAGTCTCTAGAAAGACCACGCCATTCCAGTCAAGTCCATGTTTTGCAGTGTCCTGCAGTGCGAACTGACGAGCTGTTTACATTAATTTGATCAACAACGCCCACCTTACACGCCCACTTTTATTCCGCTATTCCGTTATTCCGTATTCCGCGTTTTACAGGGACCCGTAAGCTAGCGTATTATAAGTAGTTTGAGTTTGGTTTATTGTCAGTGAATCAGTTTAAAAAGTTTTCACTTGAATATTTCTGTCCGATTGCTGTTACTGTGCTATAACTTATGCCACTGGTACGCTCAACGCTGGATGTTATAGTTACTTCACTTTTTGATGGCTACTGCATCTACAAAGAATGGTTCCTCGGATGATGATCATGGTAGGATCAACCAGCTTGCCGCAGTTGCTGAAGAAATGACAGCTGACGACAGCCAATCAAGGAAACAAAGTGATGCATCTGTGGATGTCCCTATGAGCTATACAAAGAGACGCCATCTCTGTTGCTGGTGGAGCTCTCGAGGAGTAGCTTACAAGAATGTATTTGGCGTGTCTCTGTCGTTTATGGCATGCTTCTCTGCTTGGCTAGGGTCGTTGAATCTGCAAGCTACGTTCAATGGCGATGTTGGGTTATATGCTCTAGTGATAGTGAATGGTGTTTGGGTACTAGCTTCACTTATCAGTCCAACCGTCATTAGACTGATAGGCACTAAGTACAGTATGATATGTGGCTATGTTGGATTCCTAATCTTCACAGTAGCTAACTATTATCCAGTATGGGCTACACTTGTACCTAGTGCTGTACTTCTAGGTCTGGGATTAGGACCACTCTATGGCTCCATGTTGACTCATGTGACTACCATTGCCATCACTCATGCTCCAGCTATGAAGGAGCGAGCTGATCACCTGATCCCTGTATTCACTGGTATCTTCTCATTCCATACACAATGCTCTCAGATAGTGGGTAACCTTGTCTCTTCTATTATACTAACTAGTGGAGTGGCTACTACTGTTGAAGATATATCTGCAACTAATATGTGTAATTATTCTGTAGAGGTGGAGTTACCAGAATACTATCGTCACATCATCACATCTGTTTATGTGGTGTTTGATATTACTGGCATTATAATAGCATTTCTACTGATTGATATACTACCTCTAGACCACAAGTTCATGTCAACCAAGATAATGTTCAGAGAGTACTTTACTAAACCTGTATTATTGACACTCAAGACTTTGTTTCATTGGAAGAGTCTACTAATGCTTCCTATGACACTGCTCAATGGAATGTTACTATCCTATCTATCAGGAACATTTGCTAGTGTGAGTTAGCGTCCTCAATCCCTAGATCCCTCTCACTCCGTTCCTAGCTCCCTATCACTCCGTCCCTAGCTCCCTATCACTCCGTCCCTAGCTCCCTATCACTCCGTCCCTAGCGCCCTATCACTCCGTCCCTAGCTCCCTCTCACTTCTTCCCTAGCTCCCTCTCACTCCGTCCCTAGCTCCCTATCATTCCGTCCCTATAGGTCCCTATCATTCTGTCCCTAGGTCCCTATCACTCCGTCCCTAGCTCCCTATCACTCCGTCCCTAGCTCCTATCATTCCGTCCCTAGCTCCTATCACTCCGTCCCTAGGTCCCTATCACTCCGTCCCTAGCTCCCTCTCACTCCGTCCCTAGCTCCCTATCATTCCGTCCCTAGGTCCCTATCTTTCCGTCCCTATGTCCCTATCACTCCGTCCCTAGCTCCCTATCACTCCGTCCCTAGCTCCCTATCACTCTGTCCCTAGCTCCTATCACTCTGTCCCTAGGTCCCTATCATTCCGTCCCTAGGTCCCTATCATTCTGTCCCTAGGTCCCTATCACTCCGTCCCTAGCTCCCTATCACTCCGTCCCTAGCTCCCTATCACTCCGTCCCTAGCTCCTATCATTCCGTCCCAAGCTCCCTATCATTCCATCCCTAGGTCCCTATCATTCCGTCCCTAGGTCCCTATCACTCCGTCCCTATGTCCCTATCATTCCGTCCCTAGGTCCCTATCACTCCGTCCCTAGGTCCCTATCACTCCGTCCCTAGGTCCCTATCACTCCGTCCCAGGTCCCTATCACTCCGCCCCTAGGTCCCTATCACTCCGTCCCTAGGTCCCTATCACTCCGTCCCTAGCTCCTATCACTCCGTCCCTAGGTCCCTATCATTCCGTCCCTAGGTCCCTATCACTCTGTCCCTAGCTCCCTATCACTCTGTCCTTAAGGTAGGACAGTAGTCTAAATTCATCTCTTGGATTTGGACCATTTTCACTTATTTCCTTTACTATAGTGTGGTTAGCAATATTCCAGGTTTGTAGTGGAAAATTTTAGCTGGAACCCAAGATATAAAACGTTAAACGTTGCTAGGCAAAGCAATTAAACCGCTGTTAAATGAATTCACGAGTAAGATAATAATATTCATCACGAGATTAAACAAGTACAAGCAGTGGCGGGAGAGAACGATTACAGCTTACAAGATGAGCACACACGAAGCTAGCAGGCTTGAAATGGCTCTCACATCCTAGTCATAGCTGGTCCACGTTGCTCGTGTAGATGCTGTCGATGTGCACGGTTAATAGCTATTCGTCCGCGGTTATTCGCTTTCCGTACACTATGCACAAATTGCATTCTTTTGGTTGCTAGGGAAGGAGGAGCCAAAGTAAACAGTGTTGAACAAGTGGCTATAGCTGTGATTACAAGCCAAACCACAACCCGCCCACTTCCATGTTAGGAGATCAGTGTCTGCTGTACGCATTTTACTATAATAGGTCAGCAGTTAAAATGGCAGGCAGAATAAAGCGCTGAGGTTACCAAGCGTTGGTTGGCGTGAGTGGCAAAATCGCTCTATGATAGGGACGGCAAAATCTCGGGAGTGAAGTAGAAACAGTGCTTAACAGTTTGTGTGCGTCTACAACCACTCTGCGTTGTTTTCACCGCTGGCCGCCCTCGACAAGTAAAGCGTGAGCAACACACTGGCTTGCCTTTGAATGTTGGTGTGAAAGTGCTTATGGCTAGCTCTGAAGACGTAGCTATCTCTTAGAGGGGCGGCCTGAGATGAAAAGTTAGTAAATCTTGCCCTTGAAGTTTCACCAAAGTCAAAACACTGCACTGTTGCTCTTTCAAAAGAAATTCATTTAAAATGTGAAAACGGGTCGGATATATTTTATACTTGCCATTTTGGCCTATGTTATCAGAATATCTCCACAGATGACATACAGGTATATAAAAGATTGTAGATCATGTATTCCAAGTTTGAAAGGTATTACTTCAATGGTCTCAAAGATACAGCTGTTTTAATTGATTTTTGAAATTCATTGATTTAGACTACTGTCCTACCTTAACTCCCTCTCACTCCATCCCTAGCTCCCTCTCACTCCGTCCCTAGCTCCCTCTCACTTCATCCCTCTCACTACAGGTGTTCATATCAAGATGTGTGGGCGTACAGTGGGTGGGGTTTGTTATAGTGTCATATGGTATAACCAGTGCCCTCAACTCACTGGTTACTGGTCGATTGGTTAAACATATTCCTGACTATTGGTTCATATATGGTGCATTTGCTATCAATGTTGGTCTGATGCTGTTCCTTGTTCTGTGGGAGAGACAGCCTAGTTTTCCAGCAGTGTTTGTGTTTGCCCTTGGTTGGGGAGTCACAGTAGGAGTATGGAACACTCTTATACCAGGTGAGTGAGTGCCATGTTCTCATATATTGTACTCTGATGTTGGTGTAGGTATAACTGGTCTACTGTTTTCGGACAGACAGGAGGCGGGGTTTGGTGTGAACCGTATGTGGTATGCACTAGGATTCTCAGTGGGCTATATCACTTCACTACTGCTGAGCGTGTCTGGACAGCAGTGGTTCTACATTGCAGTAATGGGCGTGTCTTGCCTCAGCTATACACTGCTCATTGTGTTGACTAAGAAGAAGTGGGACATGCTGCCATGTAGCCTCGCCTCCAGGCCACTCCCCCAAAGCTGAGAGATGGCCTGGTACAGACTGTCTGCGCATGCTCCAAAATTACACCAAAACTGGTGTAATTAGTAAAACACCGTGTACGTTCCGTGAATTTGTTCGCGCACGTTTAGATATACCTCCGTTCCAATTTACATCAACAATGACTAGCGCTACTGTTACTGCTACCGATACCTTCAACGACGCTGTAAAATATGCTCTTGAGAGAGTTGGCAAATCTGGAATGGTGCTGCTCGTACGCGATATTACAGCAACGCAGGCTGTGCTGTCTGGCACCACATAGCTGTAATATCGCGTACGAGCAGCGCTCGGCGAAAACACTCGCATGGATTCCTGCACAGATGGCAGATGAGCATGCTCGAGCAGTTTTAGCTTCGTACCTTCCGCACAACTAAAGAAAGAGTGTTTACAATCGATCGTGCATAGTCTTCACAGGGCGAGCTCATAGCTCCACGATGGCTAACACTGCATTGCTGAAATTTGCTATATTAGATGCCTATCAATAGGCAAGCAAACTGCACGCAGCGACTCAGTCTGTACGAATACCCATGGCTAGGAAAATACAGCTACTTGCAAAGTCATGAATATAATTAATTCTCCAGGTTAATTATCGGTGAAGATATTGCGCGCATGCGTAGACAGTCTGTACCAGGCTATATTATTATGATATCTAGCCTGGAGGCGAGGCTAGCTGCCATGTTGCTATAGTCCTCCTGTTGTCAATGACAACAACAAACAACAATTAGATATTGACACTCCTGAAGAGACTGTATTATAGATTCATACATTCACCTGCTAACCGTGCAGCCATCCCACTTCGCTCTTAGCCTCGTACCCAGGCACTAGCGAGAAGAAATAAGCTCCGTCCCCTTATATAGTGCCTGGGTACGAGGCTATAACTACGCTCTAAGTTAATACGGGTCTTAATTCATGACGTTGTCAAACTCAGATTCGAATAGCTGCGCAATGACATGGCACCGTGATCTTGACCGTGATGCATTCACTTTTGAATTATGCCACGTGGTAGTCGTGGCATGTATAGGGTGAGTCCCATTAGGGGAAGACATCCGGTCTGGGTCCAAAGGCTGTCCTAGAGCCTGGGCACGAGGCTAAGGCTGTCCATGTTGGCGATCATCCTCCAGTTAGCCTCGTCCCCAGGCTCTCGATATAGAGCCTGGTACACATTGTATGCGCATGCGTTAATTATGTCCAAATATGGCATGATCAATTGAATGGCATGATTAGGCAAATTCAACAGATTCGGTGAAAATCATGCCTTATTTGGACATAATTAACGCATGCGCATACAATGTGTACCAGGCCCTCTCCTCAGCTTTGGGAGGCGGGGCCTGGGGACGAGGCTAATCCTCCAGTATACTCCGTGAAGCTACACTTGACACCACCCTTCTGTACTTAGCTTTGCTACTCAGGTCAATCCCACAGCCGTGGAGAGGGTCAGCTGCTAGACTAGGATACAGCTAGCTCGTGGGCGTTGCGGTTGAGTACTGAATACATTGCGCTTCCGGACGGTTCCTAATTCCGGACACTCTACTTTTCATGCAGCGCTGCATTTCTCAAGATCGCGTTGATGTAGTTTAGCACGCAGGTAGAGCTATCATAGCAGCATCATCTCACTGAGTTTTAAGTTCTAAACGATTACCAGTGGTGCAGGAATACGGGTAGAACTAGCCCTACTAAATAAATAATTGATCGAAACCGCACCCAACGTGATTTGGTTTTGTCCACCAAGCTTAGCTAGCTACTGTTGCTTCGGCATAGGCGGCTGCAGGAATATGAAGTAGCCCGGGCTGTGACGAGATTGCGCGCAGCGAAAATTTTTGCGTTAATGATATTCATACTGGGTGTGGTTTCATAATTTGAAGAGATAAAGCTCTCGTGCGATTCTGCGAAGCGAAGAACGAGCTCATCTACTTGGTCTCACAGTTTCGAAGATTGTCTCGTTACTACAAGCCACTTTAGCCTTGATCACTGCACGTTATATACGTTGCGCACGCGCATCGACATATGCATTTCAGTTAGCCAGCTCGGGCATAGCCCGGACCGGCTGCAGCCGCTTATGTGCTTCGGCGAGCGATTTTGCATGCTGACAGAATTCAATATCACTAAATCTAACTTATTATAATAGCAATGAGCGGCAGTATAGTAGTTGAGTCAGCTACTGCTGTAAATTTTAGTCAAAATGGAGTAGAGTGCTAATTCATATTTGGTTGTCTGGTACGTGGCATCCATTAAAGAAATAGTGTTACCATACTTCTTCAACAGCTCCCGTTGTCATGCCATGAGTAGATTTTGAGTATAATTATCTATCTTGTTCAAATGAACAACTTTCTTCTTCTGTTTGTGAGACCTGGTAGGGACGAAAATAGAACTTGATTTCGTGTCAGGAGTGTCTCTCTTCCACTGTTTTATATTTAGCTTAAGATTCTCTTGGTCCAACTTAGAAAGCTGGCATCTCGCTGGGCTTGTAAACGTGACTTCTTGCATCTTTAGCAGTTGGATAGTATGCCCTGTCTGTTTCAGTCACTTGGCTTCTGTTCAGGGCACAACACATGAAGGTTATATTGCCTTAGAGCTCGTTTCACCTCTTGTGTGTCACAGATACCTTCAGATACAAGGTTGTAAATTTTAAAAATCAATTTTGGGTGTATCTTCAGGAAAATCCAGCTGCTCGCTTGGTTCGTGAAACGAAAGATGTGCCTGTTCTGTTGGTAGGAGTATGTAGTACGTGTTGTTCATTGTCAACTCTTGCTTTTGTCCAATAGCTCTCTGTAGCTGTTCTGATCTGTCCTTTCTCAATGCCTTTAGCTTTAATTTCTGAAAACTTGCTTTATGAGATTTCAAAATAGGGGTACTAGGTGATGGTTCAAACAACTATGTGTGCTTTACACTGCAACTGTATCTTCACTTTATGAGAACTTTGTGTGGTTGAAAATTTATTTTATATTGCAGCGCTACAGCTCGGTGACCACTCCTTTCTTGCATGCTTCAACATAATATGTAAGTTCGTTCTTTTCGAAGTCAATAGTCATTTTCAGTACAATGAGCGGGTGAGCCACCGAAACACCAAATGTAATACCATAGAATGTTAAACTCTTGATAGAATTGCCTTTAGCAGGATGTTCTCTAACAATTTCAAGTAGTTGCTTCGTTGTTGAGAGAATCATATCAGCCTGCAATTGAATCGTCACCTTGTGCGAACTTTGTGAAGTCGTAAATTTATTCTCTGTAACGTATTTCTCCTGCTTTTCTTGGTAAACCCTCTGCAGTATCTTATTCAGCAGAACATCATCGTCTGAGGCACGCAGATATTTCTTTAGCCAGCATATATATGTCTCCATGCACCCCCTGAGAATGGACTAAAATGCGAAACATCTTCACCAACCCATGCCAATTTTATTGAGGAATAATGTTTTTCTGCACGTTGCTTTAAAGCCATAAGTAATACAATATTCCTTTCATTTTCCTGTATGTCTGAATGGATAGTTGAGGGTTCAGAAGTATTATCATATATTATTCCTCTTTCAGTGGCTGTATCGACAATTTCATAGTTGCTGTTTTGTAAGTATAAGTAACTTGTACACAATCCTCTAACTTGATGTGTTGGGATTGGTAAAGATATAGGTTGATGGATAGGTATTGGTAAGGACTGTACATTAGTAACTTTAGAACAAGGCTGTGTCTTGGCAAATTGAAAAATGAAGACAGAGTACATAGATGTATGTGACACCGAAACAAACTTGCCAGCAGGCAGCTTTGGTAGATGATGGTCTTGTTCTTGCGCGTACTTGGACATTTTCCTTTTACTAATTTCTTGTACATTTGGAAGATCGACTTCCTTCTATTTCTGAGACCTGGAGCAGCACCACCGATCATCTGCAGGCTGCTACAGCCCGGCACAAGTAAAAGACTCGAACTGGGCATCTCTGTGGATTTTTTGGTTGGCGTGTTGAACGACTGTTTTTGGGCTGATTTTCTTTCCTTTCAATCCTCCTTGGTTGTTCTTTGAAACATCTTCGACATATCGGAGAAATGGTCGCTCGCCAGACCTTTCCACGACCATGATTTGGCAGGATACTCAAAGTAGATGCCATTGCTGAAAAATACTGCATTGGGCAGCGCCTGTGGAGTGCTTTCTCCAAGGATTCCTTTCTCCCACAGCTACTCTTCTTCCTGTTCAGTAAATGGCTCAGCCTTAGACCCCAAGCAAGAACTTTTAGTCCTTTCATCTTTGAGTCTAGGACTGTACGGAACTCTTGAAAACTAGGATCCTGATACAGGTCCATTTGTCGTCCACTCTGCTGTAAAAAGTGCATCACTCCTCTTATTTTGTGGTTTAGATTAACATGATAATTTGCTGTCCATCCGCTTTCACACCTCAAGTATGAATCGGCAGAGCCAATGGTGCAGTTGCTCGTTGTGCTTGTAGACATTGGTTTTGTCACATAGTAATAATGCCGACTTAGAAGGTATTTGGTACACAATCGTCTCGATTCATTACAACAGGGTATACAATTTTTGTGAAGTGGAATACTTAATGGCCTTTCTTTAAGCTTCACACTGATTGTCTAAGATGCACTTCATAGACCTTCCTGTTGCAGATGTTGCGGCTAGTCCTAGGTACTGTACCTCAAACTTCAACTCCAAGTCACGCTCATTAGACATACACAAGAATCCTCAGAGGATTTCGGAAAGCAAAAGTCACACTTCATTTATGCTTTCATCCGCATTCTTAAGAAACCTGAGCTGTTCCACGAGTACGTATGACAATTTGCGAAGTGAGTTCTCATATGGGCTGAAGTGTACTTCAATTACCAACACAGGAACCTCATTCCTGTACATTGCCACATCTGGGCGATATCGTTATAAACGATAAAACGATGAAACAACTGTCATGATTACATGTAACAACGGTCCCAAGTTCATGGAACAATGGTCTGACTCCGGCGTCGGTTTTCGGTTCATTCTGTTTTGAACGACGTTATAATGAACTCGAGACAGCATGTCAAGGTCGAAGCTACTTTCAGTAGTAATTATTATAATTACTTCAACACATCAGTAGCTTTATAGCTGTTAATTTAGAACAAGAATGACGAACAGCAGCAAGCTCATCTTCAAATATATGACTACGTCTCACAGTAATGGGATGTGCTCTCAAGTAGTCACCATAGAGAATATTAGCTCTGTGGAGTTTGATCGCTTGCTCACAAGTCAAGTCACTATTGAAACAAAATCAACTAGAGGTTATAGTACATATGTATGTTGTATAGTCACCTGTCCTCCATGCTGTCATTGACAAGAATTGACTGAACTGCAGGGTCACTTTCCCATTCATTGTCGTCATCAGATATCAGATTCACAAATTAACTATGATGTTAAAACATAATGCTACTCAGGTCCATTTAGTACAAGAGACAGCAGGCACTGTAAATGGTGCTTTAATTCATCTGTTGATGGCACAGGATCATTGTATGATAATCTTAAAGAGATGATGGCACTCGAATTTCTCGTTGTACTTTAGTAGGAAATAATGAAAATGGACCATTATCGGTTAAGCAGTGCAAACAGATCGAAAGTTCATAATATCGCGTGCAATAGTATCCTTGCACAGTCATTTCTACCAAATGGCTAACGTCAATCAAGTAAAAGGTTGAATTTATTGAAGGTTTATACTCAACAAGTAGACAGGGTTTCGAGTTGAACTGGACAACAATTGATATGTCACAGGATGGATTCCTTCCTGGAGTGGACGCTTTATTCACTACATTAAATTCCATCACCGCCATGTACATGTATGTGGCGCTATGTTCGTTCAACCAGTCACAGATGGAGACATAAAAAGTACCTAACAAAGGGTAACCACAAGGCCTATACATAAGGTCTGTACATAACACGGCCTGCTGACCTACAGCATAGCTATCAACAGTACCATGTCTCAGTGAAGACGAAGAATTGATTTTACAACAAGCAAAATTAATATCGAGAGGTAAAGGATTATAGAAGACTTTCCATGTTAAGTAAACTGCACTCTTCGAAATAAAGGATAACTGTTTATTTCCATTCAAGTATAGCTATAGACAAGCAAACTACATGAGTGTCTCCATCTTATTAGGATCTCCTTCTTTCTCGTGAAGTTGTCGGTTAAGTTCCCTATAAGAGAGGCAAACATTGTAACAAGTACGGCAGCACAAAATGATAGCCAAAACACTGATCAGTACGACCAGGATGCCAACAATGGAGCCCGTTATAGCACCGATCAACACGGCAGCTGCAGTAGTATAGGACCAATCAGATCATAGCATGAACATGGATTCCTTACATTGAGCATGCACCACAGGAGCCGATAGTAACACACCAACAAACAGCAGCAACGCAGTACAGGACGCCATTGGTATCTAAACCCCTGTGCACATACTAGTGTTAGCTGAATGTGAAATTGTGTTATAAGTGTCATGTTGACTTGACTATAAGTGTGACGAAGGCAGGCTTTTTCTCAAAAAGTACAAGGCATAGGCTCTTGTGCACATAATCATACAAAGTTTGGTAAAAACATCACAGCAAGTACTTGACACTTCATGTTCTTTCCTAGTACCATGTCACTAGCAACGTTCAATTTCTATCATCGAAAAGAAAATAAATGACTAGTGTATTATCCTTACAGAATGTCAGATGATATAGTGCTTGTCATAACATAATTATGTGGGCTGAAAGATTGATCTTCCACCTCTCCTTGACTAAGGAGTGCTCCGACCCAACTCTTGTAGCATTAGTTTGCAGAATGAAAGTTCTCAGGATTCCTCCCCATAAGAGGGACTGAGATCAATGCATTCTTCGATTTCTGGAAAGCTGTCTCAGCTGCATATGCCGAAACGTTGTTCTTTGTAAATTCCATCAATGGTTCAGCCAGGGTAGCAATGGTCCTTGGCTAGGGTAACAATGGTCCTCGGCTAGGGTAGCAATGGTCCTCGGCTAGGGTAGCAGTGATGAACAAATTGTCTGTGAATCGTTTGTGGAAGCAACTCTGGATCTCTCTCTCTGCACCTAGCAACGTACAAGAACTTAACGGACCTCAACTGAAGGCTCACTAGTTGACTCTCTGCAGTATGCTGGATTCACAAGGGAGTGACTTTTGTGTTCAGTGAACTATGCAATGACGTTAGTTGCCGCAAATTGTATGCCTGTGTTCTTACACTTGCCTTCACTTGCCTTTGATCTTTATGAATAAACTGTAACAACATTTTCTGTGAGTAAATAGTCGTTTTCTACTATAATATTGTAGGAGTAAGCAATGAGGGGACGCTGACTCCTACTTCGATAGACAAAAATTTTATTTCAATGAACACTGATGGAATAATTACATCATTATGACACGTGTATCAATAGAACAGACATGCACACAATGGATTCAGTAAATCCGCTACAATATCAGCTACCAAGAGGTCTATATAGCTTTCTGGTGTACATTACAAGCACTTTGCCATGAGTTCTATGGCAGGCACTTCATGAGGATACAAGTGGTCGGGTAGTATGAAATAGCGGCTCATTTTGATCTTGTAGGTTATGATACTCACGGATGATAATTATGCGTGATCTACATAATCAAGAATACCAGTGAACTGTACTGCACTTCGCAAATCACATCCAGTCATATTAATTATGGTAAAAACAATTCTTATCAGTGACAGCATCAGATCTTCATGGTCGGCACTTAGCTCCTTGAAATAATTGATCTGCCTTGTCGAATGCACGGTCATGTACCAGTTAGTTTCCAGGTTTTGGCTAAGCTTGATTTGGCTAGACTTTGCATGTTTATTGTTGTAAGTGTTGTGCCTTCAATGACCATGCAACGATACTACCTATTGTAATTGTATGGTAACAATTATAACAGTAACAACACTCCTCCTTATATACAGTGAATTTCAATTGTGTTTGAACATGGCGTGTTCCGTGAAAGCACTGCATAACCCTTTGTGTAGCTCTGTGAGACACGGAATCTGTTCAGACGAATTATAAAGAGCAGACGGATGTCACTTGAACAGTTTCCGTGGCCTACAGATCTACACAAAGGGTATATACGTAGTGCTTTCATGGAACATGCCATGTTCAAACACAATTGAAATTCGCTGTATGTCCCTGTGTTTCTCGTATTGACACAGGTTTTGTGAACATGTCAGCTATCATGTCACCTATCATTTCTTTTGTTGACTGAATGATTGTTCCATGCAGCTTTACAGCTTCTCAAATGAAGTGATGCTATGTGCTTCATTCGCTTGTTACCAGTTGGGTAATTTTGCTATTGCAATTATAGATCCTTGATTGTAGTCTTATAAGTTCTGTTGTCTCTTGAAGTAATTAAGTAAGTCTTAAGAAGTAAGTACATGAAAGCAATTGATTACTAAGTAATTGATGAAGCCAAATAATCTCCTGGGTAGCCACCTCCATTGCTATGTGTTCTGCTTCTACTGTAGACAACACTACGCAACTTGCATCCTAATCAACTGGAGGCAATTAATATCTAGCCGAGTACCTCTAGCTGCGTACAGTAGGCTGCCTACCATAGATTGAGATTCGTTAACTATCGTGAGACAGAGGTGTTTACCTCGTCGCTTTTACTATACATACTGTGAAACCTCTCTATAACAGACAGGTTGTGCAACATGGAGGTGTCCCTTGCATGGCAGTTCAATCTTTATTGTTGTGTGGATCAGCAAATTTTCCGTTATACGGAGGTGTTCGCTATTGGGAGTGTCCGAAAGGGTCCATCTTACCATGTACATACCGTAATGTCTTTCATTGTAATAATGAAATACTGTGTAGGCAAAGCACATACTTCGCCTTTTCTCTCCTTTTTACTTATCCCTTGACTGTTGCATTATTCTGTACGTCATATTATGTTTCTCTTGTTGTCAGGTGACATCTCTTCTAGACAAGTCTAAGAAGCAAGAGTATGTTGAGGATATTAGAGAAGATTATGAGGATATCAGAGACGACCACTATGACTCTCTCAAGGTAAGGCTTGCTATAGAGTGTGCTTGATATCTTGATAGATAATAATTTGTTGTCATTTTGAAAGTTTTTTTATATGTTTGAATGTACTACAGGATCGAAAATATCTTTCATTGGAGCAGGCTCGAGCACGTTCTTTGAAACTAGACTGGAACGAATACAAACCTAGTAAGGGTCGAGTGAGTGAGTGAGTGAGTGAGTGAGTGAGTGAGTGAGTGAGTGAGTGAGTGAGTGAGTGATCATTTATTATTTTTACAGGGAAACCAAACTGCCTTGGTATCACGGAGTACAAGACTACGATCTTGATAAACTATTGCCCTACATCGACTGGAAGTACTTCTTTGACGTGTGGCAGCTTAGAGGAAAATATCCTAACAGAGGCTACCCTAAGATATTCAATGATAAAGATGTTGGTGAGCTCAGTATTATTATAGCATTCCATTTTAACTTTGTGATATGTAAACAAAACTTTGTTTTCGAGTACTGCTTGAAGAAGAATTGCTAAGCAGTATTGGTTTAAGGGGGCGGGTACACGAATTTTTGCCGTTTTGTACAGTTTTTAAAATATGCATAAAATGCTTATTTCTAAAGCTTTGCTAAAGAACTAAAGTTTTAATGTAATATAACACATCAGTGCATGTTTAGCGCGATTTTGTCCAGGTACAGATTTGTATGTGCGTAGTTATCATACATTTTTAGAATATTATGATTTAACGTTTTCTTTCTACAGGAAATGTTTGCAGATGCTGAAATTTCGCCAGTAGCAATAGATTGCCTATGTCCAAAACCGGTTGGATGGATTTGGCGTGCAGTTGCGCTGAAGCATTTTTGTCGCTATAATAGCTATTATTTTGTTTTACTTACAACTGTTAGTATTCATATAATACAAACTCTGTAAGATCGGGCCAAACGGATCCAACCGATTGTAGTACACATACTTATGATGCTGCAGCCAGACCTTTGATAGCTAAAACTGTTGCAAACGAAAGTAAAACGTAAAATATGTAGCGTGTGTAAAGCTGAGTTAATTTCTGTGGTTTTTGGTCGCGCGCCGCAAGATGTGACGTCAGCGTTGCAATCACATGATACAAGAATACATGAGCCCTGGCTATAGCTAGTACTGTCTAGCAGTCGTTTTTACGACTACATGTACTTGTTTTAATCTTCTGAAGAGTCTTCCTCGGTCTGTGTCGCTGGCTGTGACGCAATTCTACGCAGAGGCCGGTTTGCACTGCGTTTACACTAGCGCATTTTTGTGGTGACCACAGGTTATGAATATTATGCATATTAATTAGCATACCCGCCACCTTAAGCTCCAGCTGTTTTCTATGGGTGTTGTCTGTTAGTTGCTGGGTGTTGTCTGTTAGTTGCTGGTTTCATCTGTCTGTTAGATAAGCTTAATAACTTAAGTATAGGTACAAATAACATTATGTTACAACTTACACATAACTCTGACATTGGGAAATTTTGCGCGAGTTTTGGGAGCCGTGACAAATGAAAACACATACAATCCGTAACATAATTATGTCCTAGCCCAGGCGACCATAAGATCAAAGGCACTGCCCATTGGTTATATCACATATACCATGGGCAGTATGCATATTTTCCAGGAAGTGACATCACATAGCAACACCGTAGCAGCAACAACATGGCGTCATCGAAAAATTACACTGCCCTCTTTCAGCAACGCGCTGTCATTCGCCTCTTGTGACTTCTACGGAGGCTCTACTACCTTGAGCACTTCGTTTGTTAACCATAAGAGCAGTATTCCCGAGCTTCCTGGGCTACAAAATGGGTAACCCATAGCACCTAAACAGTACACGATATAACTTGTTAGTTTTACCCCTAGCCATGTAAATATACATGAGTTGTGTCTTATCAGTCTGTTTTTATGTGTACAGGTCCTGAGGCTAAGAAGCTGTTTGATGAAGCTCAAGTTATGATGAAGAAAATAAGAAGTGATAAGCTTTTACAGGCACATGGTGTAGTGGGATTGTATAGAGCTCGTCGCCATGGTGATGACATCCATGTCCTGGGAGAGGATGGCAGTGTGCTGGCTACATTATTTGGATTGAGACAGCAAGTGAGAACAATAATTTGTGCTAGTTAGTTTGTGCAACGCAAACTATTTATATTTAACCCTTTCCAAAAGAGACCAGCTGCCTCGCAAATTGGAATCCCTATAATTTTATGTTAACAGACACTTTTTCAAGTGGGTATCGTGGAATAGTTTTAGAGTGTCCGAATGAGTGAGATAAATATTTACTTTGTGAGTGACATCAGAAGCACCGCCCAGACTCTAATGAGGCACCGCCCAGACTCTAATAGCGTGAGTCACAACATGAGTCACCTGAGCGTTTCACAAGGTCGATCTCTCCCACGAAGCAAGGAGAACAATAACTTGATATTTTCAACATCTGCACATTATTGTTCGTTGTGCAGTGTCTAGCACCTGTGTGAGACCAACCCATAAAACCTTTCGCCTGATTTTTGTCAACTTTTTACTTCAACAAAATCAATTTGCTTTCACTATTACCAGATACTAGTTTGGAAATTTGAGGCTCAAATTTGATATTTGCATCCATAGGTAGTCTCAAAGACTATAATACAAGTCACAGCCTTTTACCTCTCACCATCTGCTGTGAAATTTGTAAAAGCAAGAAGTAGCATTATATTATCGTTTTGTGAATTGTGTGTACAGGCTGACAAAGAGTCCATGGGGTCAAGTGGTGCGTACATGTGCCTGTCGGACTTCATTGCTGATGAGTCCAGTGGAGTAGAGGACTACGTTGGTATGTTTGCAGTATCCGCTGGATTTGGCAGCAAGGAACTATGTGATAGGTGAGGGAGAGAGAGTAAGAGAAAGAGAAGCGAGAGAAGTGACTTTGTAGAGAAACATTAAACCCTGTCTTATTCTTTGCTGTTCTCTTCTCTTCTCTCTCTCTCTCTCTCTCTCTCTCTCTCTCTCTCTCTCTCTCTCTCTCTCTCTCTCTCTCTCTCTCTCTCTCTCTCTCTCTCTCTCTCTCTCTCTCTCTCTCTCTCTCTCTCTCTCTCTCTCTCTCTCTCTCTCTCTCTCTCTCTCTCTCTCTCTCTCTCTCTCTCTCTCTCTCTCTCTCTCTCTCTCTCTCTCTCTCTCTCTCCCTCCCTCCCTCCCTCCCTCCCTCCCTCCCTCCCTCCCTCCCTCCCTCCCTCCCTCCCTCCCTCTCTCTCTCTCTCTCTCTCTCTCTCTCTAACACACACTCACTACAGGTATATGGAGGATAATGATGACTACAGCTGTATAATGGTAAAGGCACTTGCTGATAGACTGGCTGAAGCATTTGCTGAACAAATCCACGAAAAAGTGAGGAGAGAGCTGTGGGGCTATGGAGAGAATGAAAACTTTGACACAGCAGATCTGCTGAAGATCAAATACCAGGTTAGTATGAATCCCAGAGAATAAATTTCAATCTTCGTTCGAATTTTTGATAGCACGTGTGTGTGTTTGTGTGTGTGTGTGTGTGTGTGTGTGTGTGTGTGTGTGTGTGTGTGTGTGTGTGTGTGTGTGTGTGTGTGTGTGTGTGTGTGTGTGTGGACAAGTCTGTCTTGCCCAACAACCTACGCACATAAAGATAACCGTAGAATCTGAAATCCCGAAACCTGCTTAGACAAGTGCACTACACCAACATGTGTATTTGGTACACATGTTGAGAAATTCCTCCTTGTACAAGTCATGTGTTTTTTGGGGGAGTGGTTGTTAAAAAATTGATATTGCCACTTTTATTTAGTATTGCAGAATACATTGCTAATCCTTATTTTTCTCATCCAGGGTATCAGGCCTGCCCATGGCTACCCAACACAACCTGATCACACAGAGAAACTGACGGTTTGGAAGTTGTTAGATATTGAGCGACGAACTGGGATCACTCTAATGGATTCACTGGTTATGTCACCAGCTGCTTCGGTGTCTGGTCTGTACTTTGCTCATCCAAAGTCGTCTTATTTTGTGGTGGATAAAATCTGTAAAGATCAGGTGAGATGAGCATGAAGTGAGCTCAATGTGTTATTTGGCTTCTGTTTGCTTCCTTGCTAGCAAATGGCACTTTCTATGTGCTCCTTACAGTATGAATGGTCTATATATCATAGCTTTACTGGTGACCATTAGCTAAGCTAATTATGTAGCTTTGTCTACTAGTGCAACTTGCTCTACAGACTATCACCAAGAGTTCGTTACCACAGAGTGTGCAACAGTGAATATGCCTGTTGGACAGCATTTGGCATTTTCTATGTCACAAAGTTTGCCTATACAAAGCAATGATTATCATTGCTACAGTTGGGAATATCATTCCGTTCAACTGGGCATATTGACGGTGGCATACTCTAAGGTACTCTCAGGTACAACTCTCGGGTACTCTCAACAATAAATCATACCGTATAGCAGGAAATTTTCGCGAATTACAGGCTATTCGCGAAAATATTATCCGCGAATGTCTTGTTTTTTGTTGACAAAGATAGGGCAATAGCGCTGATGCATGAAAATATTATTCGCGAAATGCTAGCTCTATCTCACGCATTCGCAAAAAGTTTCTCCCACGAAAATTTCCTGCTATACAGTATGTAGCCGGTCATTGAAGCATTATTCAGAGTATAGCTCAATGTTATTGACCAATCAGATTTATTATAGCAGATGCTCTATTTGCTGTGGAGTCCATCTATGAACAGATAGACCACAGTTTGCTTAGTGAATGTCTATTAAACGCATTCATAACAAGCCATAAAAACAATTATAGATGGATGAGAGGTGTCCGCTAAGAGGGGTTCCACTGTAGAAATGTATTTCATCATTTTAAGTTCTGATTTTTATCATAGGTGAAGGATTATGCTGAGCGGAAACAATTGAGTGAAGCAGAAGTAGAAAAATGGCTTAGCTCAAATCTTTCTTACGATACATAACATCAATAAATTCTCTTCCTAACAATCTATGAACAGCGTTTTATTCTCAAAATTGCTAATTTGCTAATTACTGATTATCATAATAATGAAGTTACTGTGAAGCTATGAATTCTGTAAGGTTAAACAGTACTCGGCTTGCACATAATTATCTGTCAAGTATCAAAATTAATAAGAATTCTAATGCTAGCGTATCTTGCCAGTATACAGAAGGCATAGAAAGTCCTTGAACATGTGTGCACCATATCATTATGCCTCGGTGGGCAGAGCCACGGGGCATACAGTAGTCGTGTTTGTGTGTGTGTCATTATGCCGAGGGCGGAGCTAACGAGGTATACTGTAATCGTGCCGTCTGTCTGTTGCAAGAATTTCTCGTCGCTCACTGAAAACTAAGCGTTAAAACAAGCAGAACTAGATATTTACTCGGATCTGATGTGTAGAAGCTTGGTTCTAAAGCTTCGTTCGCGAGTTATGGCGTGATTTGCTTACCTTGATTGCCGTGGCTGGCGATCTGGACTTCTCCAAAGGCAAAGCTGTCCACAGTTGATGCATCTGCAGTTGCTGTGTTTGTGGAATGGTGGATGGTGCACCGAGGCATCTGCACCTTAGGTGCTATTTTCCGTCTGTTACTTCAGTTTTGCGGCGTACGCTGAAAGGTAAGCTCTGAAACTAGCAATGCAAGTAGAACTCGACATTATCTCGCTTTTGAACATGTGAAAATTGTATACGAAGCTTCGTTCTCGAGTTATGGCGTGATTTGCCTACTTTGTTTACCGTTGCTGGCGATCTGGACTTCTCCAAAGGCAAAGCTCCAAAGGTAATTGGAATTTTACATCCGTAGTAAGGCTGGGCCTTCGTTTGCAGTGATTTTACATTACGTCAATAGAGAAATGAACTACTTACAAACTGCGCGGGTTTTTCAATGCCGTCGAATATTCCTAAATAAGAGCAATAGAATAAAACTTTCATCTTTCCTGTATACGCTTGCATTTGTTCCGTCGTTCTACGTACAGTGTGGGCCGAGTTCTGAGGCATTATCTATGTCTGAGGTAACAGCACCAAGATTTTGGTGCTGCACACGAAAACCTGCCAAGAGTCTCCAGACCTTCCCTATCTATTATCCGAAACTCCGCCCCGCCCCCAGGAAGGTCTGGCCCGCGAGACTATAGCTGTCATTAGTTCCCTGAGATGTGATACTATAGACCGCTAGAAGTCAGCACACGCAGTAAGTAGAGCAACTGAACAAAAACTAACAGACACTAGGATAACGAAAGTTCTCTTCTACCGCTCTCATTCTGGAATATTCGGTTGCGCTACAAAGCCCGCGCAGTTCAAAACTGGCTTATTCTCCATTGTAAAAGCAGCTTCAGCTTTACTACGGATATGACGTAAAAATTAATTATTGATAATTGCATTCTTCCGCGTCACTAGTCATGACGGGCAATTAAAAAATTACAGTGTTGGCTTGTTTAACAGATTTTTATGCTACCAGTTTATTTCTAGCTCCAGTGAAGCAAAATACAGCATGGCTCCACAAAATGCTTGCTGAGTATATATATTTATTTTTAGTTTGTGTGTTTGTTTTTATTGCTGCAACAAGGTCGTGACCACTGTGTAATTTCATTGGCAAACCACGACACACCCACTTATTTGCGCGTGGGAGTACATACTGTTTTAGTGTAACACTGAGCTGGCTTTTTTACATTGTCTGTGCACTATCTATTGAAAATGCAATAAAAATAAACATGAAAAAATCACTTGAGTTACCCTTTAATGAAATTCTGCTGCTCTGTGTGAACTTGATAGTGGAGATACAATGACCCTACAATATTATTATGTATGCATGTATGCCAAAGAACAGTCTATATGGAGGTAAGTGTTCGCCTTTTGCCAACTGTACATGAATTATAATTATGTATGTGTGACCAAGTAAGAACCGAAGTCCCCTCATTCTGCCTCCTGGCAGTCTAGGCCACAACCCCTACTCTGCAAGCCACTGTATTAACTACTCTAGCTGTTGTACAACAACATCAAATTATGAAAGTACCCTCTGAATGGTGCAGCGTATAAGGTGTATGGTACATCAAAAAGAATTGCAGATCATAGCAATTAGATTTAGCATGCACTGGCAGAATCAGATACTTCCTGTGTTTATTAGCTATGAACTTAGTACTGCTATTAAATTAGCATTGCTACAAAGCAGAGTTCATGAATTCCGCAGACATGTTAACCCTTAAAGTTATCCATTGATTGGCTTCGGTCATGAGGCTAGCTGGAGCCCTGACCTACATCCATGTTTATAATAATTATTTAATTTTCGAGTTAGTTTCTATCACTTTTGAACCAAAATAAGTACCACAATTATTTTTATTTTATAATTACTATATATTTTCTAGTGGTTTAGACAGAAATTATTAGGTGCAGTGCTGTAGGTGTTCATATTTTTTCACTATCCAACCAATCAAGGGATGTCATCTTCATCCATTGCGTAACATTAGTCTTATGTGTGGTGTCATGGCCAATCAATGGTTGATTGATGTGTGGTGTACGTGTTTATGCATTGTATGTGACAATTATGCCGCAATGTGGATTTTCCTTGAGTTTTCAAGATTTTATCAGAGGATAGGCCTTCATGGGTTTTTCCTGGTTAGTGGTGGCCCCTTCTATTCAAAATATTTCACAGCCTTTATTCGTGTATCTGTGTATTCAGAATTCTGTGTCAAGTGGGTGCACAGCAGCCCTTGCACACAAAATGATGATGATTAGGTGTTGTTTAGACATGAGTTGTGTCTGAGAGATGCAATGGGGTATTAATTCCTAGGCTAAACAGCATAATTTTGCCTCGGTGATAGCTCAAGTCACATGGCTAGACTCTATCGTTTATGATCTCAAATTACAGCCCGATTACAATGATATCATTAAGGCAAGTTGCATGGGTCAGCGATTGCAAGATTGCAAAATTTCTCTCTTATCCAACCCAGAGGCTTGCTGAGGTATAAATCTGAATCGTAGTAATAGTACAGTCCAGTGTCAGTCAAGGTCCACTAAATTATGACCGGCGTCATTGCATCAAAGAAAGATTGATTGTATACATCAAAGTGTTTACAGGTGGCAACATTTGACATGAAAATACTGGACACAATTCCGGTTGTCAAAGTAGCAAGCTTGCCGGATTTTCGACAGCAGAAAAACTACTATAACAAAAACAACCGCGTACTGGAACTTTATCTATGTGCTATCTGTAAGCAAAGTTTTAGTTTTAGATCAGTGACGACTGCCGGGGAAGATGAAAACAAGCACGATTAACAATGCAATCAGAAAATTTTTCCTTTTGGTATAGGGGACACCTATCTAGACATCACACTCGCCGATCAATGACAGCTGGATCTTGCGTCGTATATTATAAATAGTCAAGTCTACTGAAAACTCATGTTAGTGCTGTTTCTCTTTTATTCAGTGATGCTTGACGAGGCTACTAAAAGTAGGTAGTCCAAGGGTTTGCGCGCATGCTTAAAAATTTTCTAGTGGAAAATGTATTAGAGTTTTAGTCCAATCAGTACATAACTTCAGACAACTCGAGCGATGGCAAAACCCGATCAAAAATGAACAAATCAGGTACCATTCTAATCGCAATAAACTGATCTTTTCGTTCATGACAGTCTTGAGTTAAAGTATAGTAATGATTAAATAAAGTATGGACGCTTTTTGCTAACTAGAGAGTCTATAGCTACATACCAACATCGCACGATGGCGAGACTATCATAGAATGATTCAGCGCCCTTTATTTCCTATACATCGATACAAACTAGCCTTTTACATGATGAATTACTACTCGCGAAATATTAATAATAGTTTGTCATGCTTGTATTCAGCCATAAAATACACTAACACAATTTGAACGCTCATAATTTTATTAAAACTTTTACTATGATAATACACAATCTCATTAGTTTCGTTGATTTTTTTCTGCTGACTTCTCCTTTTCAGTACAAAGCTATTGCTCACGTGACGAAGGGTGGACACTGAAGATACCGTATTTCCAATTGAAAATCTCTAGAAAAATTTATGCCAATTACTAAACGTTTTTCAAGAATATCTCTGCAGTTTCTTCACCGATTTTTGTTGTTTAACTTGCAGTCGATTCTAGAGAACAAAGCAACAACAGAAACTAATCTCCTGCAGTAGATTTTAAAAATCGCTTGGACACTCTACTAAAAGAACTCAAAAACTTGATAATACGTACAAGGCTTGTGAATGAAAAGCATTTCTGCTGTGCGTTTTCGATACACAAGATAAATGTCGCCATCAACACTACAGATAACAAAATTAATGATTCGCCGAACTATCTTTATTACTCTACGATAGCCTGATGGTATAGCTATAATAAGAATGGCTTACTGCACTTCTGCAGCGAAACAGCTAGAACTCGAAAGTCTGAAATTATCCCGTGTCCGGAAATACTCCGCCCTAGGCCTACCGTACAATCCGCCGAAGCTTATAGTCACGTGATGCAGTGACACGATCTTTCGCACCGTGACCATGATTTGGCAGCGATATAAGCGAGTGTCTGCGGAGTCGGAACAGCCACAGCCACGATTACTACCAAAGAAGAAAACTTGAACACTTCCGCTTTCTTTATCCAACACTGAAGAAGCATGAAGTTCGTCGCCCTCATCGTGGTTGTGGCGGCAATTGTTGCGCTTTCATTTGCCAGTGCTGTTCCTAGGTCGCTCGGAAAGAGGCAAAGCGGCTGTCCTCCTCCTGCAAATACTACTCAATGTGCACAAGCTATTCAAACATTTAACCTTGCATTTGCAGCATCCTTATCTGGAAATGCAACAGCAATGAATCGTGCTGCCATTTCCGACTCTCTGGATACAATGTGCGGCACTGGCTGTTACGAAACTCTCCTAGCTGCATTTAGATGCGTAAATCGAGAATCTTACATTGCCAGTGCAATTTGTGGTCGATCCGGTGCCGGTACAAGATGCTCCTTGGCACTTATTGACAGGGTTGATTCCGGCATGTCTGCAGTTCCGACTACTTGCGGTGTTACGGATTGTAACTCCGATTGTGTAAACACCCTCAATCAAATTCGTAGTGATCTGGGATGCTGCGCCGCTAGTTTCTTCAACACAGCAGGGAGTCCTTTTGCCTCTGTCGGAGCTCGCTACCGAAGGTGTGATATCAGCTTGGGAACCGTTTGTTCTGGAGCTGCTGGTCTGATCTACATGAGTGCAACTCTACTTGTCGCTATATCCGCAATTGCAGCCTCCATCCTGTGATAAGTAGTGCAGTCAAACAGTGGTTTGATTGTAACAATACTTTTATAGGAGTACTGAGTTTCAGTGCCGATTTGTAACCTGTGGTGTATTTTAGCATACTTGATTTTTGTAATGATTTCCGATTTCTTAATGCTTGATTTTAAAATTTGTCACTGCGCTATACACAGTACACCGGTGAAATTGGTGATATATTATAGCTCCATGCATGCTCTAGTTTGACGGTTCCGATATTTTCGGATATTATAGTAGCGATGCCAGATACTAATGCAAACAATAAAAGACTTACAGCGAAGAGTCTTTTCTTTCATAAGAAACAAATGTGCTCATACTTTGAGATACAAGCCCAGCGCTTTTTAGCAATCTTTGTTCTGTGTTATTAGACCGAGTAGTTCTCGAGATATTGAACGTCGAAAGTTTGCTTCTAATTACTCGTAATACAAATTAATATTGAAAATCAGTGTGCTAATTGTTTGTAAAGCTTGCATTGGAGGCACGCGGCACCGAGGTATTCTTTTCAATTTCTCTACAACGAACGCTTCAAACAGCAAGGTTAGTTGGTTTTAGGGTTATTTTGTCATGCTGATTTCGATTCTGGCATTCTTTTTGTGGTACTTGCTTGTTGAACTCAAATAAAATTGTGTTTAGGCTGATCTGTTGAAGGTACAAGAAGATAACAGCCAAATATTAATTTAGCATGTAGAACTATACATACTACCAGTTTAGAACTAGTGTTATTTTTAACGGAAAAATGCGGAAACGCAATATTCAAATTTGTTTTTTTTTTACACATGTATATGGTAGGAGCCGAAATGGCAACAGCTAGTAGGGCAGAAAGATACGCTGGGGATCACTGCAAGAAGCTGGGTCTCTCTATCAACCAGTTTTATTCCGCAAGCCAAGTGATGAAGATAACGAACATTAAGAAGGGTGCAGTGTATGAGCTCTGCCAGGTACGAAAGTCTAGGGGTACTCCTTGGAGAGACTTCTATGAGTTGATGAGAGCAGTGTGTGATGAATCGTTTACAGTCTCATTTGAAAGTTTTAAAGTTATGGTTGGTAGGCTAGAAAAGAGGAGAAGTTTACTATTGCGAAACAAGAAAAGAGAATATATTGAGGTTTTATTAGAAGAGCCGTTTTGTGGCAGGCATACCATTCCAGAGCCTGTTACTGACTCGAAAGACAGTGTGCTAGCAAAGGAAAGAGCAAAGACTGAAGAGTTAACTGCTAACTCCAGCATCTCTTTAGTGGCTCAAACGACTAATTAATGACAGAGGATCAAAAGACGTGATTTTAAGATTGCTGAGTCCACAGCCCAGATCAATGAAATGGACAGAGAAAGAGAATCTTGGGATAAATGCATCACCATGCAAACTTGCCAGCTATAATATTTTATATTGTAATTAATGTGTTTTCTTGAACTCAAACCACTAATTAATGACATCACTAGTCATGTATAAACATTACATAACAAGGTGCCACAGTTTGTACAGTGAAGTGGTGCACAAACTATTGGCTGTTTGCCTTATTTTAAAATTTAATATCTCAGGATTGGTTGCAGCTAACGACTTACTTTTTGGTGAATGATATAAAACAACAATTGTAGAATTTTTGGAAAATTTTAAGTACCTATTTAAATGCAAAAAAAATTTCCTGGCATCGCTAATTATAGAGAGAAGGGGTCTTGACAGGATTTTGCAGCCTGTAGCACGAATCATTGCCAGGAATATAATACTATTGGCGGTTGCCTTCACAAAACTGTTAAAAACAACATTACTATTGTGGCGCCGGACTTACCTTCGCACGTTTGTCCCTATGGCATGACAAAGCAGCAACAGCGCACATCACTACATACACGTCACAAAAGACACAAATAGGCTCCAGAATTGAATACTCACTTCCAACACTTCTCAAGATACACTATACAGGTAGCTGCATTGTAGATACACTATACAGGTAGCTGCATTGTAGAGCTATTATTAACACACAACATTGACTTTGCTCGGTAGTTACTAAAACCCGGGATGGGAATGAGCCGTCCTAAAATGCGGAACGAATCTACATCTACGGGCGGGACAGAATCAGAATATTACGCTTGAATTGTTTTTGGCGAAGGTTGCCCTGCATGCACGTTCTTTTGGCTCACGAAAGTAGTACGGTGCCTGTACGCAGACGTACATGTACTGTGTGATATGGGTTTGATTTTCGCAGAACCTTCAGTGTTATTTTTTTCATGATTTTTATAACCCCTTTTTCTTACCGATTTTCGCGAGAACACACTCGAGTTTAATTAAGCGGCAATACACATGCGGAGAAAGTAAGCAACTAAACTTGCCGTCGACGTCGTTTGCTGTGAATTGTGGGGAATCTCCACCGTCTCTTCCAGAGTGGATGGCACTATTTGACTTGTTTGTTTTAGCAGGAGTCCATAATCGACCGCGCCTACTAAGAGAAGGAGTGTGAATCGCCCACGCTTTAATTGGATTTCTGCCAGCGAACTGTCGCTAGCGGATATACTATTTTTAGCGCTTAAAGATGGCAGCTCAATACTGAAGACAGAGAATTGTCTATGATCTAAGCGCTGGGGAAGCATCTTGGTCTTCGTTGCCTTCGCCAATGCTCGTGAGCGCAGCTGTCTTCCGCGTTCGATCAAAGCTTCATATTTCTCAGAGAGTTCCATTCCTTACCTGAGATGTAACAGTATAAATTGTTACGGTTAGTTGCCGTGATACAACACATAACTGAAGCGGAACAGCTAGCCTGGCTGAGTGACAGCTCAGCACAGCAGCTACAGGGATCTAGTTGTATGATCGAGCGATAAACAGCTTCGAAACAATCAGATAGCCGAACCACGAACGTACTGGTGATCTACAGGTGATCTACAGGTGACCAGATATATCTTCTGCTGGCTTTTTAGAAGAGCGCCGCGAGACGACTGCTTTCTGTGCATTTGAATTGACTTTTCTTTCACGTTGCACTTCGCTTGATTTGATTTCGTTTATTGTGGCGTATCCCGGAGTTTCACAAGAGTCAAGCGATGATGAAAGTTTCTGAGCAGTTCGCTCACCAATGCCTGTATGAAACAATGAGTTAGTAATGCATGAGAGTAAAGCAAATCACTTACCATGTATGCAAATGCACAGTCTTTGTACGTTAGAGAAACAGATTGAAGAAAGTAAAGCTAAAGGAAAGAGGAAGAAGAGGAAGCTGATGGGACTGTCACATGGTCATTGACTGTATTAACAAAAAAAACATGTTCATGACCATTGTACTAAAATTATCTCCAAAGCACAAGTTGAGCACAGCTAACATCACACATATCCACAGAGTCATTAACACATAATAAACACACATGAGTTATTTTGGTAGGTCTCCTCTCAAAATTTGATTTTAATTGTTTTCCTCTAAACTCTATTAATTTACAAAAAATTGCATATCTATCTGCTTCAAAACGGATTTGTCAACCTCCCTCGTGATCGCCACATGTTAGGTCAGCCATTTTAACAATACCATTTGTTGCAGGATGAGTAAAAATTGTTTTTCCATCAAGTAATTAAATTCAGTAAATGGATAGTAGTAATCAAATGATATCTAAAGTGAACAATAGTTCATCAGTTATTATTTCTGTCTCTAGCTCTTCACAACTGTCACTACTTTCACTACCATCATCGTCATTGTCAATTTCGCTTTCGTCGTCATCGCTGTAACCATCTTCCTCTTCCTGAACTTGGATAGGTAAATTCTTGCATCCCTGGCACTCACATCCGGGACCGCAGTAGTTTTTTTTCCTGCGACACCCACAGTTTCTTGTTACGCATCCCTTTTTACAACTACATCCTTTCAGTAGGAAGTATATATTAATTTTGATTGTATCTTTTCTGATACTTCAGGTGCCTCCCAATCTATATGGTAACTGCCATCTGCTTGGGGAATCCATCCACTGTCTTCTGGATGAGGCAAACTACTAAAAGCATCAGAAAGAGGTGAGTTGTTCCATAATTGGCATACGTAGCAAGAACGCAACCAATGCCTCCATGGGGCAGTGTATGAAGGAACTCTTTCCTCTTCACAAACTATTCTATCAGCTACGGTAGTCCGTATTGCTGTCAGCCAGAGTTCATGCCTTTTGTGTTCAGACAGAGACGGGTCAAACAAGTTCAAAGTTGTGCTGGTGTTTCTGCCTTGAATAAACTAATGAAAGCTGCTAGGTGTTTTTAAAGTAGCAACTCCCTACTAGTCGAAGAAATGCTGGAAAGCTCTCTTTGGGATTTGCATTACATATGCTCCCATCACCGCATACAAAGTGAGAGTACTGAAAAAACACTTGTAGCAATCTCTTGTGAACACAGATGTACTGCATATGTGGGTTAAGATGTATTATCAGTTGACCTAATAGCCATCGAGATGAAAATTTGACTGTGCAGTCATTCTCTTCTATAGTTAGAGTTAGATTCTGAGATTTAACCCCACAGCAGGTCAAAAAATGTCTACACACATGTGGCAGCAGTACAGCTTTGTCCTGCACTAGGTGCTCAGCGACAAACAATGCACTTTGTACAACTGACTTGTATGTGAGTGTATCAGCATGCTCTTCTTGTACCCTTAGTCTTGTAATACAATTTTCTAGAGTCTTCTCTGCTTCGACTCTCTCTCTCTGTAATTCTGTTATTATAGCCAGGTGTGACTTATAACAATTGTTGCACAGATAATCTGTTGCTTGTATGGTAATGGTACTTCCTGTTGTCCTCTGCAGATGTTTAGATACAGCGATTGCATCTGCATGGGCTGTGTCTACATAGAACGGTCCCTTGCTTAGGAATACCACCGCAGGATGCACATGGCGATGGTGAGTTGAACTGTCTGTACAGCTCATTGTAGCAGTGCAAACATAGCACGAACAATTTTGACTCTGTACATTCTATGTGTAGTGCTGCCTCTAGCCACTGAATTGATGCAAATGATGGTTTGATTGCCTTCTCATCTTGGTGTGCACATCTAGGATTAACGCATTGCCTTTTTGACATGCTCTGTGTACCTTTCCACTTCGGATTGTATGGTGTATTGTCATGGCGTTTTGCTTCTAGCAGGTGTTCACGACAGATAAAACTGTTGCTAGGTGGTGTTTTTCCAAGATGCTTCTTAATAAACTCTTTTTCTTTCTCTCCCCAGTCTTTAAAGAAAGAAGTGGAAGCAGCATACCTTAGTGTCTTGCCACATAGGGTACACAGCTCTTCGTCCTGGCTTGTTGGATCACTAGGTGTGCAGGTAGATCGTGTCGAACCTCTGGTGACACCTGCATTATATTTCAACTAGATAACATTGGCATCATCTCAACAGAATGGTTCATGTACATTGTGTATTATCAAAATATTGCCAAATCTATTGTAATGTTGAATATCTTGCTGTACATATGCTAGTGATGCATTGGACAGTTGGTTTTTTTTCATGAAACATTACATCCATGTATTTATTACATAAAAAGGTACTTTTTATGATTATAAAAATTACAAAACGAAATTGTCAACGTTTTGAACTCAAGCACTCTTGACTTACATGCTTGCTGAAGACAGCTGGATTGAGCTCCACCTTGACCGCCTGCTATGGTTTCGATTACAAAGTAAGTTAGTATATTCATAGGACTACAAGTAAACAGAATTTTACAAGCGAAAATTATAGTATACGGAAGAAATGTTAAAATAAAGAACATGCGGTGATAATCTACAAAGCAATGCTAAAACGCGTGCGCTGTACCGCCTTGCAATTAAACTGATGCTTAGGAACATAATTTGGTACGGTTGCGACGCGACTGTATAATTCAAACTAAAAGCCGCTAAAAGCTGTTTTTTTTTAACTGGTAAGTGGTAACGCACTCTCACAATACAGATATAGCTGTCATTTAGCATGATAGGAGTGTATAACTTCTATAATGCACTCTTGAATTCATCCATAGAATTTAAAATTGCATAAAATTGTTAAAAATTCACTTACAAAAATACACTGCACGTGTACGTATACTACACTCCCAAAATTATTTTGCTCATAAAAGCTTTATTTCTGTATCATACCTGGTCTTGTATGCTTTGGAGACACCTCATCATAATCACTGATGTCCTCTTCCTGGTCTTTGTCTTCACCCTTTGCTCCATCTTTTTGACTACTGAAATCCACAATATCAACACCACAGTTTAGATCAAATATTGTCATCTGTGACGGAATCTCTTCTTTTTGAGGCAAGTTAGCTGCATAGGTCACGACAAACTCAATCAGTTCCTGATTTGTTCCACTGAGTGCCAATGAGTGTTCCCTTCTTAAAAATGATAAAAATTAGAAGCTACCACAAATCAGTTCCTGGTTTGTTCCACTCAATGCTAACGAATAGGGAGTGTTCCCTTCCTAAAAAATGTCTTGTGATTTTCTACAACATGCAGTACGCTGTACGTAGCTTAAATAGTGACCATTAGCTATATATTTACCATTAGCTACATAATAATTATTTAGCTTGTGCAACTTGCTCTAGTGGAGCCCCTCTAAGGCGGACACCATTGGGACCAACAAAATTGTCTATTATAGAGAGGTTGTCAGGGTTGATTATACATTATATTGTAGGTTATATTAGTTATTTATTATTGGGATTCTTTAAGTGTCCATTATGAAGGGATGAGGGGTGTCCTCTAAGAGGGATTCCACTATATCACCATGACTTCATTACCCCAGAGTATTCAACAGTCAATATGCCTGTTGGTCAGCATCGGGCATTTTCTTTGTCACAGGTTTACCTATATGATTATCATTACTGCAGTCATGAATATCACTACAAACAGTGAATATCATTCCGTCCAAAATGGTTGCATACTCTAAGGTACTCTCAAGCTGGTTAACAATACAATATAAGATGTGTAGCCTGTCAATCAAACATTATGTTGATACACTAACCTAGTCCCCAGGCTCTAGATAGAGAGCCTGGTACACACTGTATACGCATGCGCTACTTGTGTCCAAATATGGCATAATTTTCACCGAATCAGTTGAATTCGCTTACTGTTAGTAATCGTGGCATCTGTCATATTTGGACATAATTAGCGCATGCATATACAGTGTGTACCAGGCTCTCTATCAAGAGCCTGGGGTCGAGGCTAGTTGATACAGTGGAACCAGAGAGGGTGTACTCTGGTCAGGGGTTTATTCTACATTGTGACTGTGGGTTATATTTGGGGTACAATAAGTGTCCTTAGAAAGCTGACGGGTGTGTCTGCTAAGAGGGGTTCCACTATAGAACTGTTGAGTTGTTTGTATCGACACCCGACACAAGACCTTGCATCAGAACTGTATTTCATTATTTTAAGTTACGATTTTTTATCATAGCTGAAGGATTATGCTGAGTGGAAACAATTGAGTGAAGCAGAAGTAGAAAAATGGCTTAGCTCAAATCTTTCTTACGATACATAACATCTATAAATTCTCTTGCTAACAATCTATGAACAGCGTTTTATTCTCAAAATTGCTAATTTGCTAATTACATTTATTATTTTGATTATCATAATAATTATTACGAAGTTATTATGAAGCTATGAATTCTGTAAGGTTGCACAATACTCGTCTTGCACATCTGTCAAATATTAAAATAAGAATTCTAATGCTAGTATATCTTGCCAGTATACAGAAGGTATAGAAAAGTCCTTGAACATGTGCACACTATATCAGTGAATAAGTAACCGCTGCTAATATTTGTAGGGTGACCTTTACTACAGTTCTTACTTACTTTTCAAAACTGTTAAAGGGTAACTGAAGTGATTTTTTTATGTTCCATTTTTTAATTATTGCATTTTCAATATTAATACTAGTGCATAGACATTGTGGGCAATGAAAACATTAATGTGTTGGCTTGTTTAACGATTATTTTTATGCTACCAGTTTATTTTCTAGCTCCAATGAAGCAAAATACAGCATAAATTGATTATCAGCCTAAAGATCGCTCAATGTACCCATGCACACCCTGACCAAATCGGTCTACCCAGTGAGGCTGCCGATTGACAAAGGGATCCCATAGAGGCCGAGGAATATGCAAAATGAGAGATGGAAACAAGCGAACCTTACTGCGAGCCAAAGCATCGGCAAATACATTGGATACACCGGAAAATATGCTTACCAGAGAAATCCAACCGATAATTATAAGGGACAAATAAAAGTAAAGACAGCGCAATACACAAACAGGTTTTGCTGACCACCTAGAAAGCATGGCCACCACAGCTGAGTTATCAGAATGAACATGCAAACCCAGCCAGCCCATTCCCCAGAAAAAGAAGAATCCACCCATGATGAAGGCCACTGAAAGCTAAACCAACAGGAGCAAGTAACCACCACAACCATAAATACCAGACACCTCAGTGAAATATAAAGCAATGGATAAAAAACGCCATCAAGAAAATAACTCAAATTGCAAGGTAACACACTAGCACTAATTAACGCTACACAACAAGCCACATGTGTGCGCATCAAACAGGCTGTAGCAACCAACAAAGTAGTCTATGCATTCAACATGCAAAAACAATGCATTATTGTAACCACCACCTACTGTACGGCACAAATGTGGCAGACAAGAATCAGCATACCGCAAGTCCGCAGCACATACTGTACAGCGCAACAATACATCTTGAATAGGCGAATGATAATTATAGCGCAACACACGGCACAGCAAGCAATGCATACTAATACTATAAACAAGGAACAACACACGTGTACGTGTAGCACAACTCAGCACAAGTAAAACAGACAAAAAATACTATAGTGCAACACACAGCCAGCGCAAGCTATACTGCAGTACCTAACACAGTGAGCGCAATCAGCAAGCGCATACCGCATATATAGACACGAAACAATACTCATGTAGAGCTGAGCAACACACTACAGGAAACCACCAGGTGCAAGCAATGCTTAACAAATGAGACAAGAATGAAGTACGGTGCCGCACATACTCCAATGCACAAGCAAAGCATAACATATAGACAAGAAACCATAATTATAGTACAACACATACCGCACTTTGAAAGGAATGGATAGACATGGAACAAGTACATGTACGGTGCAACACATATTGCACACAAGCAATGTTTAAAGGATGTACAGAAAACAATAATTATTATAGATCAAATAATTAGAGCACAGCATAATTTATGTACAGCACAGCGTAAGCAATTGACGTATGGACAATAAAATTAATAATAGCAACAACTATAGCACACTAAACCATAGGGCAAACAATTATAGAGCAACGCATACTGCACAGTTCTCAATAGAGAGGAAACAACATAATCCAGCAGGTAGCCCAAACTGTATTTAGTACAGCAGATAAGTGCAGAAATTTTACATGATTATGCTCTTCGATGATACAAGCATAGAATTTTGCATGCAGTTAGAGTATGACCTAAGGGAATACAATAGCTATAGGGACATCTCAGATTATTTCCGTGAATAAATATAATAGGTATTTTAATGAACGAAAATTAATTAAATGAAATTCATTTAATTACAACAGTATAGTAAGATTTTGTACATAATTCTTGTCAGAATATGTTTTAGTGTATGAGTGCACTTCTAGCTGCATATTAATAAGTCCAAAAACAGGCATAGTAGCATGTTTACGCTTCACATCGACACCCCAAAAATATTAAAACATACAGTTTTAGAATCCCATGTGCTCTGCCTCATACCGGGACAGTAGCAAGACACAGATAAGATTCTTTCAAGTAATTGGTTTATAGTTGTCACAAATCTTATTAGTAAATCTTTCCTGAATCATTCTGTACTTTAGTGCATTTAAGTAACAATGGATAAGACACATAGAATGTTCAATGTGCACCAACAAACGCAAGATATTCCGATACAGCCAGTGACTGACTGGACAGAATGTATCATCTGCCAGAAGGCAACAACAGAAGTGTTAAGATGCCCAGCAGAGTCTAAACATGGCACACAAGGAGCAGGATACCAGAATCAAGCTGATCATCAGGGGTTTCATAAGGCTAGAGAGCTGCCAAAAAGCTTAGATTTGTCTAGACTTGATGATGGAGGAGGCATTGAGGCAACATTTAAATGAGCACAAGGCAAAGTGGCATGAATCGTGCAGACTCCTACATAACAGAACTATGCTTCAACGAGTAGAAAAGAGAAAATTGCTGCCATCACAATAATGACGATTCTAATTCTTGTAGCAGTTCAAAGTTACTCGTCGAAGTATGGAATGTGGCAGAACTTCAATTGAAACATGCTATTTCTGTGGTAAAACACGGTATTTTTTTTCGTCCAATTATTTTTTGCAGATTTGAACCAATTTTATTGATAATCCTTAGCAAAATTATACCCAAGAAAGCTCATGAAATTGCAACATTTTTGACTAAAGCCACCTAAATTTAGGCATCCTACCATGCCTAAATTTAGGCTGTCTCAAGCAGCTTTGTCCAAATTTAGGCTAATATCAAGTACCCCACCTAAATTAAGGCAACTTTGCTGATGTTCAGACAACACCATCTAAATTTAGGTGCCATTGCTAAAATTATTTTTGATGATTTTGAAAGAATTTGCAAACATCAACCACCTAAATTTAGGTGGCCTAAAATACTTTTTAAGTGGAGGCACCTAAATTTAGGTGGCGAGAGTCAAACTTTATTTAATTTCAAGAGCTTTCTTAGGCATTTGCTAAGGAATATCAATAAATTGGTTCAAATCTGCAAAAATAATCGGACAAAATAATTTTAAAATAACGTGTTACAAGATGAACTCTTAAGAAAAGCATCAACCTTTGATGTTGACATTAATGTCCGACATGTGCTATGAAGTTGCAAGATGAGCGACTTCTTGCCAAGCTAAGTGCGGGTGATCTAATTGCACAAGATGCTCAGTATCAGTACCGTATCATTCTTTGGAGGCAGAGGAAATAAAACTGCATGGGAGGTTTGGAAAGTGTATACATGCAGATGTCACCCCAGCATTTTGTGCTTTGGCTGCTAGACCAACACCGCAAACTATTGACACATGGATAGAGAGAGTTGAAAGATTTGTAGTTTTGCTTTATGACCGCACCAGTAGCCAGATGTGTGTTAATAGTGCTAGAAAAGAACTATTTACTCAAAAAGGAAGGACAATTGATGGACTGCCACCAACAAAGGCTGCTCTTGTACAGCACAGCACATTATGAGGGCTGCTTACCAAGCTGGTCACTGCTGGTCACAGACAATGGTTCCTCCACCAGAGCTGCCACCACCAAGTCAATGGGGTTGGAACGAAAGTACTGATGGAAATTGGGAAGTTAATTGGACTACTTTGCCAGAGGCTACACATGCTTGCAGAGAACTGATACGATGTGGCTGTAAGGAGGCCATTGCAAGTGTCAAAAAGCTGCTCTTGAGTCTACACACTTTGTTCTTGTGGTGGACTATGTGGTGATTGTTGAACAACGTATAAATCAATTGTCTTGCTGTTATTGTTAGAAAAAAATTCAAAATCAGTGTCAGAAAATAATTTTGGGCTATTTAAAACATTAATTATCACCAATTAAAACTCAAAATGCTCTATTTTTCCCAGGGAAAAAGTTGAGATGCCCCTATAGCTAAAAATATTCCTTGGCACACACTCTAACTACACACAAAATTTCATGCTTGTATCATCTAAGAGCACAATCATTACACCTATCTGCTGTACTAATTGCGCTAGAAATACAGACAGGAAACAGGCCACATATTCCAGCATGTAACCCGTGCAGCATCATGCAAGCAATGTAGAGAGGAAACCGCAACAATTACAGTATTGAGCTAGTGATTATAGACAGGAAACCACATATTCCAGCAGGTAACCCGTGCAGCATTGTGCAAGCAATGTAGAGAGGAAACAACAATTAATGCAGTATTGAGCTAGCCATATAGACAGGAAACTACATAGTCCAACAGGTAACCCAAACAGCATTGCGCTAGAAATACAGACAGAATAGAGTTCCATTTGCCGATGACATCAATGGCAAAGGAAGAGCTGTGGTGGCAGGCTCTAACAAACGGTCGCCAGAGAGAGGAAAAGAGTTATTGTGAGACTTAGTGACATTTCCACTTTCGTTTTAACAGTGACATATATAAGCAAGTGTTGGAGTCGGAACTTGACAGCGCACAGCCACGGTGACAACATAAAATTGAACACTTCCGTTTTCTTTATCCAACAAGAAGCATGAATTTCATCGCCCTCTTCGTGGTTGTGGCGGCCATTGTTGCGCTTTCATTTGCCAGTGCTGTTCCTGGGTCGCTCGGCAAGAGGCAAAGCGGCTGTCCTCCTCCTCCATTGACTGATCAATGTACAGACGCTTTTGAAACATATGGCAATGCATTACAAACATTCATAGGTGGAACTTCCGAACCATCAACAATGGATCGTGATACCATTTCCGACTCTCTGGATACAATCTGCGGCACCTGTTACGAAGGTTTCGTCGCTAAAGGTAGATGCGCAAATATAGAATCGTTCATAGTCAGTGGAGTGTGTGGTCGATCCGATGCCGGTACAAGATGCTCCTTGGCGTTTGCTGATTCCGCGAACAGGTCTGCAATAGTTTCTCCGTCTACTTGCGGTGTCAGTAGGGCGGATTGTACCGCCGATTGTATTAACGCCCTCAGTCAAATTCGTAGTGACCTGGGATGCTGCGCCGCTAGTCTCTTCAACACAACAGGGAGTCCTCTTGCCTCTTTCGGAGCTCGCTACGATATGTGTGATGTCAGATTGGGGACCGTTTGCGACGGTCAGTCTGGAGCAGCTGGTCTGATCTACATGAGTGCAACTCTACTTGTCGCTATATCCGCAATTTCAGCCTCCATCCTGTGATAGTATAGTAAAGTGCATGGTTTGATTGCAACATTGATTATAATAATATTATGAGTATTGCGTTCAATTTGTAACTTGTGGTGTAGTTAGCATACTCAGTTGATTTTGTAGTCACTTCTGGTTTCTTAATGTTTGATTAAAACTAATTATTGTCTCTGTGCTATACATGCAGTACACATGTTAACGCTACCGGGATTGGTGATATAGCGCCAGCGTCCAGCACGTATCGTCCCAAGGGATCCACTATTGCGGGCGGTCGCCTTCACAAAACTGTTAAAAATCACAATTAATGTAATAAACTCTTGTGGCGACTTACCTTTGCACGTTTGTCCGTGTTAGACACTTCCTATGGCAAGACCGCAAGACAAAGCAGCAACGACGAAGATCACTACGTGAACTAGACTCGCGCCAGGCATAACTGACTAATTTACTCGGTACTTAGTATGACTATTGTTAACATATAATTATTAGAGTCTGAAGAACTAGTCAGTAACTAAATAGTGCATACGTAGGATCATCGTTCCACTGCTTGCTAGACAACAGTGAGTATACAAAAAAATTGACTGCAGAAGGGGGCGGGGCTCGTATGTACAGAGCTGCAGTCTTCAAAAACAACTCTGTGACTAAGAGCTTGTGCAGTATCGTCACTCTGCAGTTGCTGCTTGCCAGCTAACCGTGGTCAGAAATCTCAGCAGGAGTAGGGTGGGGTTCATTATAGAGCATAGGTAGTAAAAAAACCAGAAACAACAGTCAAAATTAAAGGGCTCATCATGTGCAACTCCTGAACTGCACGAAAATCAAGAAAAAAGGACAGAAGCAAGATAAAATTAATATAAAAGATTTCTAGTAACTAAATCAAGAGGATGTAGGATTGGCAAATAGGCTGAAATCTTCCTCTGGTCCACAATGTAAACCAACAAGGAGATAACACATTTGACTGGCTAATAGACCATGTATGCATCCCTACACCAATCTAAAACAGCACATAAGACTTCACTCAGGCTAACAGTCAACAGCCTAAAAGCCATTAGAGCAACCACTGATGTAGCCTGTAGGATGATGGTCTATTAGCCAGTCAATCGTGTTTTCTCCTTTTTGGTTTTCATTGTGGGCCAGTGGCAGATTTCCTCATTCCTACATCCTTTTAGACTCTCTGGCTCTCTTTATTTACTTGTATATTCTTTTGGGCTGCTGCTGATTGTGTCTGTATTGCCTTGGCTGACTGTCTTGTGCTAGTATTATTCTAGGTCTTTGAAGGTCAAAATTTTTATGCAGTAGCAATTGTATCGCTAAGACACACGCAGCTAGCACTAGAAAGAAGTAGAGAACATAGAGGTAGAGGAAGCCTTCACACGAGATAGCACTGAATATAATATTTTGAGCCTCAATTGGAACATTTTTCTATCATGTTGTAGTAATAAATTATTATAATGTTGTTTATGCATGATAGGATCAGACACAATAATATTGTCTCTAGTATTACGACTGGACAAAAAACACTATGCGGTCACTGTTCAATATGTCTTGTCGATGACTGGTTTATAATAATTATTTCTGCCGTTTGCGAAGCTTTTTCAGCAATTCATCTCCTGCTCCTTGAGCAATATCATCAGCACGTTTATCATTTTGCTCCTGTGAAAAACATAATGTATGCAGATTGAACTAAAATTAATGCTTTAACTCGGTGTATTTCTAACCTTTGTTAATTTGGTTTTCTTCAGTTTACCAAATATGGTCACTACTACTTCCTCTTCTTGTTGTGGCGGCTCTTCAGACTCTTCTTCTTTTACCGCCTCCTCCTCCTCTTCTACCTCGGGCTCTGGAGGCCATTTCTTCCCCAGTTTAGACACCCGTTTCACTTGCTTGACGACCGGTACTGGTGACTCGACCTTCTGCTGCTTTTCATCCCACAAAGAAAGAACTGGTTTCAAAGTGGTCTTTGACTTTGATGCGTTACTTGGAGGAGGCGAACTATCTGGAGGAGTAGGTGGTGCATCGGTCTCTTCTTTCTCCTCTTCCCTTCCTTCTTCCTCATCTTCCCTTCCTTCTTCCTCCTCCTCTTCTTCTGCCTCCTCTTCTTCCTCCTCTTCTTCTTCCTCCTCTTCATCCTCTCCTTCTCCTTCTTCACCTTCTTCTTCCTCCTCCTCTTCTTCCTCCTCCTCTTCTTCCTCTTGTTCTTCATCGTCCTCTAGTTCTCTGTCGTCCTCAACTTCTACCACAATTTCTTGTTCTTCTTCCTCTTCAGTGATCTCTGTTTCTTTTGCAGCGGATGCTTTAGGTGATGGCTTGCTCTTTTCTGATTCAACTGATGAATTAGATGAAGAATTGAAGTTTTGTTTAGGTATTGGTGGTGGAGTATCTGTGCTCTCTTCTTCATCACTTTGCTTTTTTAACCTCTTCTTAGCAACCACACTAGGATCAGGTACAGCATACGGCTCCTCTGGTATCACTTCAGTAGCAGATGGAGCTGTAAAGAAAAGAATGTTAATTTGATTTTCAAATAGTTGTGAACAATAATTGCCAAAGTGTGCATGCTACTTTTATGGTATAATTGCAGGCTGCTTGTTTTCACACCATATAAGGATAATAATTCACATAATGCAAGCAGTTTTCTGCACTATCAGTGCACATGTATAAAAACTCATTTTCACTCATGAGTAGCCGCCATCTTAATTCGAGGTCATCCCTACATATCATTTCCGATCGGCAATGATAATAGTGTTTTAACCCTTTAATTACTAAATTATCCAGCTGAAATTTTAACCTCGTAAATGCTGACCACTTCTCTCGTGAATATCTCGTGTGTCTTTTGTGCTACTGGTCTCAAATTTGCGTCCTTTTACGCCAGTGAGTAGCCGCAATTGCCCACACTCAAGTCAGTCAATATGCCCCTCCCACTTCGAAAGTGAAGCCGATAAAGTGCAACGACCTCGTCAAATTTTGCTCAAAGTTAGTACTTTGGGGCTGGCTGCTGAAAAGTACACACAAATAGCAGTGGTTTTGGTGAGTGCAAAATGTAGCCCAGATCATAGAGAATGCACAAAAATGTGTTTGCGAGCACCCTGAAGCCATAAAATGTCCAAATTTTCGTGGCAGCCATTTTGTTTTTCCTAAAATGTTGTGAAATTTGCACTGAAGCCATAGAAATGCCATTGCCATAACGTTTAGCGCAGAGGGCGCGCCGAAAACCGGTCAATTTTTGGCGGTTATTTGTATTCTTCAATTTGGCTTAATTTTGGGATATTTTAACACTTTTTGAGAAAGTTATGGTGTCTGAAGTATGTATGTTGCCAAAAGGCAACAATAGGGGTTAAAGGGTTAAGAGACAAAGTTTATGTAGCCTAGGTTATCTAAATGCTATTTTCAGTGCATAATATTATTATTGACAAAATTATAATGGTGCACCAATGCCTAGCCATATAATATTAATCGTGACACTCACTTTCACTGCTGGCACCAGTTGCTGGTGTTGGTGGTGGAGTTGGTGGTATTGGTAACTGTTGGAGAGGATTAGAACGAAATTGAGGCTTGAATCCCATTTCTGGACCAGAGATATCTTCCGCTGGCTTTTTAGAAGAGCGGCGCGAGACGACTGCCTTCAGTGCATTTTGAATTGACTTTGCTTTACGAGATTTTTTCTTTTCACGCTGCACTTCACTTGATTTGATTTCGTTTATCGTTGCGTATCCCGGAGTTTCACAAGAGTCAAGCGATGATGAAAGTTTTTGAGCAGTTTGCTCACCAATGCCTGTATGAAACAATGAGTTAACAATGCATTAGAGTAAAGTAAAGGACTTATGCAAACGCACAGTCTTTACAATTCAAACTAAAAGCTACTATTAGCACACTCTCACAATACAGATAGCTGTCATTTAGCATGGTAGAAGTCTATAATGCACTCTTGAATTCAACCATAGAATTTAAAATTGCATAAAAGTTGTTAAAATTCACTTACTATCACAATCAAAAATACGCAGCACGTGTATAACAATACACTCCCGATATTATTTTGCTCACTAAAGCTTTATGTCTGTATCATACCTGGGGTTGTATGCTTTGGAGACACCTCATCATAAGCACTGATGTCTTCTTCCTGGTCTTTGTCTTCTCCCTTTGCTCCATCTTTTTGACTACTGAAATCCACAATATCAACACCTCCGTTCAGATCAAATATTGTCATCTGTGACGGAATCTCTTCTTTTTGAGGCAAGTTAGCTGCATAGTTCACGACAAACTCAATCAGTTCCTGATTTGTTCCACTCAGTGCCAATGAATATGGAGTGTTCCCTTCCTAAAAAAAATGATAGCAAAAAGTGGTAAAAATTAGAAGCTAACACAAAATATCTCAAAATTTTACTTTTACACACAATTTTTTCTGTATCTTTTGTTTCACTCACATTGTTTAGGGCATATAAATCTGCTCCTTGTTCCAATAAAAAATTCAACATTTCAACTTGACTACAAAGAGCAACAAAAAAGAGAATAATGACAAAACCTTACTACAATCTGAAAAATTCTATAGCTCTTGCGTGCAGCGTGGCAGCCATTATAGGTACATACTACTCACCCAGAGAGGGCGGCATCATGAGCTGGAGTGTCTCCATTGACATCAGTTGTGACTATGAGGTTCCCAGCGACGTCACTGTTGAGCAGCCACCGAGCTGTTCTCATCATTCCAGCAGCTGTGGAGAAAGGGACAGTCACAATGTATTACCATAAGACTACTCTCTCATTCCTTCCTCTTTTCTTTGTGTCACATAATCTACACACTACAACAGAAATCTTTACTTGGTGTGCTCGTACTTACAAGCAGCAAAATGCAGAGGAGTTGCCCCATCTGGTGTATGATCCATTATTGTTGTGAATCCAGAGGCAGAAACAATGAGCTAAAACAAATAATTATAAAATATCAATAATCGGCACATTCCGATACGTAACTGTGGTGTCAAATTACTTTGTTGTTTTGCGTACCTTTACTATACCAGTATGACCTCCTTGTGAGGCGGCATGGATTGGTTTCAAGCCGTCATTACTGGGTATCTTGAGATCACACTTAGCCTTGAAGTGAAGGAATTTCAATGCTTCCACTCTACCCTCCTGAGCAGCAAAATAGGCTGGCGTAGTTCCTGAAGAAAGCATACCCAATAAACTTAGACTGAACTTAATAAAATTTATAAACTCTTAATAAACTGAACTTAATAAACTTAATTTTTGCAGTATTATTTGAAAAAGAGACTATCAACGAAAAGCGATACTTTTGTTCATAAACATGATACCCACTCACCATCAGCTGCTTGCACATGTAACTGCTTCTTGTGCTTGCTCAGCAGTATCTTCAAAACCTCAATATTTCCTGTAAGACAGTCAATATCCATCACTGAATCAGCTATTGACAACCACAGCTACTGGCTGGTATAAAATTAATGTTTTCTAGTTAGAAATAATAGTTAGTGATCAAGAATTTTCACACAGAGCAGTGATGCTTGGTTTATAGCTTTTTAACAGACTGAGTCATAATTATTCTTATTATGTACACAACTGCACTTACCTGCTGATGCAGCCACATGGGCAGCAGTGATTCCTGATTCATTGAAAGCAGATACGGCTCTTGGGCCGAGTTCATTGATGAGCACTTTGGCACATTCATTCTCGTGCTTGTGAATCGCCAGAAGTAGTGGAGTAAAGCCTTTAGCAATAAACAATGTCAATATTACAGTTGTTTGAAATAAGTAATGTAATGACAGTATTTTTAAAGGGAAAGCTTCAAAGTACAAGTGGGTGCATGATTAGATCTGCATTATGTTTTTAGCAAGAATGCTACTCTTCATCATGAGGGCAAATATTTACTGACATCATGCTGTGCCTTAGACAAGCAGTACAGCAATCTTCACCTGATTGATCCTGAGCAGTACAGATTGAACCCTTCGCGTCTTTTTCAATAACAGAAAGCATCACCTATATAAACGAAAAAACACACTAGTTTTGTGAATGGAGTCTGGTGCTTACCTTGATGACGTCATACTGACCAAGAGCCGCAGCTACGTGAAATGGCGTCTCTCCTTGAGCTGCTCCACTCGTGGGAGATACGTCTGTGAACTTTATCAACCACCTGTAAGCAGAGAAGACAAGACAAATTGGTCACAAAGCTTTTGATTAACTCTCACTTGATTGCTGGTGCGTGGTGTCTTCTAGCGGCAAGATGAAGAGGCGTAGCACAGTTGCGATCAAGCGCCGGGACGCCTTTGCTTCCCTTCCATAGAAAGATCTCCTCCAGTGCTTCTACGTCTCCCTCTATAGCAGCTTTGTGCGCCGGTAGACCTACTCCAGCGTATTCTGCATATTTCTGGCTCAGTTCTCGCGGCTTTCCGTAAGCTTTGCGATACTGGCGCTTTCCTCGATTGTTCAGTAAGCAGAAGAGTGGACGATCCGTAGCCATTTGAACAGGTTGTTGTTGATAAACCGTATGGGCGTCGCCCTGCCAGCCCCACCCATGCGAGAGTCTGCGCAGATCGTATGCGCAGAAGTTCAAATTCCGTGACCCACGCCCACTTTAAGCTTAACGACCACGCCCTTCCTTTGCAGCACGCGACTTTGAGCAGTGGGAGTTTCGGGACAAAGCTGATTAGAATGGAAGCGATCTGGGTATACTTTAAAGTATGTTGCTCTGGAGAATATCCCGTGCTTATTTTACGTTGTATTGCTTGTTGTCCAGTTACAGTTACCGGGATACCTCCGAGCTCTCCCTCTTCCCAAGACCGTTGATGGCTTTCTCGATCTCACACGCGAAGAATGGCTCACGCTGGCTCCGTTCTTTCTAACCATGTCTATAATAATCTACCTCATGATAACGCCGTTCGTGAATCTGTGCTTTTCCAAGGAAAAGCGACCAAGAATTAATCGCAAGCACGAGATGGACAGCAAGAAGGTTGCTACCACGTTCGATATTGAGGATCTCGGCGACAAGAAGGTGTTCTGCCGCTGCTGGAAGTCCAACAAAGTAAGTAGCTTGCAATCACAGCACTGTGAACAGCAATCTTTAATTTTGGCAGTGTCCTTGTGTCATGGTGCCTCCTCATTGTGTGGAGTAGCTGTGTATTGTTGTGCAGTTCAAGAGCATTAGCGATGTGTGTACTAAGTGTAGTGATTTACGGTCTAGCACCATTGAAGGGAAAAGTGTATATCATCGCCTCAGCACTCTAATTAGAGCCTCTGGTCATCCTTCATTGTGTGAATGGATATCACAGCAACTTGACACGTTAGTGTGTCAACTCTTGATGCTTCGGTGGTAACTAATGCATTTCTGTGTACACATGAGACAGCGATGTCTGACAGACACATGACAGCTTTTCATATTGTATAGCGTAAAACTTTGGAGAGAGATTGATTTGGTAAATTTTACACAAATAACATTTTCTGTTTGAGGGCTAAATCAAAGCTTGCTAAGGTCAGCCTAGAATCAGAGAATGTTTGTGCAGTAGAGCTTTCCACATCATGTGCGCAACAAAATGTGCTTCTTCGTTGATTTTCCATTGCTAACTAGTCATGGTGTAATGGTGCTTGTTCATTTGTGTTATTAGCTATATAATTTGGAATGTACTATCACAGTGGTCACGGCAACATCAGAGTCATCCAGTAAATTTTGCCTCGATGGGCAGAGCCCACCACATGATATACATGTATGCTTCATTATCTCTGACTGATCTCAGCTCTGAAACAAGCTGCACAGGCAGACTGGCTCATTGTTTTACAGCAAGACTTCTCGAATTTAAAAATGTCTACAACTGGCTAGCTAGTGCATGAGTTCATTTGCATTACTTTAGCCTGATAACATAGCTGTTGTTGCTAGCAGAGACCAGCTTGAGGTGCACATGTATCTCATCCAATATCCATGTGGTCAGCACTTTTTGGCTTCTGATTGCATAGCCACTACTGTGTGTTTTCAAGGCTGTATTTAGCACCTTTCTTGCAGCAGCAGCTGTAATATGCTGTGTTGTAGCTACTTGACCAATTGCTTGTCATGTATGCATGCTAGTTCACCAGGCAACAGTATACTTTCAGCGCGTTTGGTACCTAGTGTCTCTGCTGTATACTAGTGGTTATACTGACAGAGAGGACAGTTGGCATTTTTACCTTGTTGCTAGACATTGCACACACTTGAGATACATGTTAGGCTTGTGTCTAATCATTGTACACGACCAGGTGTAACTGATCTAGCTAGGTACCTGTGTGTAGTAGAGTGATAAAGTAGATTTTGCTTATTTCGTTCAAAAACATATCACTGCACATCTGCATGTATGGGGTGTGGGTGTGGTGTTCGATGATGCCAACTTGTTGTCTGTGTGCCTGTGTAGGGGTTGCTGTAGTTACTCCTTTCTAGGTTACAGTGGGTGGAATAGCTCCTAGTAGTACTACTGTGTTTGGCAGTGTTTTTGTCCCGACCAACTCTTGTGAGTTTCAATAGCACTTTCTCAATCTATTATGCATTTGTGAGAACACTTGCTACCTTACGTCAGGAGCGCATATAAACAAGGGAGCATGTAACTCTGAACACTACCCCATATAACGGCGAAATCCTAATATGGCTGACTTGCTATTTTAGTTACTTCCATATAAAGTATACCGGGTGGAGGTGCGGTTGAAATTATAGACCTTATATGGATTATAGTTCTTATATGGAAACTATTATTTTTAGAACAGCCGCCATTTTAGGATTTCGCCGTTTACAGAGTTACATGCTCCCTTGTTTATATGCGCTCCTGCTTGCGTATTGTAATAGTAGTGAAGTTGACCTTTGTGTTGTGTGGTTGATGAGCTATTTCAATAGTAGTACTGACTACACTAACTAGCTAATGTATGGCAGAAGTTCACTGTACCATGCCAGGCACAAGAAATACCGTATAGCGGGAAATGTTCGCGGGAGAAAATTTTCGCGAATTCGCGAGATAGAGCATTTCGCGAATAAGATTTTCGCGAATCAGCGCTATTGCCCTATCTTTGTAAACAAAAAACAAGACATTCACAGATAATATTTTCGCCAATAGCCTGTAATTCGCGAAATTCTCTAAACTTTTTTCCCGCGAAAATTTCCTGCTATACGGTAGAGTTTTGCTGTGTTGTGATCACAGGGTTAAGATAAGCAAGAATGTTCTTGTCGTGCTAATGGTATTGTATCATGACTTGATGGTAGCCTCAGTGATTACTGAAAGTAGTGGACTGATTAAGAGATACTATGTCTCTATTGAAGACACCATTACACCAATGAGAGGCCTCTTGAGGTAGATTGACAAAGTCGATAGCGCTAACCTGAAGAACCATTGCAGCCACTTTTCAGTTGTTCGCTCTTCATTGTAATGTTGCTTATGTGTTTTCAAATTTTGAAGAGGTTTGCAAATTATTACTGGATTAATTGATGATGGATTAATTTGTTTGGTTTGTCTTAAGGTGGCGCTTCACCAGAAACAGGAAGTAGTTAATATTATTAATACTTTATGTAGCTACCCTCTACAATACTTTCAGTTATAGAGTTCCTGTGTGTGGTGCACAGTCACCTAGTGGTCTCCTCTTATTATTCCAAGTTTGAGTGCTGTTGCATAAACGGGACGGACGACGCCTGCTGGCGAGCGTTAGATACACTACATGTATGTGCAACAGCAACACAAGACAGATGAGAATAAATACTACAGACACACTTGCCTTCTTGTGCTTCACATGCATTTGCATCGTTGTCCCCGAAATAAGCATGGTTTCTTGAATATTAGCCAGTTCTGTCACTCACGTGTCAATATGCAGCTATTAGTATTACACGGAAGATATAGCTTACTTCGTTAAAATCAATGCAAATGTCTATGGCCCGATGTCTAAGGGACTCAATCCAGCTAGCAACAGCAGGCTGCGTCAAGGAACAGCGTAGCATTGTGTACCTAAAAACTGTCCTCATTAGTCGCCATGATGGTGAGCGCGCGCCACAAATTTTGTATTACGACTACTGGGCATAGCCGGTTGACGATCTATAACTATGAATAAACCGTGAATATTATTATTTTACTTGCTGTTTCCGGTGAAGCGTCACCTTAACATCAGAGCATAAATTTTTGTAGCTATTAAAAATAAAGGCTTGATAATACAAATTCTAGGTGCAATGTATATTATTATTGTTATCTTTCTCTGCAGTTTCCATACTGTGATGGAGCTCATAAAAAGCACAATAAAGATACTGGTGATAATGTGGGACCACTCATAGTGGAACAGAAGAAGAAGGAGGCTAGCAAGGAGGGAGGAGAGGAATAGATACGTCAACAACACTCAATGATAGCTGTGTAGGAATAGCTTCTTTTGTATCTTGTTGTTTTTGATGATGAAATTTCATTCCATACTGTTAACCATGTATTCGTTAATCGTTCCATAATAGTGCTGTTGGATTTGATACTGGGGTTTCAAACAGCTTGCAGCCATGACGTAATTTTGTACTTGGCTACTCGCTCAGGCTCTCTCCACGCCCATCTGTCCACCACGTTTCTGGTTTCGTGCAAGCATGCATCGTCTAAAGCAGCTGCTGGCGTGTACTGACACGCACTGCGCTGATGAGAGCGGCTTCCTGGATAAGGTAACTTTAATGGCTCGTGATGGAGCAAAGAAACTGCAGGTTAGAGGGCAAGAATTAGTGAGTCTAACACGTGACAATCTTCTGCTGTCTCATGATTAGGTTATAAGCGACTTTGACATGACCCTCACTAGTTTTCACGTTAATGGAAAAAGAGGATGTACATCACATGGTGATACTGCATACACAGTTGTAGGTTGTGCACTTTATTTGTATGCCTGAAATGTGCATGCAACTATATAGACCCCCTTAATTAGTGGCTAATTGGTGTGACCATACCGTAATACAATGAAAATAATATTCTAGTGAGTATTCTAGTCACGCCCATGCAGACCGTCCATTTTATGGGGCAAGACCACGTTATGGTCTACGCAAACACATTGTCAGTGGCATAAAAAGAAAAATTCCAGCTAAAATTAGAAGTTTCGTACCACAGTAAACATCTTGTCAGTTGGAAAAGATAAGAATCGCTTCCAGGCCGTCCCAAACGGTTGGTACAGCCGAGTCTGCACAACACAGATGCACCATCTTGCCCCAGAAAATGGCGTCGTCTACGTGGGTGGCATGATTAATAATCAATAGGGCATTATGGTCACTGGTAGCCAGGGGTCTGGCACGAGACCTCTCAACGGCTTTACTTGTCATGGTATGCATTTCAGAGTACTAATGAACTCCATAGCCATTTACTTTGAATATCGATCTCACGGTTGCTTTCATGTTATCGGGGTGACTCATTTCCCTGCGTGATTGACCTCTTGTTCATCTAGGTATAATAGAGAATTCTAGTCTATTACCAAAAGAATATCGACAAAAGGTATAAAACACGGAGATGACGATTAACTGTTTGTCTCTATTGTATTGTTATATTAATACTTTTGTAGGCAAAGGCTTTAAAAGACAAGTACTATCCTATCGAAGTGTCACAGTGAGTTTACTACTTACTGACATGCATGAAAAATGCATGTTTGCTTTGCACCTCATTTGCATATTAATTTATTGTTTATTATTTGTACGTCGTGATTCTGAGATTCATTTCTCTTTTCTCTTAGTAATTTAACCAGAGAAGACAAGATCAAGAGTATGGTAGAATGGTATGCTTGTCTGTATAGTCAACTCTGTGTGTTTTTATTACACATGTACTACCAATCCATCCCTGGTATACATAGCTCAGGCGCAAACTCTCACCTCGTTCAGATTTCAATGTTACGCCCATTTCAGCTCATGTTTATTCTGATTGGTTGGCAAAGCTGTTTCAAGGTGCAATTACTACAGTGAACAAAGCTTAAGCGACGATCTGACTGCTGTTGTCATCGTTTATACTATCTGTTAGACATCGATTTAAAAAAAAGCACATTGCTTTTGCTGCCGAGTTGCAAACAATGCTTTATCAAAAATTGATGTTATCCAGTAAATTTAAAGCTCTCGAAAATTTACCAATTATGAGCTGAAATGGGCGTAACATCGAAATCATAACGAGGTGAGAATTTGCTCCATATATGCCTCAAAGAATATTTTTTGAGGCAGGGCTATATGTAAAAGCATGGTATAATTATATGTCTCAAACAAAAGTTTTGATTACATAAACCAGGTTTTTTTAAAAAGGTTTTTACTGAGTCAGGTGTAATCTATGGTAAGCACAGCCTCATTTACATAGAAATTACCCAGTTTGCTAGTTGCTAAATGAAAATTATCTTTAACGTTCTTTTCTTTTATCTGCTCTTCTCTGACCAGGTGGCATTCTGGTCATGAGCTATTGTTAGAATATAAGATAAGACAAGATCAACTGAGAGAAATGGTGAAGGATGCTAATGTAGCACTAAGGTAAGAGGAGTGGTAACTATTAGTGATATTCTCACATGATGAGTTGGTTGAGAATATCTGTTATTCTTTGTACGTTTTACAGAGACGGATATGAGGAGTTATTTTCAATGCTAGACCAACACAGCATACCTATCACAATATTCTCAGCTGGACTACATGGTGAGCTAGTATGAGGGCTGTGAGACCATGTAACTTAACCGGCTAAATATATAATTGAGGATTTTATAACCGTGAAAAAATCTGCACTTGAGAATTATACAGCATACCGTACCGCTCCAAATTTATGTGGTCTAAAAATTTCATGATTGTTAAATTTGGCCTAAAACAAAATGTGGTTGACGACGTTTGTGGCATTTAGCAAAACAAATAATTATACTTCCATGTCAAGTATTCCTCATGTGTGAGAGAGGTAGATAAGACGACACAGGAGCAATCTTGGCAGTATCAACACACTGAAAGTGCAGAGAGAGCTGTTTTTGTTGTCACATGTTAATTTTGTCCCCATTCTCAAAACATTTAAATTTGGGGCTGTACGATAAACTTATGTGTGGCTGTATAGCTCGTACAAAACTGCTTTTGATATATTTGAAGTTGTACGCTTCTATCTTGCAATGATAAGCTCCTGTGTAAACTTAGACTTCTATTTTTGGCTGCCATTTTGTAAGACATTCATTGAAAAAGTAAACTTCACAAGCAACTGGTAACATTTTTAGGCGATGATTCACCTCAATCTCTTTTACAGTGACTTGGTTTTATAGTATGACAAATCAACTATACAATGATTGCTTATTCTAAATCTTCTCTCTATTCCAGATACCATACAATGTGTTCTAGATCACCATGATGTTTACACACCCAACATCACTATGTTGTCTAACAAGATGATATTTGATGATAATGGTGTGATCACAGGATTCTCAGAGCCTCTAGTCCACACTTACAACAAAGGAACTGCTGCTGTTAGTATGGAGGATATGAAGAAAGTGAGTGAGTGAGTGAGTGAGTGAGTGAGTAGTTTTCAAACTTGATAGGTCTGCTGATCGTGCATGTGAGATCGATAGTGCATGTGCTTGAAAAATACAGTACACATGAGATAATGTTTAGAGAAATATGGCTGCGAGAGCACTAGCTAGATCATTGTTATTCTCTCTTTCTCTGATGTAGAGTCATACCAATGTTATAGTACTGGGTGATTCAACAGGTGATCCAGCCATGGTAGCAGGTATGGAGAAAGAGACAATCACTACCATCAAGATTGGTTACCTCAACCACAAGGTACAACACATTTCCACAGTGGGGAATCAAGGTGCCATTTTTGTTCTCACAATACTTATGTTCAGAAGTGCATGCTTTATGATTTTTGTGAACAAAAGAAGCTTTTAATACCTTTCATGTACTTGTCACTCAAATAACATCTCAGTGACTGGCATGCATCAAGAAAATTAGCCAAGTTTCCCTTTCGTTTCTTACCTATGTTTATTTTGATTAGGAGGATGATTTGCTGCAGACTTATCTTGAACTGTATGACATAGTTCTAACAGGAGACAAAGGACTAGAGTTCCCATGTGCTACTATTCAAGCTGTACTACAACATCACTTGTGTTTACACTAACCAAACTTACTCATTATTGGTGAAAAATTGCTGTACAATTGCTATCTGTATACTAAAACATTGTTTTATAGCCTCGTATGCAGGCACCTTGGTACATGGCTAGGATACAGAAGTAATGGCACTATTATAATTATTTTATTGATGACCCAACAAGGGCTCCTGAATGTCAACAGCTAGCAAAACCAGCCAATCACAAATGCATGGAACCAGGCAAATACCGTGTAACCCTTGCACATGTGGCGAGGGTTAACAACCTAACTAACAATGGAAAGTGTCACAAATGCACTGTTCCTTTTGGATGATGAAAAGCTATGCACAGGTATGTGCGATACAAAATGCCGTGCACAATGACAATAAATGCATATAGATGTATGCATATCAGCTGAACATGCTTTAGATAGACTACACAGCTCTTTCAAACTCTGCTACAAGTCGACAATCTTCCACGCAGTGCATGGGCTGATTGATAATGGAGGTTTGGCTTATTGCTACTATATCTATAATTATGTAGAACTATCAATGGGGTGAATTTATAGGGACAGTCCAATTTGCACTGAAGATAAATTTTTTGATATTCTGTGTACGTTAATTCTCAACATTCCATCAATAATTATTACAATGAATAGCACCAACTTAACAGCACTTGTTTTTCATTTAAAAACTCGCACATACATGTACGTACATCAAAATTTATGATAATAGAGATAGATATGTAAAATGATAATGTAAAGCATAAATCACTTATAATACTTTGATGAGTGCACTGGATATCGAAAACATGCTAGTACTACATGATCGCCAATTGATATAGGAAATGTTCCGGTAACATGACGCATCACTAATGTGTTGATAGAGTCACATCTTTCTCTCATTCCTTCAAATCCTAACCAATCACCATTTCTATAAACATATCCAGACCGATCACCTTCCTCTGTAACCTGAGGAACAATTGTTCACATCTTCAAGAGTATACATGTATAATCCTTGATTACTGTGTGGGTAGCAACATTTTACGATTCAGTGTAGAAACTAAAATATCGACAAGCATCTAATTCGATACCTTTTATGCTAGCAAGCAGAAAAAATTAATAGTGATGGACAATACACATTTTTCATTATAATTTTTAATTAGACGATAATAATAACTTTTGTGGCTTAGATGTAAGTATAGGCACCTGATACTGTTTGGTACCACTTACACAATATCCACTGTGAAAAGGTGATTTGGACCTGACAGGTCAGTTGCTCTCACTAGGAATGTCTCATCTATCCTCCCTCTAAGCAACTTCTCTGACTCCTCCTTACTGAGCAGTCTGCAGAGCCATGTGCTCTCATCATGGTGAGGGTAATGCTTGGGAACTAGTGATGCCACATCACTGAATGTGAACCACTGTGGAATTAAGATATTGCTTTGTACTATAAATAGTGTTTCCTAAGCATGCCTACCCAGCATGCGTTGAGCATTATGGTATTTACATCATGAATTTACTGGACACACACTGCCCATGCAATAAAGTTGCCCATGCAAACATTGTTTTGCCGGTGTGAAAATGAATTTGCCAATGCAAAAATAATTTTGCCCATGCAATAATCAATTTTGCCCATGAAAATACAGTGTTTCATAAATAAAATTATTGTCCCCTTTGGCTTGCCATAATTGTCCCCTTTGGCTTGCCATACACTCACAGTTATGATAGTAGGAATATCTGATGGTAGGTTAGCAAGAGTATCTGTGCAGATAGTGAGAAGTGATAAACACAAACAACATTACTGATAGCTCACTTGTCAGGAAATAATGGTTTGGTCAGTGTAACTAATGTTCTTCCTTCATTAACAGAAAACCCTGTTCTTGAGAGAACTGCTACAAAGTGTTCAACTGATGTGTATTTTTCATTATTGAGTGATCCATAGTAGTGTCCTCTTTTGTAGATTGATACGTGCTCAACCCTCCCACCGACACTGCACAAACAACGAACACCTGTCCAGTTATCATGGTGACATGTACTACTCACACAACACATATATCATGCGTGTTGATTGATGATGATGATGGATCAGTAACAGGTTCCCCACACTTCTCTCTGACAAGAAAGGTTTTATCTGGTTTGTAAGTCAAGATATACTCAGCCTCCTTTTCTGTGATCTGCCATATTGAACTGGAGGGCTCACACTGGGTATGTTGACAACCATTATGTACTATACCATCATCAGTAACACCATCACTCACAGCACTGGAGTGTGTCATACTCTTCATCACATCCTCAGCTGCTGTGGGTAGGAAACACAAATGACTCATGTGTACAGTATGACTGCAACACAAACACATACAATGGATTATCCATACCTTGAGAATCAGATCCACTCGACTTGTGCTGGGAATCTGCTGCAAAATATTATTAATGATAAAAATACAAATACAGTTCATGTACAAACTGCATCAGCTAGTTGTTGTATAAATTATTATGTCAATACCTGCAGAATTTGGAATTGTGACGAGGTTAGTCACAGATTCTTGATGTTCTGGTGATCTGTCAATAGCCTGTTGAAAGAAGTACATGCACTACACTGCATGTAGTGTACATATTGCACTCACTTGAGCAGCAAGGCTGCTGTCACTTGAATGTACAAGAACTCTTCTGTCTTCCACAGAACTATGTGTTCTGTCACCATGATCATCTATAGTTAGTGAAAATAAATGCATAACAGCTACAAATGCAAAATATACTGAATCATAATCTAATTAAAGTATCATAACTAGTGTCAAGGATACCTTTGCATCATGCACAGTCATGATGTAACGGATTATGCATGTAATGTGCACAACATGCAAAACTCGCAAAACATCACCTTTCAACTGAAGTGCAATGGTTAGTTGAAGTACAAGATCTTTCACAAGTGATATCTGATGATCAATATTTAACTTGAGACAGTTTCTATGATAACATATCTTCACCTCATTCTGATCACTGGTGTCCACTACTATAGTGTCTCCTACTCTAAGGTAGGTGACACTGCTCTTCACCAGCAGCTCCCTGTTTTTCTGTGCTAGCCTCACTAGTTCAGTCAATAGATACCGTGGAGCACAGCAGATTACCCGTACACTCCCTCCTCTAACCACCACAATGTGTACATAGATACTTTGCTCATCAAAGATTTGTTGGAGAAGATCTTGTATATCAGAGAGTGTTTTCTCTGCTGGGCTCCAGCGCAATTTGAAGGTAATTAAGGTTGTACTTGTAGAAGATGTGAAATCTACTGACTTTGTACTGAGGAACGGTTTCATGTAGATATGCTGTATTAACTTTTGATGGCAGAATTCATGTACAAATTGATAGTATTTCCTAATTTCTTCAGTGACAGAAGGGATATTAAATCGTCTAGCGACTCCTTTAAGGTAAGTGCAACACGTGAAGGATGAGTGTTTCTGGATAATATCGATGATATCAGAGATAGTGTGAGCATTATCCAGTGAATCATTCATCTCTGGGAATCTGGAAACAAATCGTTTTAATCGTTCTGGAGTGACTGATTCTTCACTCTCTAATATCTCAGCTACTTCATCAAAGAGTTGAGCAAATTGATTCTGGATATCTTCAAAATCTTTTCGAAACTTTCCAGGTACTATGACCTGAGTTGATGTCTCTACAGACAAGAGACTCTATGTAAATACTAAGTGCAAATGTAGATAGTACCTTGTGTATTAGCAGTAGATGCAGTAGTAGCCAGAGTTGATGTAGCTAGTGCAGTGACTGCAGGTGAGATGCATTCCTGTTGACCTAAATGATAAGAAAAGGTGATGTGCAGAAGTATTGACAGCCTATAAACTGATTTATACTTGTACATAATGCATAATTACCGGCTTTGATTAAACGACATGACTGTATGTGCTGCTGCATGCAATGAAAGCAGCAGCACCTAGAATGATTGTACTGCAGTATCACTTTGGCAAATATGTTCATTAAAATATTATTAATCATTAAAGGTTTGAGATAAATGTCAGTGTTCAATTAGCTTTCTGTAGCAAAAATTTTTAAGTACTGGTAGTAGCTAGGCTGTAATTTTTTCTCAGTGTAAAAGCTAACTTTATGCAACAATCTGAAACGAGAACAACAAAATATTATTGATGTAACTCGAGTGGCGTTTCTGGAAATGCATTACATCAGAATTAACGCTGTCACCATCAGAAAGAGAGTCTTCCAGCAGGCTTTTTTGTCTTGATAGATTTGTCTTTCTTAAATACTTTGGTTACATCAGCAAACAGCTGAACAAGCTTTCCTTGAAGGTCTTCGAAATTACCCCAATACACTTCTGGAATAGGCACTTTTATATCATTTTTGGCTGCATAATAATAAGTATTAATGGCGCAAATGAAAAGCATGCTGCATGCAGTTACGTACATGTTGTTGTACCTGATGCTGGAGAGGTAGCAGAAATTTCAGTGGTTGAATTTACATGTGGCTTAGCTAGTTGTCAGAATATCAACAAATTTACTACACAACCTGGCAACTGGTATAACTAGCTCGCAATACCTTTGTGCATTTCTTCTTTCATTGTTCTGGCTATGGGACGAGATGCTGGAAACTGCTCGAGAGTCTCAACAAGGAGCCTTATCTTTCCGGGATCACCTCTAACAACCTTCCTCACTGCGCTCATAAGATCTGACTTCCTCTGAGCCAGAGAAGTGGACGCTAGCTCAGCCTCATCTAGCTGGGCCTCAGTCAACACGCCATCTTGCCACAACTTCCTGGCTACTACTGCAGGATCGATTACTTCCTCGATTTTATTATAGAATCGTCTTAAAACGTTCGACTCGTACGCGTCATGATCAGTTGGTGAATTTGTTGCCATCACTCCGAGCAAGGAGCCACACCCTTGCGTCATAGATTTATTTGGAAACCAACAAGGTATACTCAAGTTAATGAGATTCATTACATCGTATTCATGAGCTTGATCACAGCTAAACAACAGCATAAAATGAGCCTCTACAATAGAGATTCATGATCAATGTTGGTGATGATTCAAGCTGTGCCAGTTGCTCATTTGTGAGTCCATGGCAGTAGCTACCCAGTCACTATGCTGTGCACTGATCTTGTCCACTATACTGTTCACCAAGTGACACACATTTCGTATCTGACCATCACAACTGAGCCGTGACTTGGCTTTATAGTATGACAAATCAAATGATTGAATGATTGTCCTAAATCTTCTCTCTATTCCAGATACCATACAATGTGTTCTAGATCACCATGATGTTTACACACCCAACATCACTATGTTGGCTAACAAGATGATATTTGATGATAATGGTGTGATCACAGGATTCTCAGAGCCTCTAGTCCACACTTACAACAAAGGAACTGCTGCTGTTAGTATGGAGGATATGAAGAAAGTGAGTGAGTGTGTGAGTGAGCAGTTTTCAAACTTGATAGGTCTGCTTATCGTGCATGTTGGATCGATAGTGCATGTGCTTGAAAATACAGTACACATGAGATAATGTTTGGAGAAATATGGCTGCGAGAGTACTAGCTAGACCATTGTTATTCTCTCTTTCTCTGATGTAGAGTCATACCAATGTTATAGTACTGGGTGATTCAACAGGTGATCCAGCCATGGTAGCAGGTATGGAGAAAGAGACAATCACTACCATCAAGATTGGTTACCTTAACCACAAGGTACAACACATTTCCACGTGGGGAATCAAGGTGCCAATTTTGATAACTGGTACACATCATTATTTAGTTATTGCTACTATATCTATACGTATAGGGATTAATTTATAGGATGGTCAAATTTGCATTGAAGAAAACTTTTTAAAAATATTTGATGTATGCTAATTCTCAAAATTCCTTTTAAAAATAATTATTACATATCATAGCACACCTACATGTACATCAAAAGTAATGATAATAGAGAAAACATAAATCACTTATAATACTTAGATGAGTGCACTGGATATCGAAAACATGCTCGTACACTATGATCACCAATTGATATAGCAACTGATGAAATGAAGTGACGCATCACTAATGTGTTGATAGAGTCATATCTGTCTGTCTGTCTGTCTGTCTGTCTGTCTATCTGTCTGTCTATCTGTCTGTCTGTCTGTCTATCTGTCTATCTATCTGTCTATCTATCTATCTGTCTATCTGTCTATCTATCTATCTGTCTGTCTGTCTGTCTGTCTGTCTGTCTGTCTGTCTGTCTGTCTGTCTGTCTGTCTGTCTGTCTGTCTGTCTGTCTGTCTGTCTGTCTGTCTGTTTGTCTGTCTGTCTGTCTGTCTGTCTGTCTATCTATCTATCTATCTATGTATCTATCTGTCACGGGGTAGCGTTTGTCCTTTTCAATGTTCCTGAGAAGTACATGTAGGAAATGCCCTTTTTAGCCTGAGCACGTGCATACATTATAATTGGCGCTTGGTTTCAAACAAGATACCTGGCATTCTGGCAATGATGCAGATGACTCAGAGACGACAACAACAGAGATCAGAGACACCTGAAAAGCAACAACTTTACACGACAAGGCCGCTACCAGAAAGCGACGACGAGAGGCAGGGTCACCCGATCAATGTGAAAGCCGGGACGACTGGAGCAACAAAAGGAATATCAAAGGGCCTACCGGAGACGCCGGCGGAAAGCAGTAGCTGCAACAGAGCAAACAGTAACTTAGGTACGTCTAATGAGCTCGTGTGTATTAGCAGTAGAGCCTGCAGTGAGTGAGGAGACCGAGGAACCCTACTCATCACATCTTCCAGGTACATTGTTCCCATGACGCCTAGGCAAGGAACACACTCAGCAAGAGATAGTTGGAGAAAGTGCACCATCTGAACATAACCAAACTATTGATTCTATTCACCATCAACAAACCTATTAGCGCTGAATATTAACATTATAGTACAAAAATCTGTGGTGAAACTGGTGTTCACATAATACAGACATAAATCATAGTTATTATTGCAGGTTACAGTACCGCTCACGAGTAAGTGTACTCAAACCCGCGGGCTAACCGCGCGTAACTCGGGGGTGTCCGCGGGTCCGTGAACGTGTACCCGCACCACACTTACCCGCGGCCCGCATGCAGCTTGCCACGCCTTGCATGCACTCGCGCTCGGCCCGCGCCCCTCAACAATAGCTCCGATCTGTAACAGCGCTTCTGTGTACAGTTAGCTAGCTAGCTAGCTAGGCAGACACACATTGTCGTTGTGTGACTTGCGCGCGCATATATAAAGTGCAATTGTACGTACCCGCACCCGCGCGTGTGCACTCGCGTGATCAATGATACAGTTGTTTGCGAAGACCTTGCATAACGGAAGCAAAAGCGGAAGTGTGACGCTGACTAATGAAATTCACTTTTCGTCACGTGTACAGCTTCAGTTAGTCACGCCTACGTGCGTTTGATTGGCCAAAGACATACTTCCGCTTTCGCTTCCGTTATGCAAGATCTTCGCAAACAACTGTACACGGTTCCGCGGGCAAGACAAAATTACCCCCGGGTTGCCTGCGAGTCTCCCGCGGGTGTTGGTTCACTTACTCGTGAGCGGTGCTGTATGTCTGCAATAATGTGGTGAGTCTAGATTTTAGTAGATATATCTACTAAAATCTGGACTCACCACATAACCTGCAATAATAAGTATGATTTATTACATAGTACGTCATCTTTCACCAATCGGATTGTTCTATTCGAGGGCATTAATGTAGGTTATTGACCGCGCGTAGCGTCTTCTATAGCAACAGACCATTGCGTCTTTGCAAGTTTGAAAAATTCGCGTTGTTATTGCGCTCACAGTGATGAACTATGTACTAAATCATTTATTGCCCAACACAACTCGGTCATTAACCGACATTAATGACCTCGGAAAAGTCGGTTGCCCTCGTACAGTCTCGGGCTGCGCCCTCGACCGTTACTCGGGCAACCGACTTTTCCATGGCCATTAATGTCTGTTAATGCCCTCGCATGAGGGCAATAACTAATACTTATGTTATACACCACTATACACTAACGAGGCTAAATTATATCAATGCTCAGGCTCGCCCCTGCCATTCCATGAATTTACTAGTATTATGTAAATGCATGGTTAAAATGGTACAAGTCACCTATTCCATGCCCACCTGGAAATGCATACCATTTACACTGGTTATTGTGTTAATAAACCCTCTGGCTATCCCCTCGGGTTTACAATACCTCTTGTATAGGTATCACACCTGGTCGGCATGGAATAATTACTACATGTATAATCCTTCATTACTGTGTGGGTAGCAACATTTTACCAATGACTGCACTCAGGCTAGAAACCAAAACACCAACAAAAACCGAAAACGACAATTTTTATACTGGCAAGCAGAAAAATTAACAGTAGTGGAGAATAAACAATTAGACGATAATAATAACTATTGTGGCTAAGATGTAAAATCTAATTGTAGGCACCTGATACTGTCAGCAACCTCTCTGACTCCTCATTACTGAGCAGTCTGCAGAGCCATGTGCTCTCATCATGGTGAGGGTAATGCTTGGGAAGTGATGCCACATCACTGAATGAGTAATACTGTGGAATTAAGACATTGCTCTGTACTATGATGCATTTAGTGTTTCCAAAGCATGCCTACCCAGCATGCGTTGAGCATTATGGTATCCACATCGCCAATTTACACACTCACATACACACTCACTGTTATGATAGTGGGAATATCTGATGGTAGGTTAGCAAGAGTATCTCTGCAGATAGTGAGAAGTAATGAGCATAAACAACATTACTGATAGCTCACTTGTCAGGAAATAGTTGATCGGTCAGTGTAACTAATGTTGTTCCTTCATCAATAGCAAACCCTTTTCTTGAGAGAACTGCTACATAGTGTTCGACTGACGTGCATTTTTCATTATTGAGTGATCCATAGTAGTGTCCTCTTTTGTAGATTGGTACATGCTCAACCCTCCCATTGACACTGTACAAACAATAAACACGAGTTACCATGGTGACATGTACTACTCACACAACACTGATATCATGTGCGCTGATTGATGATGATGATGGATCAGTAACAGGTTTCCCACTTGTCTCTCTGACAAGAAAGGTTCCATCTGGTTTATAAGTCAAGATGTACTCAGCCACCTTTAGGGTGATCTGCCATATACAACTGGAGGGCTCACTCTGGGTATGCTGACAACCATTATGTACTATACCATCATCAGTAACACCATCACTCACGGCACTGGAGTGTGTCATACTCTTCATCACATCCTCAGCTGCTGTGGGTAGGAAACACACATGACCCATGTGCACAGTATGACTGCAACACAGACACATACAATGTATTGACATACCTTGAGAATCAGATCCATTCGACTTGTGCTGGGAATTTGCTGCAAAATTAATGATAAAGATACAATTACAGTACATGTAGCCAAGAAACAAACTGCATCAGCTAGTTGTTGTATAAATTATTATGTCAATATGTGAGTACCTGCAGAAGTTCGAAATGTGATTGGGTTAGTCACAGATTCTTGAGGTTCTTGTGACCTATCCATAGCCTGTTGAAAGAAGTACATGCACTACACTGCATGTAGTGTACATATTGCACTCACTTGAGCAGCAAGGCTGCTGTCACTTGAATGTACAAGATCTCTTCTGTCTTCCACAGAATTATGAGTTCTGTCACCATGATCATCTATAGTTAGTGAAAATAATTAAATAAATGCATAACAGCTACAAATGCAAAATCTTTGCATCGTGTAATTAAATTACATGATGTAAAGGATAATGCATGCAATGTGCACAAAATGCAAAACTCGCAAAACATCACCTTTCAACTGAAGTGCAATGGTTAGTTGAAGTAAAAGATCTTTCACAAGTGATATCTGATGTTGAAAACCTAAAGTGACACGGTTTCTATGATAACATATCCTCACCTCATTCTGATCACTGGTGTCCACTACTATAATGTCTCCTACCCTAAGGTAGGTGACACCGCTGTCCACCAGCAGCTCCCTGTTCTTCTGCGCTAGCCTCATTAGTTCGGTCATTAGATACTGAGGAGCACAGCAGATTACCCGTACACTCCCTCCTCTAACCACCACGATGTGCACATAGATACTTTGCTCATCAAAGATTTGTTGTAGAAGATCTTGTATATCAGAGAGCGTTTTCTCTGCAATTGGAAGGTGATGGTTGTGCTTGTAGAAGATGTGAAATCTACTGACTTTGTATTGAGGAATGGTTTCATGTAGATATGCTGTATTAACATTTGATGGCTGAATTCATTTACAAATTGATAGTATTTCCTGATTTCTTCAGTGACAGAAGGAATATTAAATCGCCTAGCGACTCCTTTAAGATGTGTGCAACATGTGAAGGATGAGTGTTTCTGGATAATATTGATGATATCTGAGATAGTGTGAGCATTATCTAGTGAATCATTCATCTCTGGGAATCTGGAAACATATCGTTTTAATCGTTCTGGAGTGATTGATTCTTCATTCTCTAATATCTCAGCTACTTCATCAAAGAGCTGAGCAAATCTATCCTGGATGTCTTCAAAATCTTCTCGAAACTTTCCAGGTCACTATGACCTGAGTTGATGTCTCTATATATGCAGAGAAAGAGTCTAAATATTAATACGAAGCGTATGCATTAATGCAGATATAGTACCTTGAGTATTAGATGCAGTAGTAGCCAGACTAGTAGTAAATTTTTGTTTCATGCAATTTTTGTCACACACAGCTAAAGCAGTGACAGGTGAGATACATCCTATAAAAATAATAACAAAAGGAGTGCTGACAGGTGAATTATACTAAGCAATGTCAGTAATACTCGTTTCACTGCTGTAGGCGCAGACAGTTTTTGTCTCACGCACACGAAAATGGCAATAGCAGTTAATCAATATCAAAACACTTCCTAGATTCTAGCATGTCTTTGTATTCGTTGTTATCATGTTTATAAATACAGACATCTGATTAGCTACTGTAGAGAAAATCTTGAATAATGTGACAAAAGCGCCGTCATTGGCTAGCTAAAGTAGCAATGGCAGTGCTAACGAATGGGATCTACATGTGCTGATACACAGTCCCCGAAGAAACTGGTAGCTCGGCAGCTCGAACCGGGGGCATGGTCCCCCAATATTTCCCACTATAGCATAGCCGGTAATAAGCAACACAATGGATTTGGTAAAAAACGTATAGGCAGCCTCTTTAGCAAAGTGGAGGTCAAAGTTACCATAAAATGTAACTAATCTGTTTTTTTCTACTCTGCATAAACAAACACACCTCATAATTTATTATTTTTGAATAATAATTATTATGACCCCCTAAAATATACATTTTATCCATAGAATGGCCACTGTAACCAGGTGTCTGTTCGGTACCGTTTGAAGTTTTTGTTGCGCTTATAATGATTTAATTTTTGAGATTAATCCAAACCTTGAAATAAATTCCTATGAAAATTTTTGCATCATGGTTTACAGTATAAACTTATAACAACAAGTATCCTAACTAGATACTAGGCTGCTGCAATGGAAGAAGCAATGAAAATATAATTGTGCTTGGTTTAGTTGCTCCATTTCTAAATTGCACAAGAAAATAAAAAGATTTCTAACGAAATCAAAAGGATGTAGGGATAAAGAAATCTGCTACTGGTCCACAATGTAAACCAACAAGGAGTAAGCATGGAATGGTAACACGATTGACTTGCTAACAGACCATAGATCCCTACATCAGTGGCTGTACATAACATTTTGACTATACCATAAATATTTTGTTACAAGCTAACCAATGCATGTTAGGTGTCAATCAATAGCAACTAGCAGAACTGCTGTAGTCAGCCACTGATGTAGGGATCTATGGTCTGTTAGCAAGTCAATCGTGTTACCATTCCATGCTTGCTCCTTGTTGGTTTACATTGTGGACCAGTAGCAGATTTCTTTATCCCTACATCCTTTTGATTTCGTTAGAAATCTTTTTATTTTCTTGTTTGTGTCCTTTTTTCTTTTACGGTGAGTTTCAAATTTTTGGTGCAGTTCGACTTCGGCAAGATAATGTATCTCTTTTTTGTTTCCATCGATCATTGGTTTGGTTTGCTTTTCTTGATAATTGCTTTTTAACTTGTAGCTCCTAAATACTGAAACTAGCTCATGCATTCATGCATGCTGCAGCCTGGATGCACAGCATACGAGCCCCGCCCACTCTGGTTTAGAATTTTCTGTATGGCTGTGATACTATCTGGCAAGCAGCAGAACGGTGATACTACACGAGCTTACTCTGTGAGTTGTTCTTCGTAGACTCCAGACGCCAATATGCGCTCTCCATACGGCGATACTCTACAAGTGTGTTTGGTCACGTGCGTATTACGTAATCACAATAATGGCGTCAAACACTTAGCTGACAACTGTTCGTGATCGAGAGCTCGTCAAATGTATATCGTCGTTTCGCTAAAACTAAGTTCAAAAGGCACATGCCAGGAGAATTTCACGACTGTTCGTGGGTGTTTTGGACTTGACACTGCTCGCGTAAAGGCGCTAGGCGAGTGGAAGAAAGAAAGAAGAAGAAGAAGAAGAAAACGAAGATGACGAAAGTCGATTTTCACCGTTTCCAGGTTAGTCACTTTAGTAACAATTTCGAGCAATCTCCTTGCTACTGTAAGATGGGGCAACGCCAGAGAGCAGATCTAAGTGTCTTTGGACGTATAAAATTCATCACCAGGCGAAATATCAGCGTTTGAACGCTAATACATTGTATGTAGCCGCCATCTACGTCACCAGCCACGCCTCCCTTGGTGGGCAAAAGAGTAAAAAATGTGTAGAGACGGGGATACGTATCTACTGAGAACTGATTTTAATATCAAACAGAACTGTACAACTGACATGTGGTGCTAATTTATAAAGAGTGAGAAAGCACGTGGTAATGGAGAATGTTCTAGATGATTGTAAATGGTTAGCACATGATAAGAGTGTGTGAATTGTTGTTACAAATTGAAAGTATAAGTAAACTATGGTTACTGGTTACAAAGATGAAAGCTAAGGTTACAATGATGAATATTAATAAGTTGCATAGGTCACTACATCACTCCCCCTCCAGTGTTTACACGACTTGAGTAAAACGTTTGGGCCAGTGAACATGTCGACCAGAGCGAGTAGTGCGAGTGTTTGGTGTTGTTGGTGTTGGTGTCTTTGGCTGTGTTGGTGTTGGTGTCTTTGGCTGCGTTGGAGTAACTTGTGTTGTGGCAGGTGTTTCATTAGATTCAATGTAAGCTGGCTTTAAGCGATGGACTGATATGGTGTCCTTGCGATTGTGCAATTGTAACACAAAGTACTTGTCTGTGCGTTTGATGACAGGATATGGTCCATCGTATGGAGGTTGTAGCGGTTTGCGGACTGCGTCATGTCGGATGAAAACATGTGAGGCTTTTAGGAGTTCAGCTGGTATTGAGTTCTTGCACTGAGAGGTGCGGGGAGGGACTGGACGAAGTTTCTGTATATGGTTCTTTAACTGATTTACATAGTCAGAAGGATCCGCAGTAGTGTGATCGATGGAGGTAGAGAAGAATTCTCCAGGTAGGCGAAGTGTGGTACCATACACCATCTCAGCAGCTGTGGTCGAGATGTCAGTTTTGAGTGCCGTCCGAATACCCAAGAGAACAAATGGGAGAGCATCCATCCATGCTGATGGGTTTGGTTGGGCTTTGAGAGCTGACTTCAGGTGACGGTGGAAGCGTTCAACCATACCATTGGATTGAGGGTGGTATGCTGTGGTGCGGGAACGTTTGGAACCTGTAAGAGACATCAGTGCTTGCCACAGGTTTGATTCGAATTGACGACCACGGTCTGTTATGATCTGTGAGGGTGTACCAAAGCGAGCGACCCAGCCATGGAGGAAACCTCGTGCTACTGATTCAGCAGTAATATCTGTGAGAGGAATAGCCTCTGGCCATCTGGTGAACCGATCAATGCAGGTGAGAAGGTAAGTGAAGCCATGAGATGGTGGTAGAGGACCAACTAGATCCACATGGATTGTGTCGAACCGGGCATTTGGTGTGAAGATAGAGGCTGGTGTTGTAGAAGCATGTCGCTGAATCTTTGCTCGTTGGCACGGTATACAAGATTGTGTCCATCTGCGGATGTCAGCGTTGATGCCGGGCCAGACAAATCTTGCAGTGATCAGTCGTTGGGTAGCTCTGATACCTGGATGTGACAAACCATGTAAGGAGTCAAATACAGTTCGTCGCCATGGAAGAGGTATGAGGGGGCGTTGGATACCAGTGGAAACATCACAAAGGATCGAGTCTTTTGAATTGTGGAGTGGAATTGGTTTCACAACCAGAGGAGAGGTAGGGGAGGATTCCAAAGCACGTATTTGACGATCTGTCTGCTGCTCCTTGGCTATGGCGGAGAAATCTAACTCTGGAGGTTGACCGGACAATAAAGCGTTGGTTTCAATGCGTGAGAGTGCATCGGCAACAACATTGTCTGAACCTTTGATGTGACGGATGGTGGATGTAAATTGGGAGATGAAGTCCAGCTGACGAGCTTGTCGAGGAGAGTGTCGATCTGGGCGGGAGTGTAAGGCATAAGTCAGGGGCTTGTGATCCGTGAGTACATGGAATAAACGACCTTCAAGGAAGTGTCGAAAGTGATGAATAGCTAGGTAAACTGCGAGTAGCTCTCTGTCGAAGGTACTGTACCTAGTTTGTGTGGGTGTTAGCTTTCTTGAGAAGAATGAGATTGGTTGCCAAGTTCCATTGACGAACTGCTGTAATACTGCTCCCACTCCAGTGTCAGATGCGTCAGTAACCAGAGAAGTAGGGGCATCGGAACTTGGATAACAGAGTTGTGTGGCATTCACCAGAGCATCTTTGATTGCATAGAAGGCTGATAAGGTTGCATCGTTCCAGATAAGGACTTGTGATTTGGGTTTGGAACTGTCAAGTAGTGAGTGTAGTGGGAGCATTAGTTCGGCGCAGTGAGGAAGGAAGCGATGATAGAAGTTGACCATGCCAACAAACTGTCTCAAGCTGCGCTGCGTGGTTGGTAGAGGGAATTCACGGATAGCGTCAACTTTGCTTGGTAGGGGAGTAATACCCTTGTTACTGATGTGATGTCCAAGAAAATCGAGTTCAGGGGCACCAAAGAGGCATTTGTTAGGATTGATGACGACACCATATGTAGTAAGGCGTTCGAAAACCAGTCTGAGGTGCTCAAGGTGTTCCTCTTTGGAGGTGCTAGCGATGAGTACGTCGTCAATATAAGCGTATGCAAATGACAAACCTCGTAGCACTTGATCCATGAATCGCTGGAAAGTCTGAGCTGCGTTCCTTAATCCAAAAGGCATGCGAAGAAACTCAAACAGTCCGAAGGGAGTAGTGATTGCTGTTTTGGGAATGTCTTCTGGAGCGACCGGGATCTGATGGTATGCCCGTACTAGGTCTAATTTGGAAAAGATGCTAGTACCTTGTAGTGATGATGAGAAGTCGTGGATGTGAGGGATTGGGTAGCGGTCAGGTTGAGTGCACCAGTTTAGAGAGCGGTAGTCTCCACATGGGCGCCAATCACCAGGTGTCTTTTTGGGAACCATGTGAAGAGGTGATGACCAGGAACTGGAGGATGGGCGTATGATCCCTAGCTGCATCATGTGTTCAAACTCCTGCTTGGCTACTTTGAGCCTATCTGCTGCAAGTCTGCGAGGGCGAGCTGAGACAGGGGAACCTGTAGTATCGATGTGGTGAGTAATGTTGTGTTTAACTGTGGTGTTAGGAGAGGACACATTAGTGAGAGAGGGAAAATTTGTTAACAAGTTGAGATAAGGATTATTGTGACTTTTAGGGAGGATACATGGGCTAGGTGAGTGTTCAGGGGAGAGAATGCCTTGAATATGTAATTGTGTAGCTGTGTCGATCAGTCTGCGTTGTTTCATGTCCACCAATAGTCCGAAATGTTTGAGAAAATCGGCTCCGATGATTGGTTTCTGCACATCAGCCATGATGAATAACCATGAGAAGGATCGTCGGAGTCCAAGATTGAGAGTGAGGGACTGTTTACCATACGTCGAGATAGGTGTAGCATTAACGGCAGTGAGAGTAAGTTTGTCTGGTGTGCGTTTGGGAGAGGTAGAAGGAATTACACTAACTTCAGAACCAGTGTCGACAAGAAAATGTGTATGGGTATGTGCGTCTGTAACGTAAAATAGAAGGCGACTATTAGAGTTGGAGCCGGTATCGCTTGTCGCCGCTAGCGTCCGGCTGGGGAGTTTCCCCAGCTGCATGGTTCCTGACACTTCTTGGCAGCCTCTCCAAACTTGTGATGGTACCAGCAGAGAGGGTGTGAGTCAGGCGTGGGCGTTGGTGGTCGGCGTGGGCGGGACAAACTTCGTTTGCGTTCTCTGGGTCTGGTGGAAAGTGATGACACGAGTTCAGTCAGACGGGACACCTCAAGTCGGAGTTCTTTAATGTCTGCTTGGACTTCTTCAGAGTATCCTGAGCGGTTGCTGTGAATGGCTGAGATGCTTGGTGCACGGCCACCAGCTACATCGATTATCTTGTCAGCCATGTCAGCGAGTTTGTCGACGTCCACTGTAGCCGCATCAGCAGAAGCGAGGATCATTCTTACGCTGTCTGGTAGGCGCTGAAGGAACAACTCTCGGACTAAGTTCTTGGCGTCGGGCGAGGAGCCGAGTTGTTCTCCCAACAGTTGCTGCATACGACGGAGTAGCTGTGTTGGCTTCCTGTCACCTAGCTCTTCGCCGCTGATGAGTTGCTGGAGTTTCCGTTGTTCTGAGGCGGCAGTGCGTTTGATCAACTGTTCTTTCAGTTTATCGTATGGAGTGATCGTGGGTGGTTTGAGGAGCAGATCACGGACCTCGGTTGCGAACTCTGGACTCAGAGAGCTGACTACATAGTCGAAGCGAGTCTTCTGCGCGATGATGCGTCTTGTGGTGAACTGCGCTTCGACCTGCGCAAACCAGACTTCTGGGTCTGCAGGCCAGAATGGAGGGAGTTTGATGGTGACGGCGCTGATGGCTGGAGTGCTGCTTAGAAGAGAACCTGTTGCTAAAGGTGAAGCCGTGGAAGTTGTAGCAGTGCCGTCTGAAGCTGAAGCTGTGGAGCTTGTAGTAGAGCTTGTAGTTGCGGTAGAGGAGGCTGTAGACATGATGGACTACTAGTCGGGGTCACCAATGTAGAGACGGGGATACGTATCTACTGAGAACTGATTTTAATATCAAACAGAACTGTACAACTGACATGTGGTGCTAATTTATAAAGAGTGAGAAAGCACGTGGTAATGGAGAATGTTCTAGATGATTGTAAATGGTTAGCACATGATAAGAGTGTGTGAATTGTTGTTACAAATTGAAAGTATAAGTAAACTATGGTTACTGGTTACAAAGATGAAAGCTAAGGTTACAATGATGAATATTAATAAGTTGCATAGGTCACTACAAATGTATGGGAAATCGACTTTGAACGATTATACTGCATCTCTGGAGCCACAACCGAAACTGAGGTATTCAGAGCATCTTGCTTTTGTTCTGTCAGAGCCGTTTTTGACACAATTGGTGCAATCATGCACACAGCAACTCGTAACCACGGTTATATATAGGTCTGTATTGTACCGGACTCTTGCACCACGAAGCGAAAAGCAGAAATAGTCTTTAGTGTGTAGATGTTTAATACACTTGAGTAGCAGTGAATTTGATTGGTCAGCAACTAACTCCGCTTTTCTCTTCGTGGTGCAAGGTCTCTGCAAACTCCGGTAGAACTGACATCTTGCCCACCAAGATATGGGCGTAACTTTCACGAGAATTACGTACCGCCCAATTTGCCGGTTGAATTAATAAGTTAATAACTACTTTTGAAACCATGTATAGTCGAATTAGCTGAGGAGCCGAATTCTCATCTGCAGATGGTTAGTCATCTTCTAATGGTTAGTCATCTGGTTGAAGTTACGTTAAGGTCAGCAAGTTGGTTTCGTTATCGAGCTATTCAAAAACAAAAAAAAACAGGTATGCAGGCAGCAATAAAGCACCAAAGGTGCAGATGCCTCGGTGCAGTAGAACGTATGCTAGTATGCAATTAGAAGATGCATAATGACAGCACGTATGCATGCAGTAGGCATATTACTGTTGCATTAAGTATACCAGTATATCAGTTTTTCTGTTGTGGTAAACAGTTCTATCGTGCAAACATGCTTAAAACGATGGAGCTTGGTCTGTTGTGTTGCTTGATTAAAGAGGTAGCTGTTATTGTCATCCATGCTACAATGACTGAACAAAACAACAGATGCCATCACATTGGTAGTAATCGTATCTCTTCTTGTAATTATCTTTTGAGTACAAAGATCAGTGTTAATGGTACTTGTTACAGTGTAACTGGAGTTGATCACACATACTATTGTGACTTTAACAACACTCCATTTCTGTTGATCATTATTCCCAGTATTCTACATGGTCTGTCTATTCTGCTGGTGTTCATGACTGCTATTGAGTTTATCTGTGCTCAGGCTCCTCTTATAGACTGAAAGGACTCCTCATTGGTCTGTGGTATGCAACATTAAATTTTGCTGTCAACTATCTACTGTTTGGTATACCTGAGCTATTCCTCACTGATCCCATTGTGTGGGAGGTGTTCCATGAAGTGAAAGCATTTCTTGTCTTCATTTCACTAATAGTGTACTTGTGGGTGTCTAGACGCTACCACTATCGTGTGCGAGATGAGATTGTTCCAGAGAGAATGATGATTGAAGACATATTTACAAGACAGTATGACTTAAGAGAAAAATATTTTGAGGATATTCGGAGTATGAGGAAAATTATACCAAGACAAATTTCCTTAAACTTTAATGTAAGGAGTTCTAACAAAGAACGTTACGGAACCTTCTCTTAACATTGTCAAGTAACCATAATATTCCACATTATACTTGATTTTTTGTTAATTCACTTTATTGCTTGATTCCCATTTTATTATTATTATCAGCAGAAAACAGAACACAACATAGACAAGTAAAGTAAAAAAGTTTTAATAAAAAAAACTAAAAAGTGTAGGGATGACGCTTGCAAAAGTAAAGGAACAAGATGGGATGATGCTTGCAAAAGTAAAGGAACAAGATGGGATGATGCTTGAAAAAGTAAAGGAACAAGATGGGATGATGCTTGCAAAAGTAAAGGAACAAGATGGGATGACGCTTGCAAAAGTAAAGGAACAAGATGGGATGATGCTTGCAAAAGTGAAGTATGTAAAAGTCCCAAGTATCCCTACATCAGCGGCTTGCTGCGATGGCGTGTAACTGACAAATGCGGAATCCTCTTCCTATACCTTTTACAACCGTCAATTACTTAATCGGACTGTGTGACAGTGTCTTCCAAACCACAGATACCTCTAGTTATTCACAACTGTCAACTACTTCATCGGACTGCGTCCTCCAAACACAGATACCTCTAGTTGTTTACAACCGTCAATTACTTCATCGGACTGCGTCCTCCAAACACAGATACCTCTAGTTGCTTACAACCGTCAATTACTTCATCGGACTGCGTCCTCCAAACACAGATACCTCTAGTTGTTTACAACCGTCAATTACTTCATCGGACTGCGTCCTCCTTCAAGCCGCTGATGTAGGGATACTTGGGACTTTTACATACTTCACTTTTGCAAGCATCATCCCATCTTGTTCCTTTACTTTTGCAAGCGTCATCCCTTTACTTTTGCAAGCATCATCCCATCTTGTTCCTTTACTTTTTCAAGCATCATCCCATCTTGTTCCTTTACTTTTGCAAGCATCATCCCATCTTGTTCCTTTACTTTTGCAAGCGTCATCCCTACACTTTTTAGTTTTTTTTATTAAAACTTTTTTACTTTACTTGTTCCTGTTACTTTTTTTTATCACTATCAGTTTGAACTTATTAGCTGTATTCTAGCTATGCTAGCTCTTATTTCATTTTTACAACTCTGTGAGCAGCAGATACTAGTCTAGTAGATCAGAAGGTTAATAGCCTCTAGACAGAGAGTCAAGGAACATGGAATGTTATTATCGGCAATCACAAGAATAATGAAAAGGTTTAAATTAGTTAGAGAGGTTGAGAGTATGAGTTGACAACATGATATTTCTTAGCACTGTGATGGATGAAGAAAGACTAACACTAACAACTCAGTGTATGATGCCATGGCTAGTCCGGATCCGTAGACTAGTCCCAGGCTTGCATGTTGATGTTGATATCACGATCACAGAGGCTTCTAGCTTGTTACAATGTCCAGTTGTCAACAGCACAGGGTCCTATGGGTATAGCCTACGCCGGGTAGTGTAAGAAACTAGTAGCCTATCGGCCCCAGGCTGAGATCGGGTAGCCACCGTCGTCCGGTTCGCGCCTGCCGTGGGTCATGATGTCAGCATAGACAGATCAGTGCTACCCAGGGTATAGTATACTGCTTGTTCATACCTCTAGGCTCTACCTTGCGCGCTGAAGCGCCCAGAGCAGAGAGAAAGCGACAACCGAGTTCAGTTTCAAAACTGATGTGGGCGGAGTCAATGATCAGCAGCGACAAGAGGGTTAATTAATGGAATCGCTCTAACTGTCCAAAACGGTCCAAAATCCATGTTTTTCAAGGATTATTCGTTTCTTGTAGTGTTTGATGCCTATCTAAGAAGTAAGTGCACTACCCCAGATGCATACACATGCGATGGTGCAGGTTTGGTAGTGATTCGTTCACTCAGGACAGCGATAGGCTTACTGAAAGAAGAAGAAGAAGAAGAAGAAGAAGAAGAAGAAAGAAGATGAACAATTCGCGTGGGCGGCGATTTTAGTTTACCACTTTAGAAACGTCTGCCAGCTTCGCCAAAGATATTTTCTTGCTCAGAACAATCGTCTGATCAATCCTAGATGTCTGGAATCTCGAGAAACGCTAAAACAGCGAAGATCTGCAACGGCTCTCTGAGAGTCGCCATCTTCATTTTCGTCGTCAAGCAAGCAGTCCCGGCGACTTTCATAGACTTCCTGCAAGCGCTCGCACTTCAGATTCCCTCATAGATAGTTAAAATGCAGTAGAAATGTATAACAGTAGAGATATGTGCGAAAACTCATTTTCACACATGAGTAGCCGCCATCTTAGTTCGAGGTCATCCCTACATATCATTGCCGATCGGCAATGATAATATTATGCTGGCATGCTTCTAAATATTCGTGACTCATCCTCTTCTCTGCCTTTTCTTAGTGGTATGGAATGACTTTAGTACTGTCTCTGTTATGTATGTGTGCTTTTGTGTTCCATTGTGTGTTTGTGTGTGCTTTTGTGTTTCATTATAATACTATTAATAATAATAATAAACCATTACTTGTTTTTTTTTGTTTTTGTTCTGTTTTATTATTATTATTAATCGTTTTACAGCATACACAAATAGTAAACTGAAGGACTAGTAGCAATTTCTGCTACTAGCCTAACTTAGCTACATGATACAAATTAGCACTAGTATAATTTATTGACAACATTTTTTATTTGATATACTTTTATTAAAATTACGTAATAAAATTTTAAAGCAGAAAAGGCAACTGCAAAAATAAAGTGTGAATGGGTATAATACATTTCATGGAATGTTGAACAGCATGTGTATAATTCCTCAATTAAGTTGTTCCATATAAATAACTTAGTTTATTATTATTCTTTTTTTTTTTCTTTTGGATACACACTAGAATTAGCTTAATTTGCTATTTTGTGTTTCCTTTGCTCATGCAATACATGTTATAAAAAACTGTACACCGTGTCTATAAAGTTCAGATAATCGTTCAGACAAAAACTGCAAATGAAAATTTGTTATTTTTCCTGAGTGCCCTAGAAGTGAAAAACATTTTTCCCTATACATGTACATTGATATCGAAGATTCAATTTTACCCATGAACATTAGCAAACATTAAGAGGGAAAATTCTAGCATAGGTAGTGATGTGTTGTTATGGCTTTTTAAAATCATTTACCGATATTTGCATACCTTCATGTTCGAGCTGTGTACATAGACCGCTGTCAAACAGAGAGGTTTAAAAAACAACACACTTTGTAGATTGTTATTACTTCACAGAATACAATTTTTATACCCATAAACAAACTAGGCTACTCAGTAGCGGCCTGGCTGCTATACCTGCAGTGTGTAGCCGCTGGTGAACATCGGCAAAAGCCCATGGTATCATCTGAGGGGCAATGCCTTGAGTCACACAGTGTCATTTTTTACTCTTTCTATGTGCTGTAAGTACATCTCTTTACTTTGCAGAAGATGTCCTTGTTCAGGTGCCTGCCAAGTACATTCTTGTGTAGGGTGTCTACAATCGCTGGACTGGACCACTGGACTGGACTACTGGACTGGACTACTGGACTCATGAATAATGTAATTTTTAAACATAATCATACATGCTGCGCGTTCCTATGGTGAGTGTTTCTGGAAAACTAAAGCAGCAGACAGAGCGATATTAGCAGTATAGCAAGTGCGTGTTCTCGTATCATGAAATTTAACGTGCTGGCTTGCCTCAGTCGCAAGAAAATGGAGAGACGCGGTCCATGATCGACGTGTTTATGCATAAAACTCGGCGGCAAAGACTTCTGTGAGCTCAAGATTCCAGAAATGCAAGTTCCAACAAAGCTACGATCTAGTAACTGAACGATAAACGCCACAATGCTGAGAAAAACGGGAAAATCCATGCTGCTAGACTGGCAACAGTGCTTTATAGGCGAGCTAGCGAAAAATCGTTCTGTTACTAGATTTTAGCTTTGATGAAACTTGCATTTCTGGAATCTTGAGCTCACAGAAGTCTTTGCCGCCGAGTTTTATGTATAAACACGTCGATCATGGACCGCGTCTCTCCATTTCTTGCGACTGGGGCAAGCCAGCCCGTTAAATTTCATGATACGAGAACACGCACTTGCTATATTGCTAATATCGCTCTGTCTGCTGCTTTAGTTTTCCAGAAACACTCATCATCGGAACGCGCAGCATGCATGATTATGTTTAAAAATTACATTACTGAGTCCAGTAGTCCAGTCCAGTAGTCCAGTCCAGTGGTCCAGTCCAGCGATTGGAGACACCCTTCTTGTGTACGTCACTTACATGTGTTTTATCTCTTTTGCGTTTTGCAAAGTTGGTTTTTTTGGGCTCTACACTTGGTTTCGCGAGAGGCGTGATGGAATGTTCGCGCTGAAATAATGAGAAAAACGCGCTATGACGAGGTGATGGTGACCGCTAAAAAATGGAAGGGGACCACGGATGAATTTCGCGAAAGTATGCGAAGCTGAGAGTAGATCTGTATATTCCCGCGAAATTCATCCTTTTGTATGCCGCTGTAAAGTCATTAATAATAAATCAGCAACATAGGAAAACACAAAATTGTCTTGTTCAGCAACCAACTTTAGGCGGCGTTTACACGGCGACGATTTTTGGCAAAAATGCAGACATTTGTCCCCGTTTAGGCTTTCCTTTACACGGATACGATAAAAACGGAGGCCAAAGTGGAGACTTGCAAAAGGGAGACATCACGGTGTATAAACGAACGTGAAAACAATAAAAACGGACACACGCTTTTGACATGAGTACATCTCAGCCTTCATACTCGCAGAGAATGCTAGCACGAGCCCTGAAACGACATCTATTGAAAAAAACTAGTGTGTCCTTCGCTAGTTCATGCGTATGAGCGAGTGCTAGTATGCTCGCACGAAAACGCCACGCCCACATTCCATTTGCTTCATTTACTTCCGCTGGCAAAACGGAAGAGCAAAATCGATGGAGTTGAATCCGAATACATTTCAACGTTTTGGACTGATCGTCTACGTGTAAACGTCGCCTAAAGTGATAGTATGGAAAAGAAGCCAGCGATCATAGTCATTGCTTGCTGTGTACTGATTCACGTCACAGTGATTGGATCAGATGTGATTCTGTATCACACCGCTGGACCAATAAGCTCGATGATATACCTGACTGTACAAGGAGTGATCTATCTACTCTATCCATTCCTTGGCTGGATCACTGATGTCTGCGTAACTCGATACCGGTCGGTCCTTTTCTCTTTCATCATAATGATAATGGGAGCTATTTTAACGATTCTGGCTGGCACACTGTATATTGTTACACACCATTTCAACTTTTTCTATATTGGTGAGTTTTCCATCGTTATTGGTCTCTTTGGTTTGGGGCTGTTTGAATCCACAACCATTCAGTTTGGTATGGACCAGATGCTGGAGGCCTCCTCAGGACAGCTCAGTACATTCATTCACTGGTACTACTGGAGCAGCTTCTGTGGTCGACTGATCGTTGAGTACATTGTTCTCAGTGTATCAATCTACTACAGCCAATGCACAACCTCCATTGAGACTCTAAGTCATTTTTTTCGTTACTTGCATACCAGCTTTAATTCTATTGTCTTTTCTACCTCAATAGTGATTTTTGGTAGCATTCAACTAGTGTGTGCCAGTATTGGTCTTTTTATTCTTTTGTGGAACAAGAAACATCTTGTTATTGATCGTACAGGCCAGCATCCTCTCAAGCTTATCTACATGGTGCTCAAGTATTCTTGGAAACACAAACGCCCTGAGAGACGCAGTGCCTTCACCTACTGGGAGGAGGATATTCCAGCTCGCATAGACCTGGGGAAGAGCAAGTATGGAGGACCGTTCACCACTGAAGAGGTAGAGGACACTAAGACATTCTTTCGTATTCTCCTTCTCCTTTTGTCACTGGTTGGGTTTCATCTAACGGGTCATGGATACTCTTTGCTGAATCAATTGATGAAGACACAGTGTCCCTCATCCTGGGTGTTTCTTTTCATGGGTGATCCAATGCATCTTACTGTCCTTACAATTCTTATTGGAATACCATTTTATCAGATTGTAGTAGCTCGTCTTGGCAATCATTGCCACATAAATATGCTAAAGAGGATGGGTCTGGGGTTACTATGCTGTTTTTGCAGTGAAATTGTTAATATCATCATACAATCAACGATGATGACAGAATACACACATTGCCATCACATTGATAAAGTTCACATTGTCTCATGCTTTATCTATCTTTCAAAGATTAGTATTAATGGTACTTGCTACAATGCAACTGAAGTTGATCACAGATACTATTGTGACTTTAACAACACTCCATTTCTGTTGATCGTTATTCCCAGTATTCTACATGGTCTGTCTATTCTGCTGGTGTTCATGACTGCTCTCGAGTTCATCTGTACTCAGGCTCCTCTGACTGAAAGGACTCCTCATTGGTCTGTGGTATGCCACTCTTGCTGTCAACTATCTACTGTTTGGTATACCTGAACTATTCCTCACTGATCCCATTGTGTGGGAGGTGTTCCATGAAGTGAAAGCCTTTCTTATCTTCATTTCACTAATAGTGTACTTGTGTGTGTCTAGATGCTACCACTATCGTGTGCGAGATGAGACAGTCAATGAAAGGTTTTTGGTGGAGGAGATATACGAGAGAGAGCTGAATAATGCAGAGGAGTACCAGAAACAACGCTGCAATGAAAATTTGAAGATTTTAATGTTTTCTCGGAGAGCTCAAATAAGTGCAGATGCTTTATATGGAACAACTTAATTGAGGAATTCGACACATGCTGTTCAACATTCCATGAAATGTACTATAACCATTTATATTGTATTCGTGTAGTTGCCTTTTCTGATTTAAATATGTCATTTTTATAAAAAGTTTATCAAATTACAAAATAATGTCAATAAAATCGGAGAAAATACAATCATGCAATAAAGTGAATGATGATGATGAATGATGATTGGTAATCAACACTATACTTGCCAATATCATCAGAACAGCACCCACTATCCTTAAGAAGAAAGAGAAAAGAACAGACCTGTACCGAGTTATGTAGACATCAGTGAGCCAGCCAAGAAAGGGATAAAGCATGAAACCACTCCTTGAAAGGAAGATGATCATAGTAAGATGACCGGTAATGTGATATGTTAAAATCAGATCCTATTCCTGTGACTTGAACTAGCAGACAGCAAATAATTACAAGAAACACAGCTTTCTTTTCCATAGCACTATATATTCCTGTCACTAGATACCTATGTCAAAAGTGACAGCTACAATCATATAGTTGCATAAATAAACAAGCATAATAATTATGATAGACTGGTTGTATTGACAAACTGGTCAGCATCACAAAATTCCCCTATTAGTCTAGGCTTTAGGCCCTGACTAAGATTTGTATGAATTTAATTTAGGAGAGGATAACTCAACTGTTTTAAGGTAATTTGACCCCAAGGAATAAGATGTGATATGTGCCAAATTGTCTATCTACTGCGAAATACCCGGAAATGACCACACCCTTTTTATCGGCAATGTCGCTTACAATGATTACTCTATCTTCTTAAGCATTAGTTTTAGTAACCTACTTTCTAGCAACTGTTCTAAGGTAATATGACTCTAAGGAATGTATTGGGATGTGTTCCCAAACCAATATAGACTGCAAAAAAAATAACAAAATGGCTACCCCTTTTTCAGAAATGCATTGACATCTCTATTTTAATATTTTAAGATTCTGATCGTTTGAAAGCAGTACAAGTACAGGGTATTACCAACAAAGAGACGCAACAATTATTTATTAACTTGAGGAGTCACTTAAACATAAACTTAGGCAGTATATTATAGTATTACAAAAAATTAATGATGTTCACAAAATTAAGTTATTCAGTGATATGATTTTTGCAGGATTCACCTTCTTTACACTTGCAGTATTTGCAACACTTGATTCCAACTATCCTGTTAGTAGCGACATATCCATTCTTGTGGGCACATTTACCACATGTACAAGGATCAGGAAGGTACTCAGGCTTGGAGGTAACAATACCAGGAACTACTTAACTTTCTTTGTGAATCCATACGACTCAGCGTTCATATCTAAACCATCTTTAAGTGGGGCTTGTATCCATAGCTGTTGTTGATAATATGCCCTTTGAATATGCTTTCTTGCATTGGCTGATGTGCAGGGAATTGAAGTCCATTATGAGGGAATTGCTATTAAAAGCACTGAGCAAGACGCAAGTCATCAAATGTTTCCAAGTCTTTTGCTGGCTTGAGACACCTTACTAGATAATTTTCTGCTGTCTGTATCATACTCCCTGTCAAATCTGAGTTGTTATAGACTTAAAGTTCTGTATCAGTGTTAAATTGTTGTGGATAGCTTTCATTGCTGCATGCTTCGTAGAAATCTTGCTATAGTTGTATCATATCCAGTCAGAGCACGGAGTGCAGGGAGACACCTTCCAAGCTTGTCCCCAGTGCTGTAGTAAGGTATCTCAAGCCAACAAAAGACTTGGAAACATTTGATGACTTGCGTCTAATTCTCTCAAAATGGACTTTGAGAAAATTCCCTGCCAATGCAAGAAAGCATATTCAAAGGGCATATAGAACAACAGCTATGGATACAAGCCCCACTTAAAGATGGTTTAGATATGAAAGCTGAGTCATATGGTTTCACAAAGAAAATTTAATAGTTCCTGGTATTGTTACCTCCAAGCCTGAAGACCTTCCTGGCATAATATCAGCAACAGCTGTGGACACAAGCCCCCTTAAAGATGGTTTAGAAATGACTGCTGAGTTGTATGGTTTCACAAAAAAAATTAATAGTTCCTGGTATTGTTACCTCCAAGCCTGAGGACCTTCCTGATCCTTGTACATGTGGTAAATGTGCCCACAAAAACAGATATGTCGCTGCAGGGTAGCTGGAATCAAGTGTTGCAAATACTGCAAGTGTAAACGAGGTTAATCCTGCAAAAACCCTATGACTGAATAGCTTAATTTTTGTGAACATCATTTTTACCCGTGCGCAGTATGCGCTAATGAGGGTTATGCGTTTGTGTCCGTCTATATGTGTGTGTGTGTGTGTGTGTGTTTGTGTGTGGACAAAAAACACGCTTGTTTACGTCTCACCGCTCGAAATTCGCCACAAAAGTGCACTTTGCAGCTTCTTCACTGAATCTATAGTCCTATGAAGACGTTTTCTGTGCTGGCAAGCCTTGCTCGAGCAGCTAATCCATGGCTTTCTAAAGCTACGTGTCCCTGTAAGAGCATTTTACGGTATTGTGGGTGTGTCACCCTACCTCCTATCCATATCGATGTCCTCACTCAGTCTCACATGTACCGTACGCCAGAGTCACTTCTTGCCAATCACCTGTTAGTGCATGTATGGTAGCTATGCTATCATCAATATTTATCTGGAGCTGTCTATGGACTAGCTGTAACGCAGTGAGTGTTGCACACGGTAATGCTGGAGTAGTCGTTTTTAGCTCTTAGCTCAGAACACGGTTAGTGCATTATGGTAGCTTTGCTATCATCCATATTTATCTGGAGCTGTCTATGGACTAGCTGTAACGTGAGTGTTGTAGTAATGCTGCTGAGTAGTCGTGTTTAGCTCTTAGCTCAGCGCACGGGTATGTGTTCATTAGAACTCTAGTTGTAATACTAAATACTGCCTAAGTTTATAAGTTAAAAGAAAATAAAAAGATTTCTATTGAAATCAAAAGGATGTAGGGTTGTGAAATCTACCACAGTGGCACTGGTCCACAATGTAAACTAACAAGGAACAAGCATGGAATGGTAACACGATTGACTTGCTAACAGACCATAGATCCCTACATCAGTGGCTGCTTTGGCTGACTATAGCTAGTTCTGCTAGTTCTGCTAGTTGCTGTTGATTGACACCTGACGTGCATTCTTATGTACAGCCACTGATGTAGGGATCTATGGTCTGTTAGCAAGTCAATCGTGTTACCATTCCATGCTTGTTCCTTGTTAGTTTACATTGTGGACCAGTGCCACTGTGGTAGATTTCACAACTCTACATCCTTTTGATTTCGATAGAAATCTTTTTATTTTCTTGTTTGTGTCCTTTTTTCTTATTCAGTGATGTGCAGTTCAATATCATGCATGTACTGAGCCGTCTTTGTTTCCACCATAGGTTTAGTTTTCCTGTTATTGATGGCTTTTCTTTATTAACAATTTTAAACTTGTAGCTAAAAATAATTGTTATGCTGTATATCAGGTCGCCTACGCATAGTGCATGCATGCAGGCTAGTCATGCATTCGAGCCCCGCCCACACTTGTTTGTAGACCATACGGCGGTTATAATGATCTGGCGAGCGCAGAATGTTGATTCTACACGAGCTTACAGTTCTTCGACGATTCCATACAAATATGTGTTCTGCGTGTTCCATACGGCGCGGCTATACTCAAGCTAGTGCTCGGTCACGTGCGCTAGCCACTGCTTGGTCACGTGCGTATTGCGCAATCACACTAATGGAGTCTAACACTTAGCTGACAATGGATCACGATCGAGAACTCGCGGAATGTATATCGCCGTTTCGCTAAAAACAAAGTTCAAAAGGCACCTGCCAGGAGAATTTCACGACTGTTCGTGGGTGTTTTGGTCTCGGCACTGCTCGTGTAAAGGTGCTAGGCGAGTGGAAAGAAAGAAAACGAAGATGACGAAACTCGATTTTCACCGTTTCCAGGTTCGTCACTTTAGTAACAATTTCGAGCCATCTCCTTGCTACTGTAAGATGGGGAAACGCCAGAGAGCAGATCTAAGTGTTTATGGACGTATAAAATTCATCACCAGGTGAAATATCAGCGTTTGAACGCTAATACATTGTATGTATCCGCCATCTTGTTTTTCCGTTCAACCCTACATAGGGAGTCACTACCGTGCCTCCCTAATAGAAGTCTTGATGGGACATTTATAAACTGCCTACTCAATTTCGAAATTGGAAATAATTTACAAATTGATAAAATGCGTAGCGCAATTACTAAATTTCCAAAAAGTGGAACATTGTTCATACACTTTTATTATAAAACCCGGGAAAAACTAATAATACAATTGATCAAAATATTTAACTCTTAAGTGCCTTTGTGCCCACTGTCTAGGATTAATAACTATAGTACATGTACAGTTCAAACCATACCTGTGATGTCTGAAACTTGGTACTTCTCCCTTAGATTAGCTGACAGTGCTTTGCGACCGATTTTCTCTAGAGCGACTATGATATCATTCCACGAGGCATCAGGTGTTGAGTTCAGCCAATACTGGAGTAAATCAATCCTCCATCGTTGTATTCCCTCCAGTGGAGACGATTTCTGGATCTCTTGGAGCTTATTGGGATGAATTCTCAAAGCCACACCCATGCAGCCACACCCATGAACGAATACCAATCGTTCATCCCATGCAGTTCCTCTGTCAGCTGATAAATGGTTAGTGATGGGATATCTACATAAGTTAGAGGAATAGAAGGAGACATAGGTCGAGCTAGCTTACTGTCAGACATTCTAAGGAGCACCGAGGATCTTGACACCGAGAATCAACTTGAAGAATGCTAGACTGCAATAACAATGACGTCATCCAAATCGTTGAGGGCGCGGCTCGTTGGCAGCCATTGCAGTATATGCAGGCAGGGTAACAACGCATTAACTCACCTTCGTACCCACTTTTTCCGTTTTCGTGACTTAGATCGGCTTTTAATTTAATTTACAAAGTTATAGAGTCTACAATTGCTGAAGAAAGTCCTAGTGACACCTTAGGATTGCCTCAGCTTGTAGAAATCATGATGATACAAATGAATTTTTTGTTCCTTGATGTATCAGCGATGGCGCATCCTAAGAAAAGCTAGTACTCTATTGTTATACTTTGTTTAATACTAGATTTTATTGTCAATCATATTCCTTTTCTCTCGTCTCACTTTCCAGTGTGCTTTTAGTAACCTCTGTCTAGCAGCAATCACAATCATCCTAGTCATCTGGACCAAATTTCCTGAAACTTCAGTGAAATTTCCTGAAAAGTCAGGAAATTTGGATCTATACTACACCACCCTGCAGCAGGAAATGTGAAGTGTCCTGACAAATTTCCTTTTTCCAAATTTCTTTAGCGATCATTGTGTCCTGACGATACAGGAAACAAAACCTTTTTTGCTGTGCTATACACATGTACAGTCATGTACTTGTCACTTGCATTATTATGTGTTACATAGGTAAACATCTCAGTGGCTGGCACACATCAAGAAAATAAAGACTAATTAGCTTTCATTTTTATATGTTTGTTTTAATAAGGAAGATGATTTGATGCTTGAAGTATTTAACATAGATTTAACAGGATAAAAGGTTTCCATGCACTACTATTCAAGCTGCACTGCACTACAACATCTCTTGTGTTTACACTAACCGAGCATTCGTTCTCAGAAGAAAATTTGCTATACAGTTGCTATTATCTGTTTACATTCATATAACCCGTATACTCAGCTGGCGTCTTGGTTACTTGTAACTGACTATTGCAGCTAGCAAAACAGCCAATCACAAATGAGACAATGCAAGCTATCAAAAATCGGAAGTGTCTTGTATGATGAGTAGCTATATGTGCAATGAAAACATGTCGTAGCTACAACATATTAGGTAGTGCATTCAGTAGGTTATATAGCTCCTTTCTTATGACTAAATTCCAAGCAGATCAGAGTATCTTGATTATTAATATAAGATCGACTTATAGCTACAATTATTACAGTAAGTAACCATTATTATAGCTGTACCATAGAACCGTACTTGATGAGGTGATTTTCAATTGTTATGCGGAATGAGGGCACTCAAATCATAGCCAAGCAATGACAGTCATGCAAGTTCGCACCAAATCTTCACAAGGTTTCTGCACTAATGGATTTATACATACTATTTTTGTATAAAAACATCATTGTTTTGGCACTGCCTGTTTGTGGTACATTAATTGTGTAAACTGTATCAAACCACCAGCTTGACTCTGTCTGCTTGCTTCTGACAACCTACCTGCAAAGCGCTGTAGAACCATCAATGGGGTGAATTTATACGGGCAGTCCAATATGCACTGAATAAATTTTTAAAATTACATTATCATAGCACCAACAGCACTTGTTTTTTCATTTAATAACCTGCACATACATCATGTACATCAAAAGTAATCATAATAGAGCAAACATAAATCACTTATAATACTTTGATGAGTGCACTGGATATTGAAAAGATGCTAGTACTCCATGATCACTAATTGATATATAACTAGCTTTAATAAGACATTGCATCACTAATGTGTTGATAGAGTCATATCTTTCTCTCTCTCCTTCAAGTCTTAACCAATCACCATCTCTATAAACATCCAGACTGATCACCTTTCTCTGTAACCTGAAGAACAATTGTAAATTCTAAGTGTAGGCACCTGATACTGTTTGGTACTACTTACACAATATCCACTGTGAAAAGGTGATTGGGACCTGACAGGTCAGTTGCTCTCACTAGGAATGTTTCATCTATCCTCCCTCTCAGCAACTTCTCTGACTCCTCCTTACTGAGCTGTCTGCAGAGCCATGTGCTCTGATCATGGTGAGGGTAATGCTTGGGAAGTGATGCCACATCACTGAATGTGAAACACTGTGGAAAAAAGATATTGCTTTGTACTAAGATACATAGATTATCCAAAGCATGCCTACTCAGCATGCGTTGCATGAGCATTATGATATTCACATTGTGAATTTACTTGAGACACACTCACTGGTATGATAGTAGGAATATCTGATGGTAGGTTAGCAAGAGTATCTCTGCAGATAGTGAGAAGTGATAAAGGCAAACACATTACTGATAGCTCACTTGTCAGGAAATAGTCGATTGGTGAATGTAACTAATGTTGTTGCTTCATTAATAGTAAACCCTGCTCTTGAGAGAACAGCTACAAAGTGTTCAACTGATGTGACTTCTTCATTATTGAGGAATCCATAGTAGTGTCCTCTTTTGTAGATTGGTACATGCTCAACCCTCCCATTCAAACTGTACAAACAATAAACACCAGTTACCATCATGGTGACATGTACTACCAAGCCCGGCCCGTAGACAGGGGGGGTTCGGTGGGTTTGGACGAACCGCCCAGGCTACCCAACGGTCCGCTTGAAGTCTTCAGAAAATTACTATACTGGCTACTTTCTACTCCACAAATCGCTGTTACTAGTGCAGAAGACTGCAGTAATACGGCTAGCTTCCTAGTTGCATGCACGATATACGCGATCGCGAGTACATGTAACCACTCTGTCGATTGATACGCCCTAATGAATAATTAATTAGCTAAAAATTTTCGCCTACGCTTCGCGCCGCATACACAAACCCCTTCTCTCAAAATCCTGGCTACGCCCTTGACTACTCACACAATACAGATATCATGTGTGTTGATTGATGATGATGATGGATCAGAAGCAGGTTTCCCACTCTTCCCTCTGACGAGAAAGGTTCCATCTGGTTTATAAGTCAAGATATACTCAGCCTCATCTCTTGTGATCTGCCATATTGAGCTGGAGGGCTCACTCTGAGTATGTTGACAACCATTATGTACTATACCATCATCATTAACACCATCACTCACAACATTGAAGTGTGTCATACTCTTCATCCTGTCGCCACTATGATTATTGTCCTGGTCATCTGCAGTTAGTACTATAACAAGTACAAAATACAGACAGTAAATAATTATAATTATAGTGTCAAGCGCATCATAATGTGTATCCAGCAAATAAATAAGTGTGCACTAGATGAAAAGATTACCTTTTAACTGAAGTGCAATGGTTAGTTGAAGTACAAGATCTTTCACAAGTGATATCTGATGATCAAAATCTAAAGTGACACCGTTTCTATGATAACATGTTCTCACCTCATTCTGATCACTGGTGTCCACTACTATAGTGTCTCCTACCCTAAGGTAGGTGACACTGCTCTCCACAAGCAGCTCCCTGTTCTTTTGTGCTAGCCTCACTAGTTCAATCATTAGATACTGTGGAGCACAGCAGATTACCCGTACACTCCCTCCTCTAACCACAATGATGTGTACATAGACACTCTGTTCCTCAAAGGCTTGTTGGAGAAGATCTTTTATATCAGAGAGTGTTTTCTCTGCTGGGCTCCAGCGCAATTTGAAGGTGATGGTTGTACTTGTAGAAGATGTGAAATCTACTGACTTTGTATTGAGGAATGGTTTCATGTAGATATGCTGTATTAACGTTTGATGGCAGAATTCATTTACAAATTGATAGTATTTCCCGATTTCTTCAGTGACAGAAGGGATATTAAATCGCCTAGCGACTCCTTTAAGATGTGTGCAACATGTGAAGGATGAGTATTTCTGGATAATATCGATGATATCTGAGATAGTGTGAGCATTATCCAGTGAATCAGTCATCTCTGGGAATCTGGAAACATATCGTTTTAATCGCTCTGTAGTGACTGATTCATCATTTTCTAATATCTCAGCTACTTCATCAAAGAGCTGAGCAAATCTATCCTGGATGTCTTCAAAATCTTCTCGAAACTTTCCAGGAACTATGACCTGAGTTGATGTATCTATACATGCAGAGAAAGAGTCTACTTATAAATACGAAGCATATGCATTAATGCAGATATAGTACCTTGAGTATTAGATGCAGTAGTAGCCAGACTAGTAGTTGATGTGGTACATGTAGCTAAAGCAGTGACTGGTAAGACACATTCTATAAAAATAATAATAACAAAATGTGAAGTTCATTTATGTTGACAGGTGAATTATACTATGCAATGTCAGTAATACTTGTTTCACTGCTGTAGACACAGAAATATTCGAGTGATAAATAATTCAAGTCTTAAATTTTGAAGGGATTTAATTTTCAAGATGTTTATCTCCTCGAAAATTTTCGTCTCACTCACACAAAAATGGCAGTAGCAGTGAATCAATATCAAAACACTCCCTAGATTCTAGCATGTCTCTGTATTCGTTGTTATCATGTTTATAAATACAGACATCTGAGTAGCTACTGTAGAGGAAAGCTTGAATAATGCGACAGAAGCACCGTCATTGGCTAGCTAAAATAGCAATGGCAGTGTTGACGAATGGGATCTACATGTGCTGATACACAGTCCACGAAGGATCTGGCAGCTCGGCAGCTCGAACTGAGGCCATGGTCCCCCAAAATGTCCCACTAGATAGCATAGCCAATAATAAGCTACACAAAATGGGTTTGGTAAAAAAATGTATGCAGCCTCTTTTAGCAAAGTGGAGGTCAAAGTTACCATAAAAAGTAACTAATCTTAGCTGTTTTTTTCTACTCTGCATAAAATAATACACCTCATATTATTTATCATGGAATAATTATTATGATCCTCCTAAAAAATTTTTCCTAGAACGGCCACTGTAACCAGTGTCTGTTCGGTACCGCAATACCTAAGTTCGAGCTGCCGAGCTGCCAGATCCTTCGTGGACCGTGTATCAGCACATGTAGATCCCATTCGTCAGCACTGCCATTGCTATTTTAGCTAGCCAATGACGCCGCTTGAATTTTTCGTTGCGCTTATAATAATTCTTAAGATGATTTAATTTTTGAGATTGGTCTAAACCTCGAAATAAAGTCGCTATGAAAATTTTTACGTCATGGTTTACAGTATAAACCAAGTATCCTAACTAGATACAGCAGCAAGACCACGCGGTTGTCAAGTTTACGGAGAGCACTACAAAGATGTCGAAAGTATCGCGATCTCTCCCATAAGCCCCATATAAATTCGTGTATTAATGTTAGCGCTTACGTAATCATCTCGCACCCCAGCAGAGCGGTGTGCCCACGCATACATTCCAGGCATACTTTGCTCTTAGGGGGAATGGGCTATTGTCTTATTAATTGACAGTGCAGATTTTCAGCTAGACATAATTATTATACTTGGTTTCGCGACACAGATGGAATGTTCTCGCTGGTATACTTTCGTAAAATTTATTCGTGGAGCCTGTGCAACAGTAGGTAGTCACCTCATCATAGCGAGTTTTTCTATTTATATTCACATTCAATCACGCCTCCGTCATGAAACCAAGTATTAAGGAATTCTGTACTTGGACGTTCCCTGCCTCCTGGCCGAAAGTGGGGATGCCCAGTCCCCTATATTTCCAAATTGTCTGTCATTGCACTATAAAACTACCAGGGTATTCTGTACCATTATTGCCCACACAGAATGCGTGAATAAACACATATTAAACATTCTGCAACGCTTTTATTCTAAACAGAACATCAAGCTTTATCTCAATACTATCAATATCTGTAGTAGTACCTGAGAGAGCTAGAGGGCAACCAACTGCTGTAGCTAGCTCCTCAGCTACAGCAGGCTCGTCACACATCACGACAGCATCAATCAACATAATCCACTGGTTGCCGGTAGTGCTGCCTACCCACCGGGAGATTAGCTCCTGAAGCATACCAACCATGTCCTTCACATTATTAGCTTCGATGCTTGTAACGAGACTAGCAACCCGCAGACCATTGGCGAGAGATTTCCACTTGTGAGAGGGAAACTTGGCTTTTTGAAGCTGAAACAAAACTGTGTCGACATTGAAATCTGAGCACCGGGCACGAAACAGACGACATTATGATAGACGGATCAACAGAGATATAGTGTGGTCTTACCTTGTACTGGAGTGAGGACAGTTTGAGCCATGACGGACAGAGAAGATCAGAGAAAGACAACGATCGATCCCGCCCTATCCCGCCCACTTACCAATGTAAACAATTACTGCTGAAAACGTGGGCAGGGCTCGTGTCGAGCAAAGTTGTATGCATGAACATCAAATACTCCCAGACATGCCTCATGCATAACCACACCTGTAACCCTCCTTATGACACTACACACTTGTGTGAAAGGGCTGCTGTGCACCCACTCGACATTTGTAATTCCGGCTCAGGATACAAGATAGTGTGAAAGGGCTGCTGTGCACCCACTCGACATTTGTAATTCCGGCTCAGGATACAAGATAGAATTTGCTGAGGGGCCAAAATAAAAAATATTTTGGATAGCGGGGCCCACCGCTATCCAGGGAAAAACCCAGGAAGGCCTAACCTGAACAGAAAATTTTTGAAAACCCTGGGAAAACCCATTAATAACCTCAGCCTGTGGCACAACTGCCACGAAAACACAAACACCACACACAACACACAATCAATCAACATCGTCCGATGTTGATTGATTGTGAAATATTGAAAGAGATCGAGGTGAATCCTCTCCTAAATTGCTACCAGTTGCTTGTGAAGTTTACTTTTGAAATATTTGAAGTTGTCGGCTTCTATCTTGGAATGATACGCTCCTGTGTATACTATAGATATCTATTTTTGACTACCATTTTAATTTTTGTAAGGCATTCATTGAAAAAGTAAACTTCACAAGCAACTGGTAGCAATTTAGGAGAGGATTCACCTCGATCTCTTTTTACAGAATCTTGACAGCAACTGTGACTTAGTTTTATAGTACTACAAATCAGCTATACAATGATTGCTTATTCTAAATCTTCTCTCTATTCCAGATACCATACAATGTGTTCTAGATCACCATGATGTTTACACACCCAAGATCACTATGTTGGCTAACAAGATGATGATAATGGTGTGATCACAGGATTCTCAGAGCCTCTAGTCCACACTTACAACAAAGGAACTGCTGCTGTTAGTATGGAGGATATCAAGAAAGTGAGTGAGTGAGTGAGTCATTTTCAAACTTGATAGGTCTGCTGATCGTGCATGTGGGATCGATAGTGCATGGGCTTGAAAATACAGTACACATTATGAGATAATGTTTGGAGAAATATGGCTGCGAGAGCACTAGCTAGACCATTGTTATTCTCTCTTTCTCTGATCTAGAGTCATACCAATGTTATAGTATACTGGGTGATTCAACAGGTGATCCAGCCATGGTAGCAGGTATGGAGAAAGAGACAATCACTACCATCAAAATTGGTTACCTCAACCACCAGATACGTACAACACATTTCCACTGTGGGGAATCAAGGTGCCATTTTTGTTCTCACAATACTTATGTTCAGAAGTGCATGCTTTATGATTTTTGTGAACAAAAGAAGCTTTTAATACCTGTCATGTACTAGTCACTTAAATAACATCTCAGTGACTGGCATGCATCAAGAAAATTAGCCAAGTTTCCCTTTCGTTTCTTACCTATGTTTATTTTGATTAGGAGGATGATTTGCTGCAGACTTATCTTGAACTGTATGACATAGTTCTAACAGGAGACAAAGGACTAGAGTTCCCATGTGCTACTATTCAAGCTGTACTACAACATCACTTGTGTTCATTATTGGTGAAAATTTGCTGTACAATTGTTATCTGTATACTAAAACATTGTTTGTATGTTTGTAGCCTTGTATGCGGGTACCTTGGTACATGGCTAGGATACAAAGTAATGTCACTATTTTATTGTTGACCCAACAAGGGCTATTTGTAAAATGTATCCAACTGTTCAACACAAACCACCCAATCACAAATCAAACCAGGCAAGTACCGTAACCCTCGCGCGTGCCTCGAGGGTTAACAACCTAACTAACAATGGAAAGTTTCACAAATGCCTGTTCCTTTTGCATGATGAGTAGCTATAATATTATGAGCGATACAAAATGCTGTGCACAATATAAATTTATTTTAAAATAAATCTGCTACGACAATCTTCCACGCAGAGCTTGTGGTGATTGATAACGGCTTATTGCTACTGTTGAATCATCAATAAATAAACATCATAGCACCAACAGCACTTGTTTTTCATCTAAAAACTTGCACATACATGTATATCAAAAGTAGTGATAATAGAGCAAACATAAATCACTTATAATACTTTGATGAGTGCACTGGATATCGAAAAGATGTTCGTACGTTATGATCACCCAACTGTATAGGAAATGTTCCGGTAACATAACACATCACCAATGTGTTGATAGAGTCATAACTGTCTCTCATTCCTTCCAGACTTAACCAATCACCATCTCTATAAACATCCAGACTGATCACCCTCCTCTGAAACCTGAATAACAATTATCAACAATTGTTCACATCTTCAAGAGTATACATGTATAATCCTTGATTACTGTGTGGGTAGAAACATTTTACCAATGGCTGGACTCAGGCTAGAAACTAAAACACCAACAAAAAATCAAAAAGATAATTTTTATGCAAGCAAGCAGAAAAATATTAATAGTGATGGAGAATACACATTTATCATTATCATTTGTAATTATGCATAATAATAAGTTTTGTGGCTAAGATGTCAATTCTATAAGTGTAGGCACCTGATACTGTCTGGTACTACTTACACAATATCCACTGTGAAAAGGTGATTGGGACCTGACAGGTCAGTTGCTCTCACTAGGAATGTCTCATCTATCCTCCCTCTCAGCAATTTCTCTGACTCCTCCTTACTGAGCAGTCTGCAGAGCCATGTGCTCTGATCATGATGAGGATAATGCTTGGGAACTAGTGATGCCACATCACTGAATGTGAACCGCTGTGGAATTAAGATATTGCTTTGTACTATGATACATAGTGTTTCCAAAGCATGCCTACTCAGCATGCGTTTAGCATTACAGTATTTACATCGTGAATTTAGACACACACTCACATGTGTGATAGTAGGAATATCTGATGGTAGGTTAGCAAGAGTATCTCTGCAGATAGTAAAAAGTGATAAACAGAAATAACAATACTGATAGCTCACTTGTCAGGAAATAATGGATTGGTCAGTGTAACTAATGTTCTTCCTTCATTAACAGTAAACCCTGTTCTTGAGAGAACCGCTACACAGTGTTCAACTGATGTGTATTTTTCACAATTGAGTGATCCATAGTAGTGTCCTCTTTTGTAGATTGGTATATACCTGACCTTCCCATTGACACTATATATACAAATAATAAACACCAGTTACCATGGTGACATGTACTACTCACACAACATTGATGACATGTGTGTTGATTGATGATGATGATGGATCAGTAACACGTTTCCCACTCCTCTCTCTGACAAGAAAGGTTCCATCTGGTTTATAAGTCAAGATATACTCAGCCTCATCTCTTGTGATCTGCCATATTGAGCTGGAGGGTTCACTCTGGGTATGTTGACAACCATTATGTACTATACCATCATCAGTAACACCATCACTCACAACACTGGAGTGTGTCATACTCTTCATCACATCCTCAGCTGCTGTGGGTAGGAAACACACATGACCCATGTGTACAGTATGCCTGCAACGGAGACACATCAGTACAATGGATTACCATACCTTGAGAATCAGGTCCACTCAACTTGTGCTGGGAATCTGCTGCAAAGTTAATGATAAAGATACAATTACAGCACATAAGCCAAGAAACAAACTGCATCAGCTAGTTGCTGTATGAATTATTATGGAGTACCTGCAAAAGTTCGAATTGTGATGGGGTTAGTGACAGATTTTTGAGGTTCTTGTGATCTGTGTATAGCCTATTGAAAGAAGTACATGCACTACACTGCATGTAGTGTACATATTGCACTCACTTGAGCAGCAAGGCTGCTGTCACTTGAATGTACAAGAACTCTTCTGTCTTCCACAGAACTATGTGTTCTGTCACCATGATCATCTATAGTTAGTGAAAATAAATACATAACAGCTACAAATGCAACATCATAATCATAAATTTAAGTATCATAACTAGTGTCAAGCATATCTTTGCATCATGTAACCATAGATATTACAGTACGGGATAGGAAACCTCACTTAATTGGGTGGTCCAGAGATAATATATACTACGTAACGAGAGCACAATAATATATACTACGTAATATATACTACGAACTTCGCCTTATATACTACGTTACGTATAGGTTAACCCATGGCACCTCGGCGGTACGCGATATAACCTCGGGGTTATATCGCGCGCACCTCGGGGTTATATCGCGATATAACCTCGGGGTTATATCGCGATTTTACTGCCATCGTGCGCTTCGCGCCCTCGGGCGATAAAATTAACCCCCGAGGTTATATCGCGTACCGCCGAGGTGCCATGGGTTAACCATTTTGTAGCCCAGGAAGCTCGAGAATCCTGCTCTTATGGTTACTAAACGAAGCGCTCAAGGTAGTAGAGCCTCCATAGAAGTCACCAGAGGCGAATGATAACGCGTTGCTGAAAGACGGCAGTGTAATCTTGCGTACGTTTTTCGACGACGCCATCTTGTTGCTACTGTGTTGCTATGTGACGTCACTTCCTGGAAAATACACGATTCATTTTCTATCGCATACGAGATATAACCACCGTGCGGCGCCTTTGATCTTACGGTCGCCTGGGCTACAAGTAGTATTATCTCTGGGTGGTCGACGTCGGTGCGCATTACCCTTGACGTCACATGACGATTACATTTCCGTGTATTTTCCGCGTTCCGTGTATTGTGCTGTCCGTGTTTGAAATAAACGGAGAATCTCTGATAGCACAGCCAAGAATCTACCAAGAACTTCGCCTTTTTACACGGTCAAAGAACGGCTAGTTGTCTGGATATCCAGCCCAGTACACATCGTAGGGTATGTACCGCTGGTTTAGAGCTTACAAAGCGCCATTGATCCAGCCAGTATGGAGAATTTGTGTATACAAAATCCTGACCAACGGAGACGAATTCGGGTCTATAGCGGATAAAGTATACTTCTTGGCAACGTACTAACTGGTTCAGTACACCCAGACGACTAATGGCTTTGTATTGGTACCAAAATCAAGTCATAGAACCTTTGCCTCTTCGAGAATTTGTGTATATAGATCTGTAATCAGCCATTATACACTTACAAATCTTCTGTTTGCCGTGAGGTGCCAGTACTGGTATCCACTCAAGGCCGGTAGTATGAAACATGCAATCTTCAACAATACAATAAACCACCTTGACGTGACGTCACGTAATACATTTTGATTCAGAGGAAATTTTAGTTTCCTATCCCGTACTGTAATATCTATGATGTAACTGATGTAAAGGATAATGCATGCAATGTGCTCAACATGCAAATCTCGCAAAACATCACCTTTCAACTGAAGTGCAATGGTTAGTTGAAGTACAAGATCTTTCACTAGTGATATCTGATGATCAAAATCTAAAGTGACTCAGTTTCTATGATAAGATATCCTCACCTTATTCTGATCACTGGTGCCCACTACTATAGTGTCTCCTACCCTAAGGTAGGTGACACTGCTCTCCACCAGCAGCTCCCTGTTCTTTTGTGCTAGCCTCACTAGTTCGGTCATTAGATACTGTGGAGCACAGCAGATTACCCGTACACTCCCTCCTCTAACCAGAACGATGTGGACATAGACACTCTGCTCATCAAAGGCTTGTTGGAGAAGCTCCAGTACATTGGACAGTGTCTTGTCATTTGGACACCACCTCAAATGAAAAGTGATGGTTGCAGAAGGCGCAATAATAACTGATTTGTCAGTGAGGAACGGTTTCATGTAGATGTGGTGTGTCAACTCGTACTGACAAAATTCACTTACTAACTGATAGTATTCCTCAATTTTTTCAGTGACAGCAGAGATTTTGAATCGTCTAGCGACTCCTTTGAGATACGTACACGATGTAAGAGATGAGTGTTCCTGAATTATATCGACGATATCTGAGATAGTGTGAGCATTATCCAGTGAATCATTCATCTCTGGGATTCTAGAGACAAATCGCTTTAGCCGTTCTAAACTAATTGCCTCCTCATTCTCTAAAATCTCAGCTACCTCATCAAATAGTTGGGCAAATCTATTCTGAATGTCTTCGAAATCTCGACGATACTTTACAGGAACTATGACTTCAGTTGAGGTAACTATCAAAAAAGTGAAATAAAAATAAAATGTAAGAGGCACAACTACTGTAAATGTAAGTGGCACATACAAGTTTGAACAGCAGCTAGAGTAGTAGCATAATTTTATTAGTGTGTGAGGTTTTTAACCTGAATAAGTAGAAGAGGTTGCATTAGAGTTTTCGTTGGTTAAATGTCCAGTAGATTGCTTAGCTGTGAAAACAACAACAAACTTACTAACACCCCTGACAATAAGACTTACCTTTGTTCAATTCTTTTTTTCATTCTTCTCGCTATGGGACCAGATGCTGGAAACTGCTCGAGAGTCTCAACAAGGATCCATATCTTTCCAGGATCACCTCTAACAACCTTCCTCACTGCGCTCATGAGATCTGACTTCCTCTGAGCCAGTGAAGTGGACGCTAGCTCAGCCTCATCGAGCTGTCCCTCCGTCAACACGCCACCTTGCCACAACTTCCTGGCTACTGCTGCAGGATCGAGCACTGCCTCGATTTCACTGTAAAATCGTCTCAAAACGTTCGACTCGTCACGATCAGTTGGTGAATCTGTTGCCATCTCTGACACACAAATCAGTAAGTTTACTTACACATAGATCTTCAACTATGGTTGAAGATCTATGGTTTACATTAGTAATGTAAACATGGTAATGTTAGTGTGAGCGTCATAATTCATGACGCCCACACGCATCATTCTAACACTCGCGTTCTTTAACTAATCATTAATTTGTGTAATGTGTACATAACAAGAGTACATGTGTGACTACTTATAACAGTGCTGGTGATTCATTCAGTTGCTCATTTGTGAGTCCATGGCAGTAGCTACCCAGTCACTATGCTGTGCACTGATCTTGTCCACTATACTGTTCACCAAGTGACACACATTTCGTATCTGACCATCCCAACTGAGCAGCACTTCTTGATCTGAGAGAGAGAGAGATGGGGGAGAGGGAGAGAGATTAACACAACTTGACATGATTGAGAGTACATGCATCTCTACTGAGCAGTTTCTGAGCACAATTAGATCATTGACAAGATTAATAAGTGACAAAATGTATTCAGGGAAAGAAAGGAGTTTTGTTACAGATATTAATAGTTAATTTTACATTCTCATGCGAATTAGATTCATATCAAAAGCTTCTCCGAAGACGATTCTCTTTCTCTATCTCTGTAGAATGTTGATTCCTCCTTTTTCCATCTTCCATTGCCATGTGGAACAATATTCCTGTGGACATTCAGGAGAGTTACACTATTAATTTTTTCTTTTTGGAAATCTGTGACATGTCTAATTTCTAACTTAAGGTAATATATTATTATGATTAGCATTCTTGCTATTTTGCTACATGCAAAATTATTATAAAAAAACCTTGTTTGCTATGAAACATTCTTGTATTCTAGTGGAACTATAGAAGCTCGTACATGCCGGCCGCAGTTCCCTGTTCTTGTACTCTGTTATATCATCGTATATGCCTCGCTGGTCCGCATGAAAAGTAAGTGGATTGAACTTGAGATGCCGAGTCAGTGGTGAGCTCAATCTGTCACTATGGGGCATTATACATGTGTCTAAAAAGGCATAATGACTGAATGTACAATCATTTCATTTACCTGAATTACCCATGGTGTCAAAATTCTAACGCTTTGTAGCCATTATTATGTAAATTTGGAAAGCAAGTTTCATAACTAACATAGACTACTTTGGCATCTATAATCAAACTAAATGTATGTGCTAATGTGAGGGTTGATTAGATCAACTCTCACATTCAACCCCCACGTCAACTATTAAATGTGTACAACAACAGTGATACACCATCCAGTAACCAGGACAGTGACTATGGCTCACTCCATGCACTCCCATCTGTTCACCACGTTTCGTTCGAGCATGCATCGTCTAATAAAGCAGCTGCTGGCGTGTGCTGACATGCACTGGGCAGATGAGAGCGGCTTCCTGGATAAGGTAACTTTCATGGCTCGTGATGGAAAGCAGGTTAGAGGGCTGGAATTAGTGAGTGTAACACGTGACAATCTTCTACTGTCTCATGATCAGGTTGTAAGCGACTTTGACATAACCCTCATTCGTTTTGACGTCAATGGAAAGAGAGGATATACATCACATGGTGAGATATCATACTGCATACACAGTTGTAGGTTGTGTACTTTATTTGTATGCCTGATATGTGCAACTAGCATATGGGCCGGGCATGAGACCTCTCAACGGCTTCACATGTCATGGTATGCATTTCAGAGCATTACATCTATAGCTGGAAAATTTTACCGTAATTATACTCACACGGTTACTTACATATTTTCGGTGTGACTCATTTTCCTGCGACGGTGATTGACCTCTTGTTCCATGTAGGTATAATAGAGAATTCTAGTCTATTACCAAAAGAATATCGACAAAAGGTATAAAACATGGAGATGAGGATTAACCGTTTGTCTCTATTGGATTGTTATGATAAGATTATTTTTTTGTAGGCAAAGGCTTTAAAAGACAAATACTATCCTATTGAAGTGTCACAGTTAGTTTACTACTTACTGTCATACATGAAAATGCATGTTTGCTTTGTTCATTTCTCTTATCTCTTAGTAACTTAACCAGAGAGGACAAGATCAAGAGTATGGTAGAATGGTATGCTTGTCTGTATAGTCAACTCTGTGTGTGTTTGTATTACACATCTACTACCAATCCAACCCTGTTATGCGCCTATCAATGTCACGCCCCACCCCCCAGTACGGGGGATAGTAGAGGATTTGCACAAACAGGAAGTCAAAAGCCCCAGGGTGGGGCAAAGTTGGCGATGCAATTCCCCTACTAATCCCGTCTATATACCCCACCCTGCCCCTCCCCTTATATACGGGATTTGACCCATTTCTATAGAAGAATGACTCAGCTACACATATATTATGAAATCCGAGCGTAACCGGAGTTGGTCAAATGCCCGACCCTCAGGCAAAATTGCATTGTATAATCCCGTACAACCCCCACCTCTGCCCCGTACTGGGGGGTGGGGCGTGACATTGATATGCGCATTATACATAGCTCCGGCACGAACTATCACCTCGTTCAGATTTCAATGTCACGCCCATTTCAGCTCATGTTTATTCTGATTGGTTGGCAGAAGCTGTTTCAAGCTGCAATACCTGTAGTGAACAAAGCTATAGCGACGATCTGACTGCTGCTGTCACAGTTTCTACTATCTAGAAAACTGTTAGGCTTCAATTTAAAAAAAGCACATTGCTTTTGCTGCCGAGTTGCAAACAATGCTTTATCCAAAAAATTGCCAGTTAGAAATTTAAAGCTCTCGAAAAATTGACCAATTATGAGCTGAAATGGGCGTAACATCGAAATCATAACGAGGTGAGAATTCGCCCAGTTTGCTAGTTGCTAAATTATCTGTAACGTTCTACTCTTTTATCTGCTCTTCTCTGACCAGGTGGCATTCTGGTCATGAGCTATTGTTAGAATATAAGATAAGGCAAGATCAACTGAGAGAAATCACAGCCAAAAAGTAGTCCATGTCCAAGAGTTTCCTATGTGTACAAGATTTCTGTCCTTGTACAGCATTTGTAAACTTCTTGGAAACTTCTTGTTACTCTTGGAAACCCCCAGGAAATGGACTAAATTTCACAAGTTTGGAAACTGTTTTGCACACTAAAAGTTTCCTTGGAAACTGCCTTGTACATTGGACTTTTCCAATCAGTGTCCAACTTGGAAACTTAGTCCTTTTTGGCTGTGAATGGTGAAGGATGCTAATGTAGCACTAAGGTAAGAGGAGTGGTAACTATTAGTGATATTCTCACATGATGAGTTGGTTGAGAATATCTGTTATTCTTTGTGCGTTTTACAGAGATGGATATGAGGAGTTATTTTCAATGCTAGATCATCACAACATACCTATCACAATATTCTCAGCTGGACTACATGGTGAGCCAGTGTGAGGCCTGTAAGGCCTTGTAATTTAGCCGGCTAAATTTTTAATCAAGGATTTAATAATAATTTGTGAAAGAATCTGTACAATGTACTTGAGAAATATATGGCATACTATACAGCTCCAAATTATGTGGTCTGAAAAATTCGTGATTTTTAGGTTTTGGCCTAAAACAAAAATTAATGATGACGTGTGTGGCATTTAGCAAAACAAATATACTTCCATGATGTGAGAGAGGTAGATAAGACGACACAGGAGCAGTCTTGGCAGTATCAACACACTGAAAGTGCAGAGAGAGCTGTTTTTGTTGCCACATGTTAATTTTGTCCCTATTCTCAAAAATATAAAATTTGCGGCTGTGCGATAAACTTATGTGTGGTTGTATAGCTCGTACAAAACAAGTTTTAAACATTTGAAGTTGTAAGCTTCTATCTTGCAATGATAAGCTCTTGTGTAAACTTAGACTTCTATTTTTTGCTGCCATTTTTTGTTTGACATTCATTGAAAAAGTATATAAACTTCACAAGCAACTGGTAACATTTTTAGGTGAGGGTTCACCTCGATCTCTTTTAACAGTGAATTGGCAGCATCTGCATGCTGTGACTTGGTTTTATAGTATGACAAATCAACTATACAATGATTGCTTATTCTAAATCTTCTCTCTATTCCAGATACCATATGATGTGTTCTAGATCACCACGATGTTTACACACCCAACATCACTATGTTGTCTAACAAGATGATATTTGATGATAGTGGTGTGATCACAGGATTCTCAGAGCCTCTAGTCCACACTTACAACAAAGGAACTGCTGCTGTTAGTATGGAGGATATGAAGAAAGTGAGTGAGTGAGTGTGTGAGTGCATGAGTGAGTGAGTGAGTGAGGGAGCGAGTGAGTGAGTGAGTGAGTGAGTAGTTTTCAAACTTCATAGGTATGCTGATCGTGCATGCATGTGGGATCGATAGTGCATGGGCTTGAAAATACAGTACACATGAGATAATGTTTGGAGAAATATGGCTACGAGAGTACTATAGCTAGACCATTGTTATTCTTTCCTTCTCTGATGTAGAGTCATACCAATGTTATAGTACTGGGTGATTCAACAGGTGATCCAGCCATGGTAGCAGGTATGGAGAAAGAGACAATCACTACCATCAAGATTGGTTACCTCAACCACAAGGTACAACACATTTCCACTGTGGGGAATCAAGGTGCCAATTTTATTCTCACAATGATTATGTTTATGTTCAGAAGTGCATGCTTCTGATTTTTGTGAACAAAAGAAGCTTTTAATACCTGTCATGTACTTGTCACTCAAATAACATCTCAGTGACTGGCACACATCAAGAAAATTAGCCAACTTTCCCTTTCGTTTCTTGCCTATGTTTATTTTGATTAGGAGGATGATTTGCTGCAGACTTATCTTGAACTGTATGACATAGTTCTAACAGGAGACAAAGGACTAGAGTTCCCATGTGCTACTATTCAAGCTGTACTACAACATCACTCGTGTTTACACTAACCAAAATTACTTATTATTGGTGAAAATTGCTGTACAATTGCTATCTGTATACTAAAACATTGTTTTATAGCCTCGTATGCAGGCACCTTGGTACATGGCTAGGATACAGAAGTAATGACACTATTTATTGTTGACCCAACAAGGGATTATTGTAAAAGGTATCTAACTGTTCAACAGCTAGCAAAACCAGCCAATCACAAATGAAACCAGGCAAGTACCTTGACCCTCTCACATGCGCCGAGGGTTAACAACCTAACTAACAATGGAAAGTGTCACAAATGCACTGTTCCTTTTGCATGATGAGTAGCTTTGTGTGATTCAAAATGCCGTGCACAATAATAATTTATTTTAAATACATTTAGATGTATGTATATGAGCTGGACATGCAGTAGATAGACTATACGGCTCTTTCTCATCTGCTATGACAATTCTTCCATGCAGAGCATGTGGTGATTGATAATGGAAGATTGGCTTATTGCTACTATATCTGTACATGTAGAACTATCAATGGGGTGAATTTATAGGGACAGCCCAATTTGCACTGAATAACAATATTTCAATGTTCTGTGTACGTTAATTCTCAACATTCCATCAATAATTATTATTACATTATCATAGCACCAAAACAGCACTTGTTTTTATATAGAAAACTTGCACATACATGTACATCAATTATTAGGGAGGCACGGTAGTGACTCCCTATGTAGGGATGAACGAGAAAACAAGATGGCGGCTACATACAATGTATTAGCGTTCAAACGCTGATATTTCGCCTGATGATGAACTTTAAACGTCCAAAGACACTTAGATCTGCTCTCTAGCGTTGCCCCATCTTACAGTAGCAAGGAGATCGCTCGAAATTGTTACTAAGGTGACGAACCTGGAAACGGTGAAAATCGAGTTTCGTCATCTTCGTTTTCTTCTTCTTTCTTTCTTTCTTTCCTTCCTTCCTTCCTTCCTTCCTTCCTTCCTTCCTTCCTTCCTTCCTTCCTTCCTTCCTTCCTTCCTTCCTTCCTTCCTTCCTTCCTTCCTTTCTTTCTTTCTTTCTTCAGCGCGCCTTTATGCGAGCAGTGCCGAGACCAAAACACCCACGAACAGTCGTGAAATTCTCCTGGCAGGTGCCTTTCGAACTTCGTTTTTAGCGAAACGGCGATATACATTCTGCGATTTCTCGATCGTGATCCATTGTCAGCTAAGTGTTAGACGCCATTATTGTGATTGCGCAATACGCACGTGACCAAACAGTGGTTAGCGCACGTGACCAAGCACCAGCTTGAGTATCGTCGCGCCGTATCAATCACAGAGAACACATAATTTATTTGTCTGGAGTCTTCGAAGAACGGTAAGCTCGTGTAGGATCACTATTCTGCGCTTGCCAGATTATTTCCATGCTCCTACCACTTTTTATGCCATTGTTCTTCCTGCTCACCTTTCTCTTAATGGTTCTATACTAGGCTTCACTATATGTGTTGTCCTTCAACAATCACTCTATTGATTGTTGTAAAGTGAATAATAATAATAAATAATAATAACCTGTCCTCCGTGTGTACAAGCAAGTGTGGGCGGGGCTCGTATGCACTGCATGTATGCGTAGGCGAACTGATATGACAATCAATTTTTAGCTGTAATAATTATAAAGAAAAGGCATCAACAACAGTAAAAGTAAACTAATGGTGGAAACAAAGACGGCTCAGTACATGCATGATATTGAACTGCACTTCACTGAAAAAGAAGAAAGGACACAAACAAGAAAATTAAAAAGATTTCTATCGAAATCAAAAGGATGTAGTGATGAAGAAATCTACCACTGGTCCACAATGTAAACCAACAAGGAACAACCATGGAATGGTAACACGATTGACTTACTAACAGACCATAGATCCCTACATCAGTGGCTGTACATAAAATCAATATTTTTGTCACAAGCTGAATTCAATTCAATGCACGTCATGTGTCAGTCAACAGCAACTAGCTGAACTAGCTATAGTCAGCCACAGCAGCCACTGATGTAGGGATCTATGGTCTGTTAGCAAGTCAATCATGTTACCATTCCATGGTTGTTCCTTGTTGGTTTACATTGTGGACCAGTAGTAGATTTCTTCATCACTACATCCTTTTGATTTCGATAGAAATCTTTTTAATTTTCTTAATAGAATGAACATAAATCACTTATAATACTTTGATGAGTGCACTGGATATCGAAAATATACTAGTACTGTATGATCACCAATTGGTATATGACTAGCTATAATAGCACAGCACATCACTAATGTGTTGATAGAGTCAAATCTTTCTCTCCTTTCTTCAAATTGTAACCAATCCCCATCTCTATAAACATCCAGACTAATCACCTTCCTCTGTAACCTATAAAGAACATTTATAAACAATTTTTCACATCTTCAAGAGTATACATATATAATACTTAATTGATTACTGTGTGGGTAGCAACATTTTACCAATAGCTGGACTCAGGCTAGAAACTAAAACACCAACAAAAGATCTGTTTTTATGTTAGCAAGCAGAAAAGATTAATATTGACGGAGAATACACATTAATTTTATCATTATCATTTGTAATTAGACGATAATAATAACTTTTGGGGCTAAGATGTAAATTCTAAATGCAGGCACCTGATACTATTTTGGTACTACTTACACAATATCCACTGTGAAAAGGTGATTGGGACCTGACAGGTCAGTTGCTCTAACTAGGAATGTCTCATCAATCCTCCCTCTCAGTAACTTCTCTGACTCCCCTTTACTGAGTAGTCTGCAGAGCCATGTGCTCTGATCATGGTGAGGGTAATGCTTGGGAAGTGATGCCACATCACTGGATGTGAACCACTGTGGAATTAAAATATTGCTTTGTACTATGATACATAGTGTTTCCAAAGCATGCCTACCCAGCATGCGTTGAGCATTGTGGGGGTATTCACATCGTGAATTTACTTGACACACACTCACTGTTATGATAGTAGGAATATCTGATGGTAGGTTAGCAAGAGTATCTCTGCAAATAGTGAGAAGTGATAAACACAAACAACAATACTGATAGCTCACTTGTCGGAAAATAGTCGATTGATCAGTGTAACTGATGTTGTACCTTTATTCACAGTAAACCCTGTTCTTGAGAGAACTGCTACAAACTGTTCAACTGATGTGTGTTTTTCATTATTGAGTGTTCCATAGTAGTGTCCTCTTTTGTAGATTGCTACATGCTCAACCCTCCCATTGACACTGTACAAAAAATGCACCATTGGTGCTGGTTATGCCTCGGTGGATGTGAAAAGTTGAGCATGTACAGCAAGTCATTAATAATAATCTGTATTATCTCTAAAAACTATATGTATATTATTGCCATAATGAGAGCATTGTACAGCTTGTACTGTATCATTGACATGTTTTATGCATAATCTTATTAACAGTACTGTTAAAGAATTAGTTAGCGTGGTTCAATCACACTGACTCTTGTTCTTGCCAATGTGGTTATCCAGGTGAAGCATGTTGCTTTCGACCTTTCTTATTCCCACAAGTTTGGATCAAATCAGCGAATTGAAGAGAATACTGAGTACAATTCCAGTGTAATTATTGTTATGAACTTAAAGAAAATGAACAAGTGTTTGTATGAGTAAAATGATTAGCAGTCTTGAATTCGAAAATCACTGAATCCTACTGCTTCGGATATATTCATTCAGGTCATTTAGAGAAGTTTGTCATATCAAATTCTACAGTCAGGCAACTTTAATTCGAAAATCAGCAAATTGAAGAGAATACTGAATACAATTCCAGTGTAATTATTATTATGAAAGAGAATGAACAAGTGTTTTCATGAGTAAAATGATTACCAGTACTAGTCTTGAATTCGAAAATCACTGAATTGAAGAGAATACTGAGATTACAATTCCAGTGCGAATTTTCAATAAAATGAACAATTGTTTTTATGAGTCAAATGATTAGCAGTTGGAAAGATGATCAGTAAGAAAATGAAAGAATTGTTTTTTGATCTGTATTGTATGTAAGAGTGGCAAATACTGGTAAGGAAAGAAGTAACTTTTCAGTTATGTCATCTCCAACAAGTTTAGTTAAGAGTTCAGCTGATGCAGATAAGGGTGTAAATTTTTCATGAGATCGAGACAGGACAAGTAAATGGGCAGTTTTTTGTATCCGACATAGATCATACCTCTGCATCATTGAACAAGTTAGAACAGAGCATCTTCCAAGTGGAGGAGTAGACGGTTCTACTCTTCCTTTACAGCGCATGCATAATCGAATAGAGTCTAGTTTTGACACAGCAACAATCTGTGCTCCATAAAGAATAGTTGTGTCTGATGGTTGATCCATATCCACAGCTTCATAATGAACATCCTCAAGGTCTTCCACTTCTTGAACATTAGATTCGTTTCTAGCTTTTGATAAGTATCTACTCGAAGCATATTCTCGAACTAGAAATCCGCTAAGTAAATAAGAAGCATCTCGGTTCATAGTACCAACATCATTTTCCCACAGTTGCAGCAATCCAGTTCCGGTTGAATCTGCAATCGTTATGTCTTGCCGTGTTTTTAGTCCAGCTGCAACAGGATCTGCAACTGAAATTACTTTCACGGTAATATCAACACGTTCGTAGACATCGGTTTCTTGCAGTTGTGATAAAGTAATTGTGATAGCCCTTGAAGAGTCAACTTCTTGCCGGGGAACATCTATTTTCTTGGGCGATTCCATTATCTTGGTAGTTCCCTTTAATAACAGCTCCAATTTGTCTCCACGCCATGGTTGCTTAGCCTCACAGTCAACAATTTGAACCGGCTGTCTTTCTTCCATAAATTTTGCAAGCAACTTTTGCTGACTGCTGCTAAAACCAACTATACGTCTTTTATCGGATTCATCTGAAAGTGTTCCGTCGAAGTAGTTCGACTTACGACCCTGTTTTAAAGGTGATACTGCTGTTATGACACCGTGTACTTGAACTTTGGAAGTCGGCTCTTCTAGTGAATTGAGATCGTCCAGTTCTTTGATTTGTCTCTTAGCCATCATGTGGTGACTGGGTAATGCGGCAGGTTCTTGAGCAAATGTCTTCCCTCGGCGATTGTGTCGGTGGCGATCCAGCTACTGAGGACTGAGCAAATCTGTACTCCACTTGTCGGCGAGATTAGACTCATGCAATCCAGGAGCACCGCTGAAATCTCTCCACTCGACTCAGTATTAGATGCGATCCAGAAGCAAATGTCTCCCCACTCGACGATTCGGTGCGATCAAGGAAAACTGAGAAGCTTGCAGTTCGAAATAAGAAGTCTGTCACGATTCGGTGCGATCAAGGAAAACTGAGAAACTTGCAGTTCGGAATAAGAAGTCTGTCACGATTCGGTGCGATCAAGGAAAACTGAGAAACCTGCAGTTCGGAACTATTATAGTATAATAGAAGTTTGTCGTCAGTAGCCGTGCTTTATAGAGGCTTTGCGAGGCGTGGTTGGCTGACATGTGAAATTTATAATAATTTTTATTAGAAAATTATTGTCATTGTAAAAATAATAAGACTAGTAGAATTATTGTCATTGTAACTTGAATAAGACTAGTATAATTATATTTTGTGACTAAGCAGCCATGGTCCTCCAAGTTCAAACTCTGCTGAAGGAGCCAGGAAATGTCTCTGCTCTATGACTGGAAATCTGAATTGTTATGTAATATTGACAATAATGGTATAGAACGGAACATGGAATGGTATGGAACGGAACATGGAATGGTATGGAACGGAACATGGAATGGTATGGAACGGAACATGGAATGGTATGGAACGGAACATGGAATGGTATAGAACGGAACATGGAATGGTATGGAACGGAACATGGAATGGTATGGAACGGAACATGGAATGGTATGGAACGGAACATGGAATGGTATAGAACGGAACATGGAATTGTATGGAACGGAACATGGAATAGTATGGAACGGAACACTGTTAATACAATAGGTATGATTCACAAAAAGGGAATGGGAATAGAGCAAAACACAACATTGTGATCACTATAGTACACATCACGCACTTGTATTTGTGGATGTGCCCTATAGTACACATGGTCTATCAAGGTAGATCTGTCAGTAGTAGGCTCATTCACTAGCTGTATATAACCGTAAGATGACATCAATACTTGGAGTTGAGAATCATGACCAAATAACACATCATTATTAAAATCACCCAGTATAACTGTTGGTACACCAGTCGCACTAACATGCTGTAATAATCTAGTCATAAGCTGAACAAGCTGTCTCATAGGTACACTGGGTGACCTGTATACTACTGCTATTTGTAATCTCTTGTCAGCAACACACACACTGGTAACAAGAGTTTCGATACCATTAGCTACAAACTTCACAGTACTAGTAGGCTGCATAGCATTAGACACACAGATCATTGTTCCACCCTTGTGATTATTCATTGTTCTATCACATCTCAACACAACATCATGATCAGTGCTAACAACAGGTGATGGCTGTGCTGGGGATAACCAGGTCTCACAGAAACATAACACATTAGCACTCATTAGGTCAGTATCTGCTTGTATGTCTGGTAGCTTACCTACAATTGATCTAACATTCAGCAATGCTATGGTAACATGACTAGTACATGGTAGGCATTGTAATGGTGGTATAGTCTGTAGCAACTTATTACGCAGTCTAGTCATCTCATCATCAACCAGATCACTCTTCCTGATGGCTTTAGGATTGAAATTAACAATATGTAAACCACTCAATGACTTCACTCTACTCAGTGCTACATATATTTGACCAGCATTGAACCTAGTACCCATCATATTAACAACAATAGTATCAAGTGTCAATCCCTGTACTTTATGAATAGTAGTAGCCCATGATAGTGTCAGAGGAAACTGTAATCGTGTAATCTCAGCACCACGCTTGCCTCTAGCTAGAAATGAAACCTCAACTTTGCTCACAGGCACAGCATTGGGATATATTGTATGAAACCTGCTAGCTTGATGAGCAGTCTGACCAACTTTCTCACAATCAAACTTCACAAGCACAGTGGTTACATCATTGTTATCATTAGTGACTATATGGACCACCTCCCCTCTTGCACCATTAACCAACCCATCAGACACAGACACATTAGTGGTCAGCATCACCCTGGCACCAACAGCAATATGCAATATACTATGTAAACCGCCTGTCTCAGTTCTTTTAGTGGACAATGAGGCTAGATCAATATGCTTAGTTTGACCTGTCACAGCATCACTAGCTTTCACAGCATACCTCCTGACTGTACTGGGTATTCTCCTCAACATACTCTCATTATGCTCATCTACATCAGCATTCAGCTTGTACACATGCAATGCTTCACTAGGATAGTCAGGGCTATCAGGGGATACCACTCTAGACTCTAGTACAGCAATATCATCATTGGTACAACTAGCAGTTCTCACTCTACACAACAACTCAGCAAATGCACTATCACCTCTTTGCCGCATAATCTCATCTAGCTCTAAGATTTCAAACTCATCTTGCCATATTGAACCAGACTTATACAACTGCGCATAGCTATCTCTAACAGTACTGAACAACATAGACTGAGCAACAGGTGGTAACTGATACAAGTCTCCCACAGCTAGTACACTCACTCCACCAAACATTACATCATTAGGCACTCCTTTAATCTGTTGTAATCTCTTGTGTACCTCTAGTAACATGTCAGCACCAACCATACTCACTTCATCAATAATCAACAACACTAGGTTGGATAGCTTACTACGCAATGTGTTCACCTTCTCACTACTCAGAGGCTGGAAACCACCATATCTACTTTTACCCAATAGAAATGCTGAGTGTAGCGTCATACCATTCACATTAAAAGCTGCTACACCAGTGGGAGCTGTTAGCAGTACCAGTACATCATCAGGCTCTACTGATCCAGACTGCTTGATCAACCTAATAGTATCTGACTGTATCAGCCTAATCACATGAGACTTGCCCACACCACCAGGACCACTCAAGAACACTCTATATGGCTTGATGTGTTCACCTTTCTTCATAGCTAATACTGTTTGCTTACACCAGTGCCTATGGTACATGATCATTGCTCTTTGCTTACTATTCAGACCTCTCATTAGCTCTCTATACTCATCAGGTGGTATTACAGCAGGATTAGCAGCACCTTCATATCTAACACTCAAACCACCTGAACCTGTAGTACTACCTTGCACTAGGCTAGCATTGTCTATCAAATCTTGTTGAGCTAGCTCAGTCAGTGTCTCAGCACCTAGTTCAGCTGCTTGTGCATTACTAGCTTCAGTACTAGGGGCTATCTGACACCAGGCATGCTCAGGTCTATTATCATCATCAACATTAACATTCTCTATATCCTCATTAGTGTACTTGTTCTCATTCTCAATCACAACAGCTCTAACCTGCTCATAATGCTCAGCATAACTAGCACAACCACCCAGCAGATCTTTCTCCTCATCATACCATGGATAATACAACATTAGCTTTGCTCTATACCAATTGCTAACATCACTATCTTTATTGTACTTCCTGAACCTAATCACAGCTTGCTGTCTACGTTCATTCATCTGACCATAACCACCAGTTAGTGTAATCTTTTTAGTACTACCCTCACTATCAGTGTCTGGTAATTCATCATTATACACTTCATCATCTTTCTTATTGTAACATGTGGAATATGAGGCAGCAAATTCAGCTAAACACATGTTCTGGAGTTGCTCTGGTCTATGCTTGTATCTGTCTACTAAGCTCTTCTGAAACACATCACTATCTTCCCCATCCAGCTGATCTATTGCATCACGTCCCTTGAGAACAGCAATTCTATCCTTCTTAACATTAGTATCAACAAACACTACAGCTCTACTCAATTGTTTCATAGGCAATGACAGCAACCTATACACTGCTTCCTGGGCACTAACTTCTCTGTGGTCTAGAAATGCTGAACCAATCTTTCTCAGCTGTGTTCTAAGCTCATCTGTTCTCACTTCAGCTGCTACCTGCTTTAGCAACACACCCATTGATTTCTCAGTCTTCATTATGTATGAAGCCACATACATCACACAGGCATAGGCATCTAGTACATACTGTATATCCATGTTAGCTTGCCATGCTAGCATAACAGAGGGATTGTAGTTATTAACATTCTGCTCATTAGGTTCACGCTTCAACAACACAACATTACCACCCTTAGTGACCTGTAGTGCTCTAACATACTCATCTCTATCAACACTAGCTCTGGTCAGTACATCATTAATAGTGGCATTAGGGTCACAGTCTGGCAGCACTTGCCGTACTTTACTCAACACACTCTGAGCCTTGTCATACATTTCACCATCACTACATGGTCTAGCAATGACTGTACTGGGGCTAGGAGGATGGGGGAAATTGAACCTGCAGCGCTTGTTTCTCTTGCAATATGACGAATGTCTATGCTGCTGGACCATCAACACAAGCTCTTTCAATTTACAGTCATTAGGCGGAATAGCACATGACACATACTGATCAATGAATGCACACACATCTTCATCACTATCCACACCATACTTTGAAGCATCTTTGACCCACAGCACACAATGAGCATGTGGTGACCCTCTAGACTGAAACTCAACTCTTATAGCATAATCAACAATCTCACCCAAAGGCTTGGCTTTAGACTTTAGCACATCTTGGAAGAAACTATTCAACCTGTATTGAAAGTGTCTAGCTGCTGTCACAGGGTTGCGTCTTAACCAGTTACTCTTCTCATCAAATGACAATGCTGCTACATCATCATCACTGTAACTAACACCATACTGTCTAGCAATGATCTGTATTATATCAGGCCACTTCATATCAGCTGCTGACAGAGTGAAAAACCATGTGGGAGTACCAAGCTGCCTTATCATTGCTAACAACTCATAAAATGTACGCTGGTAATATGGTGGGGAACCTCTAACATTCTTCAAAAACCTGTAAGCTTTGTCAGTACGTACATTGTCACTCATAAATGATTTATCTTTCACTTGAGAAGCTGTAATCTGCTGAGTAGGCTTTTGTCTCCATGCAAAGTTATTACCATCATCAAGCACTTGCTTACATTCAACAATATACTGAGCAACAAATAGGTAATCCAAATCTCTAGCAAATCTACCATCAATATCCTGTAGACGTGCATTGAAATACTTTCTATAGGTAATCTTTCTCTCTCGCTTATTACCAAAACCACCTTCGCCATAACAAAACTTATCAGGATTACACATGAGCTCAAAGTTGGGATCTGACATGATAAACAATGGTTTCTGTCCTTCAGCTGGGGCAATGCTCACTATTTGCTCAGGGTTCTCTAGTGACATCATACTAGCATGAGTACCACCAGTAATCTCTAGTCTGTGCTGATCACCTGCTGCTATAGTCTCATCATCAATCTCATCACTATTATCATTGGATACTGGGAGGGTATCGTTAGCAACAGTATTGTCTAGAATGTCATCAAGACCAACAAAGTGATATTGCATTATTAACCCAAGGCTCAGTGACTGCTCACATACATCATTGATAGGAGTATTCACAGCAATACTGGTACCATCCTCATTAGCACAGAACACAATAATGTTCACATCAAACATGTTACACATGACTGATATAGCAATACTATCACCCCAGGCACCTTCACTTAATCTTCTAACATACTTCTGATAGCGCAGCTCTTGCTGTAATACAGGGTCTGTAATGGATTCAATATAAGCATCTTCCTCATCAGGTGGTTCATTGTCAGCATTATACCCATCACTGCTAGATACTGACTGATGCACAAAGTCACTATAGAAATCACCATAACGTGACAAGTACTGGCACACAGCTTGTCTCAGACTGTTAGCATCAACAACATCACGACCTAGATACTGAAGCTGGTATACACATGCATTGAACAAACAGTTGCCATCACTAGGCACATCATGTATTTCAAATCCTTCCTTTCTAGCAAACACTTTCAACACATCAGTATAATGAGATACTGGATCACTTGAACCTAAGGCAATACCATTGGGCGGGTCAGAATGTGCATCAGTATCATCATGTTCCATACTCTCTGGCTGCTCTATCATGCTCATAACAAGCTCTTCATCATCAGCTATAGCACACTCTACCCAATCATCAGTAATGTCTACATCAGCATACAACGTGTTATTCATTTTAAGCCACTTCAATGCATTGATCAGTTTCTGAGGGGACACATAGTCATACAAATAGTGACCTTTGTACGATAGTTTACGCTTTAGTTTCAATGGCACTAACTCACACTCAGAAGGCAATCTTGGTAACATCGTACACACACAGTCTATCTTGGATGGTACATTAACAGCAGGACCATGTATACACCTCTGTTTACCACTAGGCAGTGCTACCATCTTCATGAAGGGTACACGCAATGATATCAACCTTTGCTCTAGTGCATTCAAACATGACAGCTCAGCAGGCTCACTGTCTAGTTGCATCCCATTAGCTTTAGCTTGTACTGGCAGGTTACCCCTAGACAAAGCCCCATCACATGTCTTACACACCCACTGTTTACCTTCACCAGTAACATAAATATGCTCACACAATTCCCCCAACAACTCTGGGCTAGCTTTAGTGTACTTGTCAGGATTGAAACCATGTACTGAATGCTTATACATCATCCTATGACAACATGTACATACACAATCTGGACCAACTTTCACTTTAGCTAGAAATTCCTGAATCACTAATTTAATAGACTTTGACTCAGCTCTAGTTTTGGCTCTACAACGACTCTTTGCTCTGCGCTCTTCAGCTTCACTAGCACTCTCATTACATCTTTTTTTAGCTTGGGATAGGCTATTGCGAAGTCTACGGTCATCAGCTTCACTAGCACTCTCATTACATTTTTTCTTAGCATGGGATAGGCTATCACGAAGTCTGCGCTCTTCAGCTTCACTAGCACTCTCATTACATCTTTTCTTAGCATGGGATAGGCTATCACGAAGTCTACGGTCATCAGCTTCACTAGCACTCTCATTACATCTTTTCTTAGCATGGGATAGGCTATTACGAAGTCTACGGTCATCAGCTTCACTAGCACTCTCATTACATTTTTTCTTAGCATGGGATAGGCTATCACGAAGTCTGCGCTCTTCAGCTTCACTAGCACTCTCATTACATCTTTTTTTAGCTTGGGATAGGCTATTGCGAAGTCTACGCTCTTCAGCTTCACTAGCACTCTCATTTTCTTTACAACGGCGTTTGTGGTTTCTATCGCGTACTGAAGCTTCACCATCACTCTCACAAGCTCTCTTTCTTGCCTTCCTTTCTCTTTCATGAGCCTTACGTAACTTCTTACTGCTGCTGAACACATGGCCACACTTGTCACAAATAGACTTCTTGCAGTGCAGAAGGTGTTGGCACTCAGGACAGATTTTGTGTAACGGGAGAGTGCCTACAGTGAAGCATCATGTTTTGTACTTACACTGCTTTGTGTATTTAAATGCTCACCAGATGAAGACGAATTGTCAGGGGAACTGTCTACCATCCTACGACTATTGTCAGCTGGAGTGTTGTCAGATGGAACTTGGATATTGATTACCGGAGCAGGAGTATTGTCAGCTGGACCAGAAAGATTAGTAAGAGAGTTGTCCGTTGGTCCGGGATTTCTCTCAACGTCACCAGCGAGAAGTACGAGTAACTGTATTAATACATTCCTACGGCGTGTAGACGTAGAGACACGCCGTAAAGAAGACAGAGTACAGCGATGGCAGACACGATGGATCCCCAGATGAGCAACTTGACTATCCGAAGACGGGCTGACAGTAACTGAAATAGACGGTCCGAGACCTAATAGCTTTTGCTGCACCCTTACAATCCATATTAATAGGGCAGCCTGAATGATAACAACGTGCAGTTTCCCACGTCTTGGCTTTACACGAGGCGCCATGCGTGGAGTAGGAATATAGAACATCAACAAGCGAACACGATCAAGTAGAAGGAACATAAAGTTGCATCCACGTGCTTAGTGAGAGGCGTGCCCTCCTTAGTTCAAAGTTCAAAGTTTATTACTGTTGCCCTCTACGGGATAATAATGACAAAAACAAGAACTAAGTAGATGAAATAAAAAGATATAGAGTCAGTCTGTGAACTTTAGACATGAGATTTTCTCAGCAAGGTTAATAAGATCATGAAAGTTCTTGTTCTCCAGCCATTGTATTGTGGTCTCAGTGCTGTATTTTGACTCAGGTAGATGACTTGAAAACAGATGTTCATAATAGTTCGATGGAATTTTATTGCCACAATGAGGACATAGTCTCTCACCAAAGGTCGGTCTTGAAAGAGCACTAAAAAACCCCTGCATTAGCTTAGTTCCACGAACACCCAGCTCAAGTGCCTCATCCCATATGCTTAATAGGTTAGGCGCAGGCGCGGCGCAGGAACTGCTATCTCGCTTGCTATTAATTATGTATAGCTTGCAATGCCTTGGCGCCCATCGGATCGAGCGTCCGATTTCACTATGCTACCTGCAGTTATTCTACGAAGACAACTGCAGACAATTTGAAGTATTGCAGCCAGCTGGCTCAGTGCCAGCCCCCATTCGAGGTAATGAAGCTTGAAACCAAAAGTCTATCAGTTCAATTCCGAGCCACTATCGAGTTGGACATGTATAGCAAGTATCAGCGCTTAGTTTTCAGCCGACGCGGAGTTCTGCCTGCGGACAGAATGAACTAGTGGGTTGCAACTACATGTACATGTATGCAATCAGAAGCCTAGCAGTGCTTGCTGGAGCTGTCGCTGCTTAGCGATAGCACGATTGATTTCTCAGCACTCACTGTACTACCTTGAGTAAAGAATTGTCTTACAAGCTGTGAAGAAGACTATAGTAGATAGCTTTATCTTCAGCGAAGTCCCACAATGCTGAACGAGTCCAGCAATGCCATTCAAGGTAACGAAGCTTTGGAACCAAAAGTCTATCAATTCAATTCCGAGGCAACACCGAGTTGAACATGTATTGCAAGTATCAGCGCTTAGTTTTCCGCCGACGCGGAGTTCTGCCTGCGGACAGAATGACAGAATGACAGACAGAATGACAAACCGACGAACTACTGTATGCCTCGTGGCTCCGCCCACCGAGGCATAACAATAAACACCAGTTACCATGGTGACATGTACTACTCACACAACACTGATGATATGTGTGTTGATTGATGATAATGACAGATCAGAAACAGGTTCTCCACTTATCTCCCAGACAAGAAATGTTCCATCTGGTTTATAAGTCAAGATATACTCAGCCTCATCTCTTGTGATCTGCCATATTGAGCTGGAGGGCTCACTCTGGGTATTTTGACAACCACTATGTACTATACCATCATCAGTAACATCATCAATCACAGCACTGAAGTGTGTCATACTCTTCATCACATCCTCAGCTGCTGTGGGTAGGAAACACTCATGACCCATGTGTACAGTATGACTGCAACACGGACACATACTAACAATGTATTACCATACCTTGAGAATCAGGTCCACTCGACTTGTTCAGGGAATCTGCAGCAAAATTAATGATAAAGATACAATTACAGTACATGTAGCCAAGAAACAAACTGCATCAGCTAGTTGTTGTATAAATTATTATCAATATGTGAGTACCTGTAGAAGTTTGAATTGTGATGGGGGTAGTCACAGATTCTTGAGGTTCTTGTGATCTGTAGCCTGTTGAAAGAAGTACATGCACTACACTGCATGTAGTGTACATATTGCACTCACTTGAGCAGCAAGGCTGCTGTTACTTGAATGTACAAGAACTCTTCTGTCTTCCACAGAACTATGAGTTCTGTCACCATGATCATCTATAGTTAGTGAAAATAATTAAATAAATGCATAACAGCTACAAATGCAAAATTTTAATCATCATAATCAAATCAATGTATCACAACTAGTGTCAAGCATATCTTTGCATCGTGTAACTAAATTACATGATGTAAAGGATAATGCATGCAATGCGCACAACATGCAAAACTCGCTAAACATCACCTTTCCACTGAAGTGCAATGGTTAGTTCAAGTACAAGATCTTTCACAAGTGATATCTGATTATCAAAATCTAAAGTGACACTGTTTCTATGATAACATATCCTCACCTCATTCTGATCACTGGTGTCCACTACTATAGTGTCTCCTACCCTAAGGTAGGTGACACTGTTCTTCACCAGCAGCTCCTTGTTCTTATGTGCCAGCCTCACTAGTTCGGTCATTAGATACTGTGGAGCATAGCAGATTACCCGTACACTCCCTCCTCTAACCACAATGATGTGTACATAGATACTCTGCTCATCAAAGGCTTGTTGGAGAAGATCTTGTATATCAGAGAGCGTTTTCTCTGCTGGGCTCCAGCGCAATTTGAAGGTGATGGTTGTACTTGTAGAAGATGTGAAATCTACTGACTTTGTACTGAGGAATGGTTTCATGTAGATATGCTGTAATAACTTTTGATGGCAGAATTCATTTACAAATTGATAGTATTTCCCGATTTCTTCAGTGACAGAAGGGATATTAAATCGCCTAGCGACTCCTTTAAGATGTGTGCAACATGTGAAGGATGAATGTTTCTGGATAATATCGATGATATCAGAGATAGTGTGAGCATTATCCAGTGAATCAATCATCTCTGGGAATCTGGAAACATATCGTTTTAATCGCTCTGTAGTGACTGATTCATCATTTTCTAATATCTCAGCAACTTCATCAAAGAGCTGAGCAAATCTATCCTGGATGTCTTCGAAATCTTCTCGAAACTTTCCAGGAACTATGACCTGAGTTGATGTATCTATACATGCAGAGAAGAAATGTATATTCGAAGCGTATGCATTAATGCAGATATTACCTTGAGCATTAGATGCAGTAGTAGCCAGACTAGTGGTTGATGTGGTACATGTAGTGACAGGTGAGGTACATTCTATATAATAAAAAGGTGGAGTTCATTCGTGTTGACAGGTGAATTGTAATCAGTATTACTTGTTTTACTGTACATAAATTGTACTGTACGTTTAATTCTGTACAGAAATTGTACAGAAATTGGTCAAGTAATCTGCAAAACCCTGTAGCACTTAGCTAAACTAACAAGCGAATAATCATGAAAAGGAATTCAATGCAAAATAGACAGAATTTTGACCGGAAGTGGGCGTGGTTTTCAAAATATCGCCCTCGCGGCCGCTAAACTAAGAACCCCTTCTCCAATCCTAGATCCGCCATTGTTAAGTCACTCTGCAGTTGGAAGTTCCCTGTCTCCTGGCTGAAAGTGGGGATGCCCAAGTCCCAGGCTATAATTATTCCCAGATTGTCTGTCATTGCACTAAAAAACTACCAGGGTATTCTGTACCACTACTGCCCACACAGAATGCGTGAATAAACACATAAATATTCTTTTATTCTAAACGGAACATCAAGTCTGACTTTATCTCATTACTATCAATATCTGTTGTAGTACCTGAGTGAGCTAGAGGGCAACCAACTGCTGTAGCCAGCTCCTGAGCTACAGCAGGCTCGTCACACATCACGACAGCATCAATCAACATAACCCACTGGTTGCCAGTAGTGCTGCCTACCCACCGGGAGATTAGCTCCTGAAGCATACCAACCATGTCCTTCACATTATTAGCTTCGATGTTTGGAACGAGACTAGCAATTCGCAGACCACTGGCGAGAGATTTCCACTTGTGAGAGGGAAACTTGGCTTTTTGAAGCTGAAACAAAACTGTGTCGACATTGAAATCTGATCACAGGGCACGAAACAGACGACATTATGATAGACGGATCAACAGAGATATAGTGTGGTCTTACCTTGTACTGTAGTGAGGACAGTTTGAGCCATGACGTACAGAGAAGAGAAATAACAGGAAGAGAAGCTTTACAACGATCGATCCCACCCACTTACAATGTAAACAACCATTTACTGAAAGCGTGGGCGGGGCTCGTGTACATCAAATAAACCATACAATCCGCATCAGATTTCTTTGATTCCGTCCATTTCTATTTCTACCATACAGTTCCAAATTTATAATGGTCTGTGGTGAATTTTAGATTTGTCCTAGCACATAATGTTTGTGGTTGTCCATGTGTGTGGCATTTAGCAAAACAAAATATACTTGCATGACATTAATTTTTTGAGTTAGAGGTGAGAAGACGACGCAAGAGCAATCTTGGTATCAACACACTGAAAGTGCTGAGAGGGCCTTTTTTTGTTGCTACATGTTAATTTTGTCCTTATTCGCAAAAAAAATAAATATTAGATTTGGGGCTGTACAATAAACTTAACAAGAAATTAAAAAGATTTCTATCGAAATCAAAAGGATGTAGTGATGAAGAAATCTACCACTGGTTCACAATGTAAACCAACAAGGAACAAGCATAGAATGGTAACACGATTGACTTGCTAACAGACCATAGATCCCTACATCAGTGGCTGCTGTGGCCAGACTATAGCTAGTTAAGCTATTTACTGTTGACTGACACTTTGAAAAGAATTCAGCTTGTGACAAAATATTGATCTTATGTACAGCCACAGATGTAGGGATCTATGGTCTGTTAGCAAGTCAATCGTGTTACCATTCTATGCTTGTTCCTTGTTGGTTTACATTGTGAACCAGTGGTAGATTTCTTCATCACTACATCCTTTTGATTTCGATAGAAATCTTTTTAATTTCTTGTTTGTGTCCTTTTTTCTTTTTAGTGAAGTGCAGTTCAATATCATGCATGTACGGAGAAGTCTTTGTTTCCACCATTAGTTTAGTATTCCTGTTGTTGATGGCTTTTCTTAAACTTGTAGCTAAAATCATATATCAGGTCTGCCTAGTATCAGGTCTGCCTAGTCGCCTACGCATGTATGCAGTGCATACGACCCTCGCCCACACTTGCTTGTAGATCTACACGGCGGTTATAACTATCTGGCAAGTGCAAAATGGCGATCCTACACGAGCTTACCGTTCTTCGAAGACTCCAGACAAATGCCGGGTGTGTGTTCTCCGTGATAGTGATCCAATCATCCACACGGCGCAGCGATACTTTAGCTGCTTGGTCACGTGCACTAACTTACCCATTGCTAATTGGTCACGTGCGTATTGCGCAATCACAATAATGGCGTCTAACACTAAGCTGACAATGGATCACGATCGAGAAATCGCGGAACTTAGATCGCCGTTACGCTAAAAACAAAGCTCAAAAGGCACATGCCAGGAGAATTTCACGACTGTTCGTGGATGTTTTGGTCTCGGCACTGCTCGCGTAAAGGCGCTAGGCGAGTTGAAGAAAGAAGAAAGAAAGAAGAAAGAAAGAAGAAAGAAGAAAACGAAGATGACGAAACTCGATTTTCACCGTTTACAGGTTCGTCACTTTAGTAACAATTTCGAGCAATCTCCTTGCTACTGTAAGATGGGGCAACGCCAGAGAGCAGATCTAAGTGTCTAAAGACGTCTAAAATTCAACACCAGGCGAAATATCAGCGCTTGAACGCTAATACATTGTATGTAGCCGCCATCTTGTTTTCTCGTTCATCCCTACATAGGGAGACACTACCGTGTCTCCCTAATTATGTGTGGCAGTATTATAGCTCATACAAAACTAGTCTTGAACTAAAATTATTTGAAGTTGTACACTTCTATTTTGTACTTATATTTTTGGCTGCCATTTTGTAAACTTCACAAGCAACACTAAGGCGAGGGTTCGCTTCGATCTCTTTTTACAGTGAATTGGCAGCAACTGTGACTTGGTTTTATAGTATGACAAATCAACTATACAATGATTGCTTATTCTAAATCTTCTCTCTATTCCATGCAGATACCATACAATGTGTTCTAGATCACCATGATGTTTACACACCCAACATCACTATGTTGTCTAACAAGATGATATTTGATGAGAATGGTGTGATCACAGGATTCTCAGAGCCTCTAGTCCACACTTACAACAAAGGAACTGCTGCTGTTAGTATGGAGGATACGAAGAAAGTGAGCGAGCGAGTGAGTGAGTGAGTGAGCGAGTGAGCGAGTGAGTGAGTGAGTGAGTGAATGAGTGTGAGTGAGTGAGTTAACGAGTGAATGAGTGATCATGAGTGAGTGAATGAGTGAGTGAGTGAGAGGGGAGTGAGTGAGTGAGTGTGAATGAGTGAGTGAGTGAGTGAGTGAGTGAGTGAGTAAGAGGGTGAGTGAGTGAGTGTGAGTGAGTGAGCGAGCGAGTGTGTGAGTGAGTGAGCGAATGAGTGAGTGAGTGAGTGAGAGGGTGAGTGAGTGTGAGTGAGTGAGCGAGCAAGCGAGTGTGTGAGTGAGCGAGTGAGTGAGTGAGTGAGTGTGTGAGTGAGTGAGAGTGAGTAGTTTTTAAACTTGATAGGTCTGCTGATCGTGTATGTGGGATCGATAGTGCATGGGCTTAAAAATACAGTACACATAAGATACGTAATGTTTGGAGAAATATGGCTGTGAGAGCACTAGCTAAACCATTGTTATTCTCTCCTTCTCTGATGTAGAGTCATACCAATGTTATAGTACTGGATTCAACAGGTGATCCAGCCATGGTAGCAGGTATGGAGAAAGAGACAATCACTACCATCAAGATTGGTTACCTCAACCACAAGGTATAACACATTTCCACTGTGGGGAGTCAAGGTGCCAATTTTGTTCTCGCAATAATTATGTTCAGAAGTGTATGCTTTCTGATTTTTGTGAACAAAAGAAGCTTTTAATACCTGTCATGTACTTGTCATGTACTTGTCACTTACATAACATCTCAGTGACTGGCACACATCAATAAAATTAGCCAATTTTCCCTTTCGTTTCTTACCTGTGTTTATTTTGATTAGGAGGATGATTTGCTGCAGACTTATCTTGAACTGTATGACATAGTTCTAACAGGAGACAAAGGACTAGAGTTCCCATGTGCTACTATTCAAGCTGTACTACAACATCACTTGTGTTTACACTAACCAAACTTAGTCATTATTGGTGAAAAATTGCTGTATAATTGCTATCTGTATACTAAAACATTGTTTTATAGCCTCGTATGAAGGCACCTTGGTACATGGCTAGGATACATAAGTAATGGCAGAGTAATGGCACTATTTATTGTCAACCCAACAAGGTCTAATTGTAAAATGTATCCAACTTTTCTTCAGCTAGTAAAACCAGCCAAACACAAATCAAACCATGCAAGTACCATAACCCTCACAAATAGCAACCTAACTAACAATGGAAAGTGTCACAAATGCACTGTTCCTTTTGCATGATGAGTAGCCATATGTGTATGTGATACAAAATGCGGATTAAAATTTAATTTTAAATGCATTTATATTAGATGTATGTATATCAGCTGGACATGCAGTGATAGACAACACGGCTCTTTCAAATCTGATACGGCAATCTTCCACGCAGAGCATGTGGTGATGAAGATTGGCTTATTGCTACTATATCTATACATTTAGAACTATCAAGGGGGTGAGTTTATAGAGACAGTCTAATTTGCATGGTAGAAAAGTTTTTAATGTTCTGCTTACGTTAGTTCTCAACATTCCATCAATAATTATTACATATCATAGCACCAATAGCACTTGTTTTACATGTAAAAACTTGCATACATGTACATCAAAAGTAATGATAATAGAGCAAACATAAATCACTTATAATATTTTGATGAGTGCACTGGATATCGAAGAAAAACCATTACTTTACGATCACCAATTTTAATAGAAGTTGCTGCTGTGACATTACGCATCACTAATGTGTTGATAGAGTCATATCTGTTTCTATTTTCTTTAAGTCTTAACCAATCCCCGTCTCTGCTAACGTCCAGACTGATCACCTTCCTCTGTAACCTGAAGAACAATAGTCAATAATTGTTCACATCTTCAAGAGTATTAGGGAGGCACTACAGTGCCTCCCTATGTAGAGATGAACGGCTACCGTGCACTCTAACAAAATGACGGCTATACATACAATGTATTAGCGTTCAAGCGATGATATTTCACCTGGTGATGACTTTTATACGTCCAAAGACACCTAGATCTGCTCTCTGGCATTGCCCCATCTTACAGTTACAAGGAAATTGCTCGAAATTGTTACGAATCTAGAAACGATGTAATCGAGTTTGGTCATCTCTGTTTTCTTCTTTCTTTCTTCAGCGCGCCTAGCGCCTTTACGCGAGCAGTGCCGAGACCAAAACACCCACGAACAGTTGTGAAATTCTCCTGGCAGCTGCCTTTTGAACTTTGTTTTTAACGAAACGGCGATATAAATTCTGCGATTTCTCAATCGTGATCCATTGTCAGCTGATCAGACAAATTTAGTCGATCAATCATGATTTTAGATCACGATTGAGAAATCGCAGAATTTATATCGCCGTTTCGTTAAAAACAAAGTTCAAAAGGCAGCTGCCAGGAGAATTTCACAACTGATAAACAACTGTTTACACGTGGACCCGATCTGGATTAATCCGGATTCAATCCACCTCCAGATGTGGGTTGAGCAATCCAGATTGAATCCGGATAGCCTCGCGTTTACACGCTGGTCGATCCGGATTCAATCAGGGTTGGAGGTGTCGTGTAAACGGGGATTAAGTGTTAGACGGCATTATTATTGTGACTGCACGATGCGCACATAACCATGCAAGCAGTGGCTAGCGCACGTAACCAAGCACTAGCTTGAGTATCACCGCGCCGTATGAATCACGGAGAACACATAATTATAAAATAATTTGTCTGAAGTCTTCGAAGAACGGTAAGCTGGTGTAGGATCACAATTCTATGCTTGCCAGATGATACAAAAGTGTCGGCGGGCTTGTAAGCACTGCATGCAAGCGTAGGCGAGCTGAAATATACAGCATAACAATTTTAGCTACAAGTTAAAATTTTATTTTATTATTAATAATAAAGAAAAGACAGGAAAACTAAACTAATGGTGGAAACATAGGCGGCTCAGTACATGCAATAACATTGAACAGCACTTCACTGAAAAAGAAGGGACACAAACAAGAAAATTTTAAAAATTTCTATCGAAATCAAAAGGATGTAGGGATGAAGAAATCTACCACTGGTCCACAATGTAAACCAACAAGGAACAAGCATGGAATGGTAACACGATTGACTTTTCTAACAGACCATAGATCTCTACATCAGTGGCTGTACATAAAATCAATATTTTGTCACAAGCTGGAATCAATTCAATGCACGTCTGGTGTCAGTCAACGGCAACTAGGTGAACTAGCTATAATCTGCCACAGCAGCCACTGATGTAGGGATCTATGGTCTGTTAGAAAAGTCAATCGTGTTACCAACTTACCATTCCATGCTTGTTCCTTGTTAGTTTACATTGTGGACAAGTGGTAGATTTCTTCATCCCTACATCCTTTTGATTTCGATAGAAATCTTTTTAATTTTCTTTATACATGTGTAATCCTTGATTACTATGTGGGTAGCAACATTCTACCAATGGCTGGACTCAGGCTAGAAACTAAAACACCAACAAAAAAAACGATAATTATTATGCTACCAAAATGAAAAATTAATAGTGATGGAGAATACACATTTTATCATTATCATTAATTTTTATAATAAGAAGTAAATTCTAAGTGTAAGCACCTGATACTATTTGGTACTACTTACACAATATCCACTGTGAAAAGGTGATTGGGACCTGACAGGCCAGTTGCTCTCACTAGGAATGTCTCATCTATCCTCCCTCTCAGCAACCTCTCTGACTCCTCCTTACTGAGCTGTCTGCAGAGCCATGTGCTCTGATCATGGTGAGGGTAATGCTTAGGAACTAGTGATGCCTCATCACTGAATGTGAAACGCTGAGGAATTAAGATATTGCTTTGTACTATGACATAATTTATATACATATAGTGTTTCCAGAGCATGCCTTCCTAGCAAGCGTTGAGCATTATGGATTTACTTGACACACACTTACTGGTATGATGGTAGGAATATCTGATGGTAGGTTAGCAAGAGTAGTATCTCTGCAGATAGTGAAAAGTGATAAACACAAACAACATTACTGATAGGTCACTTGTCAGGAAATAGTCGATTGGTAAGTGAAACTAATGTTATTCCTTCATCAATAACAAACCCAGTTCTTGAGAGAACTGCTACACAGAGTTCAACCGATGTGTATTCTTCATAATTGAGGAATCCATAGTAGTGTCCTCTTTTGTACATTGGTACATGCTCAACCCTCCCATTGACACTGCACAAACAATAAACACCAGTTACCATAGTGACATGGACTACTCACATAACACAAATATCATGTGTGTTGATTGATGATGATGATGGATCAGTAACAGGTTCCCCACTTATCAGTCTCACAAGAAAGGTTCCATCTGGTTTATATGTCAAGATATACTCAGCCTCCTGTAATGTGATCTTCCATATTGAGCTGGAGGGCTCTCTCATGGGTATGTTGACAACCATTATATACTATACCATCATCAGTAACACCATCACTCACAGCACTGGAGTGTGTCATACTCTTCATCACATCCTCAGCTGCTGTGGGTAGGAAACACACATGACTGCAAAACAGAAACATTCAATGGATTACCATACCTTGAGAATCAGATCCACTCAACTTGTGCTGCGAATCTGCTGCAAAATTAGTGAAAAAGATACAATTATAGTACATGTAGCCAAGAAACAAACTGCATCGGCTAGTCGTATTATGTCAATAAGTGAGTACCTGCAGAATTTCGAATTGTGATGGGGTTAGTCATAGATTCTTGAGGTGCTTGTGATCTGTCTATAGCCTGTTCAAAGAAGTACATGCACTACACTGCATGTAGTGTACATATTCAATTGCACTCACTTGAGCAGCAAGGCTGCTGTCACTTGAATGTACAAGAACTCTTCTGTCTTCCACAGAACTATGTGTTCTGTCACCATGATCATCTATAGTTAGTGAAAATAAAATGCAACATCGTGATCATAATTATCATAACTAGTGTCAAGCATATCTTTGCATCGAGCAGTGGTAATTAAATTACATGATGTAAAGGATAATCCATGCAATGTGCACAACATGCAAACTCGCAAAACATCACCTTTCAACTGAAGTGCAATGGTTAGTTGGAGTACAAGATCTTTCACAAGTGATATCTGATGATCAAAATCTAAGTGACACTGTTTCTATGATAACATATCCTCACCTCATTATGATCACTGGTGTCCACTACTATAGTGTCTCCTACCCTAAGGTAGGTGACACTGCTTTTCACCAGTAGCTCCCAGTTCATTTGTGCTAGTCTCACTAGTTCGGTCATTAGATACTGTGGAGCACAGCAGATTACCTGTACACTCCCTCCTCTAACCACAATGATGTGTACATAGATACTTTGCTCATCAAAGGCTTGTTGGAGTAGGTCTTGTATATTAGAGAGCGTTTTCTCTGCTGGGCTCCAGCGCAATTTGAAGGTGATGGTTGTACTTGTACAAGATGTCAAATGTACTGACTTTGTATTGAGAAACGGTTTCATGTAGATATGCTGTATTAACTTTTGATGGCAGAATTTATTTACAAATCGATAGTACTTCCTGATTTGTTCAGTGACAGAAGGGATATTAAATCGCCTAGCGACTCCTTGAAGATAAGTGCAACATGTGAAGGAAGAGTGTTCCTGGATAATATCGATGATATCTGAGATAGTGTGAGCATTATCCAGTGAATCATTCATCTCTGGGAATCTGGAAACATATCGTTTCAATCGTTCTGGAGAGACTGATTCATCATTCTCTAATATCTCAGCTACTTCATCAAAGAGTTGAGCAAATTGATTCTGGATGTCTTCAAAATCTTTTCGAAACTTTCCGGGTACTATGACCTGAGTTGATGTACATGTATCTACACAAGCAGAGAGAGTCTACATATAAATACGAATCATATGCATTAATGCAGATAGTACCTTGAGTATTAGATGCAGTAGTAGCCAGACTAGTAGTTGATGTGGTACATGTAGCTAAAGCAGTGACAGGTGAGACACATTCTATAATAAAAATTAAAAGGTGAAGTTCATTTATTTAGTGATGACAGGTGAATTATACTATGCAATGTCAGTAATACTTGTTTCACTGCCGTAGATATAGAAATGTTCGAATGAGAATTACTTTGAGTGTTAAATTTTGAAGACATTTAATTTTCGAGGGTGCAGCTCACGAAATTTTGATCTCACGCACACGAAAATGGCAGTAGCAGACAAGCAGTATCGGAACACTCACTAGACTCTAGTATGTCTCTGTATTTGTTGTTATCATGTTTATTAGGGAGGCACGGTAGTGCCTCTCTATGTAGGGATGAGCAAGAAAACAAAATGGCGGCTACATACATCGTATTAGCATTCAAACGCCGATATTTCACCTAGTGGTAAATTTTGTACGTCTAAAGACACTTAGATCTGCTCCCTGGCGTTGCCCCATCCTCACATAGTCATAGTATTGCTCAAAATTGTCACCAAAGGGATGAACCTGGAAACGGTGAAACACGAGTTTCGTCATCTTCGTTTTCTTCTTATTCTGATTCTTCTTTCTTTCTTCAGCGCACCTGGCGCCTTTATGCGAGCAGTGCCGAGACCAAGAAACTCACGAACAGTCGTGAAATTCTCCTGGCAGGTGCCTTTTGTGAACTTAGTTTTTAGCGAAACGACAATATACATTTGAAGAGTTCACGATCACGAACAGTAGTCAGCTAAGTGTTAGACGCCATATTGTGATTACGCAATACGCACGAGACCAAATTCTAGAAGTAGAGTATTGCCGTATGGAGATCGTCTGGAGTCTTCGAAGAACGATCCACTGAGTAAGCTCGTGTATATCACCGTTCTGCTGCTTGCCACATAGCACCACAGCCGTACCAAATTTTCTAAAACAAAGTGGGCGGGGTTCGTATGCTGTGCATTTCTGCAGCATGCATGAAAGGTTTCTTTAATATTATTATGAGCTACAATTTATTTAAAATAAAGCTCATAAAAAGAAATTATCAATAAAAGCAAGCCAAACTAATAGTGCAAACAAAGAGATGCATGATCTTGCTGAATTCCAAAAATTTGCAACTCACTGAAAAAAAGGACACAAACAAGAAAATAACAAGATGTCTAACGAAATCAAAAGGATGTAGTGATTAAGAAATCTGCTACTGGTCCACAATGTAAACCAACAAGGAACTAGCATGGAATGGTAACACTATTGACTTGCTAACAGACCATAGATCCCTACATCAGTGGCTGTACATAATATTTTGATTATACAATAATGCCACAAGCTGAATTCAATTCAATGCATGTCAGGTGTCAGTCAACAGCAACTAGCTGAACTGCTATAGTCGGCCACAGCAGCCACTGATGTAGGGATCTATGGTTTGTTAGCAAGTCAATCGTGTTACCATTCCATGCTAGTTCCTTGTTAATTTACATTGTGAACGAATAGCAGATTTCTTAATCCCTACATCCTTTTGATTTCGTTAGAAATCTTTTTATTTTCTTGTAAATATAGACATCTTGGTAGCTACTGCAGAGAAAAGCTTGAAATCATGCGACAAAAACACCGTCACTGATTGGCTAGCTAAAATAGCAAAGGTAGTACTGACAAAGCGGATCTACATGTGCTGACACACAGTCCGAAGGATCTGACAGCTCATCAGCTCAAACTAGGGCCATGGTCCCCTAAACTTTCCCAGTATAGCTTAGCCAGTAATAAGTGACACAATGGATTTTGTAAAAATTGCACAGGCAGTCTAGCAAAGTAGAGGTCAAAGTAACCATAAAAGTAACTAATCTTAGCTGTTTCCTATTCTGCATAGACGAACACACCTCATGTGAATAATATTATGACCCCCTAAAAATATTGTCCTAGAACCGCCACTGTAACCAGTGCAGTCTGTACCGTTTCAACTTTTCGTCGTGCTTATAATGATGATTTAATTGGTCTCAACCTTGAAATAATGACAATTTTTTCGTCACGTCTACGGTATAAACTTATAACAACAAGTATCCTAGCTAGCTGCAATAACGGAAGAAGCAATGAAAGTATGATTATGCTTACTTTAGTTGTTCCATTTCTAAATTGCATAGACTTCTTGTTGGGAAATTTATAAACTGCCTACTCAATTTCGAAATTGGTACACAATTTAGCAATAGAAAAACTGTACAACGCAATTTCTAAATTTCCAAAAAGAGCGAAACATTATTTACAAGAAAATAAAAAGATTTCTATCGAAATCAAAAGGATGTAGGGTTGTGAAATCTACCACTGGTCCACAATGTAAACTAACAAGGAACAAGCATGGAATGGTAACACGATTGACTTGCTAACAGACCATAGATCCCTACATCAGTGGCTGCTTTGGCTGACTATAGCTAGTTCTGCTAGTTGCTGTTGATTGACACCTGACGTGCATTCTCAGTATGTACAGCCACTGATGTAGGGATCTATGGTCTGTTAGCAAGTCAATCGTGTTACCATTCCATGCTTGTTCCTTGTTAGTTTACATTGTGGACCAGTGGTAGATTTCACAACCCTACATCCTTTTGATTTCGATAGAAATCTTTTTATTTTCTTGTTTGTGTCCTTTTCAATATCATGCATGTACTGAGCCGTCTTTGTTTCCACCATTGGTTTAGTTTTCCTGTTATTGATGGCTTTTCTTTACTAACAATTTTAAACTTGTAGCTAAAAGTTATGCTGTATATCAGGTCGCCTACGCATAGTGCATGCATGCAGGCTAGGCATGCATTCGAGCCCCGCCCACACTTGTTTGTAGACCATACGGCGGTTATAATGATCTGGCGAGCGCAGAATGTTGATTCTACACGAGCTTACAGTTCTTCGACGACTCCAGACAAATATGTGTTCTCCGTGTTCCATACGGCGCAGCTATACTCAAGCTAGTGCTCGGTCACGTGCGCTAACCACTGCTTGGTCGCGTGCGTATTGCGCAATCACACTAATGGCGTCTAACACTTAGCTGACAATGGATCACGATCGAGAACTCGCGGAATGTATATCGCCGTTTCGCTAAAAAAAAAGTTCAAAAGGCACCTGCCAGGAGAATTTCACGACTGTTCGTGGGTGTTTTGGTCTCGGCACTGCTCGTGTAAAGGTGCTAGGCGAGTGGAAAGAAAGAAAACGAAGATGACGAAACTCGATTTTCACCGTTCCCAGGTTCGTCACTTTAGTAACAATTTCGAGCCATCTCCTTTCTACTGTAAGATGGGGCAACGCCAGAGAGCAGATCTAAGTGTTTATGGACGTATAAAATTCATCACCAGGTGAAATATCAGCGTTTGAACGCTAATACATTGTATGTATCCGCCATCTTGTTTTTCCGTTCAACCCTACATAGGGAGTCACTACCGTGCCTCCCTAATACACAATACTCAGAAAACTGATTTACAACTGATCAAAATAATTATTTAAGTCCCTGTGTGCCCACTGTCTAGGATTAATAACTATTATAGCACAGTTCAAACCATACCTGTGATCTTTGAAACTTGGTACTTTTCCCTCAGATTAGCTGACAGTGCTTGGTGACCGATTTTCTCTAGAGCGACAATGATATCATTCCACGAGGCATCAGGTGTGGAGTTCAGCCAATACTGGAGCAAATCAATCCTCCATCGTTGTATTCCTTCCTGTGGAGACGATTTCTGGATCTCTTGTAGCTTATTGGGATGAACTCTCAAAGCCACGCCCAGAGAATACCAATCGTTCATCCCGGGGAGCTCCTCTGTCAGCTGATAAATGGTTAGTGATGGGATATCTACATTAGTTAGAGGAATATAAAGAGTCACAGGACGAGCTAGCTTACTGTCAGACATTCTAAGGAGCAGCGAGGATCTTGACACCGAGAATCAACTTAAAGAATGCTATACTGCAATAACAATGACGTCAATCACTGAATTGTTGAGGGCGCGGCTCGGGCAGCCATTGCAGTATATGCAGGCAGTGTAACAACGAATTAACTCACCTTCCCCACTTATTCCGTTTTCATGAATTAAATCGGCATTTCTGCCGGTGTAGCGCCAATCACAATCATCCTAGACTAATGCTTTTCTTTTTGTGTAATAATACAACATTTTCTTCGCAATTATTTTCTTTGCCTTTTCTCATGCTCTGCATGAAAATTGTGACTGTGTGTAACTGGCATTTGTTGCAGATAGTCTGCATTGAACAGTGTTGTCTAGATCTTGGTTATCTGAATCCTCTGAACCATCTATGGTTGAACTATTTTGCTATGCGACTGTACTACAGCAAGATGAGCTACTTAGGATAAGCAGGAATGTACTAATAACTATACTATTCTTTCTTGTCATGTGAAGGGTAATGTAGCCATCTGTATACCATAAAACCAGAGGTTTTGTTCCGGAATATGAGCACTCAGCATCATGGTCAAGCATTGACAGTCAAGTTCGCACAAAATTTTCAAAGGTTTCAGCTCTGTAGGATTTATACATACTATTTTGGTATAATAAAACATTATTGTTTGGCACTGCCTGTTTGTGGTATACTTTGTGTAAACTGTATCAAACCACAAGCCAGCCTCTTACCCAGAATCTCGGCATGGCCGAGAGCCTGGGTGCGAGGTTAACCACAAGCTTGTCTCTGTGTGTGTGTGCATATAAGAAAAGTGAACTGGCAAATTGAGAAAGCACTGGCTATGTCTCACTGGAGGTCAAGTCATTAATTTTAGTGAGCTCCTCGCCTTGCTTCTAGGAGTAGGATATTGCTTACTGCTCAGCTAACCTAGCTCTGTGAGGCACTTAGCTATTCTTTACTCTGTGCTATTCTTTCCTCACTTTGGTTCAACACGTCAAGTTCAATGTGCCTCAGATCCAGCAGCTGATAGTGACAAGCAACACTGGCCAGAGATATCATTCCTGCCCACACCCGATAAACATGACTGCATCTGTAGACCATGGTTCATAATTAAACCAGACAATATAATCATCATGTTTGAACAGACTCAGTTCGCTATGTGTGTGCATGATGGTAGTTTTGTGATCGTTAGGTTTCGCTGGTAGTCCGAATTTGTCAGTGTTCTTAACTTCTCCACTCTGCTGTAGACAGCTGGCAGGCATGCAGCGTAGTACATATATACACTTATTGTGTGTCGTTGTTGAATGCACTCTTTATATCTGAAGTCGTGATTACCAACATTTTCTATTCAGAAAACGTAACTCTGTCCACTTGCTAAGCTTCTGACAACCTATACCTGCAAAGCACTGTTACAGCAGAACTATCAATGAGGCGAATATATAGGGACACATGAACTGAAGAAAGCTTTTACTGTTCTGTGTGACGTTATTTCTCAACATTTGTTCACTAATTACTACATATCATAGCACCAAAAGCACTTCTTTCATATAAAAACATGCACATACATGTACATTAAAAGTAATGATAATAGAGCAAACATTAATCACTTATAATACTTTGATGAGTGCACTGGATATCGAAAATATGCTAGTACTTCATGATCACCAATTGGTATATAACTAGATCCAGTAGCACAGTGCATCACTAATGTGTTGATAGAGTCATATCTTTCTCTCTCTCCTTGAAGTTTTAACCAATCACCATCTCTGTAAACATCCATACCGATCACATTCCTCTGTAACCTGAAGAACAATTATCAACAATTTTTGTTCACAACTTCAAGAATATGCATGTATTATAATCTTTGATTACTGTATGGATAGCAACATTTTAGCAATAGCTGGACTCAGGATAGAAACTAAATCACCAACAAAAAATCGGAAAAAAATAATTTTAATATGCTAGCAAGCAGAAAAAATATTATTGATGGGAAATACACATTTATTATTATCATTAATGTATAATCAGACGATAATAATAACGTTTGTGGCTAAGAAGTAGATTCAAGGTATAGGCACATGAAACTGTTGGTACTACTTACACAATATCCACTGTGAAAAGGTGATTGGGACCTGACAGGTCAGTTGCTCTCACTAGGAATGTCTCATCTATCCTTCCTCTCAGCAACTTCTTTGACTCCTCCTTACTGAGCTGTCTACAGAGCCATGTGCTCTCATCATGGTGAGGAAAATGCTTGGGAAGTAGTGATGCCACATCACTGAATGTGAAACACTGTGGAATTAAGACATTGCTTTGTACTGAGATATAATTATAGTGTAACAGTTTCCAAAACATGTCTACCCAGCATGCGTTGAGCATCACATCGAGACACACACTCACTCGTATGATAGTAGAAATATTTGATGGTAGGTTAGCAAGAGTATCTCTGCAGATAGTGAGAAGTGATAAACACAAACAACATTACTGATAGCTCACTTGTCAGGAAATAGTCGACTGGTCAGTGTAACAGATGTTGTTCCTTCATCAATAGTAAAACCTGTTCTTGAGAGAACTGCTACATAGTGTTCAACTGATGTGTATATTTCATTAATGAGTGATCCAAAGTAGTGTCCTCTTTTGCAGATTGGTACATGCCTGACCCTCCCATTGGCACTGCACAAACAATAAACACCAGTTACCATGGCGACATGTACTACTCACACAACACAGATATCATGTGTGTTGATTGATGATGATGATGGATCAGTAACAGGTTTCCCACTTATTTCTCTGACAAGAAAGGTTCCATCTGGTTTATAAGTTAAGATATACTCAGCCTCATCTTTTGTGATCTGCCATATTGAACTGGAGGGCTCACTCTGGGTATGATGACAACCAACATGTTCTTTACTATCATCAGTAACACCATCACTCACAGCACTGGAGTGTGTCATACTCTTCATCACATCCTCAGCTGCTGTGGGTAGGAAACACGCATGACCCATGTGCACAGTATGACTGCAACACAGACACATAAAATGGATTACCATACCTTGAGAATCAGGCTAGGTCCACTCGACTTGTTCTGGGAATCTGCAGCAAAATAAAACAATAATTACAGTACCATGTACCCAAGAAACAAGCTGTTTCAGCCATAAATTATTTTGTCAATATGTGAGTACCTGCAGAATTTCGAATTGTGATCAGTGGGTTAGTCACAGATTCTTGAGGTTCTTGTGATCTGTCTATAGCCTGTTGAAAGAAGTACATGCACTACCCTGCATGTAGTGTACATATTGCACTCACTTGAGCAGCAAGGCTACTGTCACTTGAATGCTCAAGAACAGTTCTGTCTTCCACAGAACTATGTGTTCTGTCACCATGATAATCATCTATAGTTAGGGAAAATAAATGCATAACAGCTACAAATGCCATAATCAAATTAAAGGACCATAACAATTAATATCTTTACATTGTGTAACTAAATTTTATGTTATAAAGGATAATGCATGCAATTTGCACAAAATTAAAAACTCGCAAAACATCACCTTTCAACTGAAGCGCAATGGTTAGTTGAAGTACAAGATCTTTCACAAGTGATATCTGATGATCAATATTTAACTTGAGACAGTTTCTATGATAACATATCCTCATCACCTCATTCTGATCACTGGTGTCCACTACTATAGTGTCTCCTACCCTAAGGTAGGTGACACTGCTCTTGACCAGCAGCACCCTGTTCTTCTGTGCTAGCCTCACTAGTTCGGTCATTAGATACTGTGGAGCACAGCAGATTACTCGTACACTCCCTCCTCTAACCACCACGATTTGTACGTAGATGCTTTGCTCATCAAAGGCTTGTTGGAGTAGATCTTGTATATCAGAGAGCGTTTTCTCTGCTGGGCTCCAGCGCAATTTGAAGGTGATGGTTGTACTTGTAAAAGATGTGAAATCTACTGACTTTGTATTAGGGAGGCACGGTAGTGACTCCCTATGTAGGGATGAACGAGAAAACAAGATGGCGGCTACATACAATGTATTAGCGTTCAAACGCTGATATTTCGCCTGGTGTTGAATTTTATACGTCTTTAGACACTTAGATCTGCTCTCTGGCGTTGCCCCATCTTACAGTAGCAAGGAGATTGATCGAAATTGTTACTAAAGTGACGAACCTGGAAACGGTGAAAATCGAGTTTCGTCATCTTTGTTTTCTTCTTATTCTTCTTTCTTCCACTCGCCTAGCGCCTTTACGCGAGCAGTGCCGAGACCAAAACATCCACGAACAGTCGTGAAATTCTCATGGCATGTGCCTTTTGAGCTTTGTTTTTAGCGTAACGGCGATCTAAGTTCCGCGATTTCTCGATCGTGATCCATTGTCAGCTTAGTGTTAGACGCCATTATTGTGATTGCGCAATACGCACGTGACCAAGCAATGGGTAGCGCACGTGACCAAGCAGCTAAAGTATCGCTGCGCCGTGTGGATCACTATCACGGAGAACACAAACCCGGCATTTGTCTGGAGTCTTCGAAGAACGGTAAGCTCGTGTAGGATCGCCATTCTGCACTTGCCAGATAATTATAACCGTCTACAAACAAGTGTGGGCGGGGCTCGTATGCACTGCATGCATGCGTAGGCGACTAGGCAGACCTGATACGTACAGCTTAACAATTTTAGCTACATGTTTAAGAAAAGCCATCAACAACAGGAATACTAAACTAATGGTGGAAACAAAGACTTCTCCGTACATGCATGATATTGAACTACTGCACTTCACTAAAAAGAAAAAAGGACACAAACAAGAAATTAAAAAGATTTCTATCGAAATCAAAAGGATGTAGTGATGAAGAAATGTACCACTGGTTCACAATGTAAACCAACAAGGAACAAGCATAGAATGGTAACACGATTGACTTGCTAACAGACCATAGATCCCTACATCAGTGGCTGTACATAAGATCAATATTTTGTCACAAGCAGAATTCTATTCAAAGTGTCAGTCAACAGTAAATAGCATAACTAGCTATAGTCTGGCCACAGCAGCCACTGATGTAGGGATCTATGGTCTGTTAGCAAGTCAATCGTGTTACCATTCTATGCTTGTTCCTTGTTGGTTTACATTGTGAACCAGTGGTACATTTCTTCATCACTACATCCTTTTGATTTCGATAGAAATCTTTTTAATTTCTTGTTGAGGAACGGTTTCATGTAGATATGCTGTATTAACTTTTGATGGCAGAATTTATGTACAAATTGATAGTATTTCCCGATTTGTTCAGTGACAGAAGGGATATTAAATCTCCTAGCAACTCCTTTAAGATATGTGCAACATGTGAAGGATGAGTGTTTCTGGATAATATCGATGATATCTGAGATAGTGTGTGCATTATCCAGTGAATCATTCATCTCTGGGAATCTGGAAACATATCGTTTTAATCGTTCTGGAGTGACTGATTCATCATTCTCTAATATCTCAGCTACTTCATCAAAGAGCTGAGCAAATTGATTCTGGATGTCTTCAAAATCTTCTCGAAACTTTCCAGGTACTATGACCTGAGTCGATGTCTCTACCGAGAAGAGACTATAATGTAAATGCTAAGTGCAAATGTAGATACACATGTAGTACCTTGTGTATTAGCAGTAGATGCAGTAGTAGCCAGAGTTGATGTAGCTAGTGCAGTGACTGCAGGTGAGATGCATTCCTGTTGACCTAAATAATAAGAAAAGGTGATGTGCAGAAGTATTGGCAGATAAGTGAACTGAATAATTACTGGCTTCGGTATAAAGTTTTAAAGACATTTATCTTAGGCGCTGCTGCAACGAAACCAGCAGCACCTAGAATGATTGTGCTGCAGTATCACTTTGAAAAACACGTTCATTTTAAAAACTATAATCACTAAAAATAAAAGTTTTGAGATAAATGTGTTCAGTTAGCTTTAATTTCTGTAACAAAATTAATTTGTTAAAAGTATTGGTAGTAGACTATAATTTTTTTATGAAACAGCAGATTTTCTGAAATTTCCGCAACATTTTTGAGAAAAGAATAAAAAACGTAATTCGAGTGGTGTTTTTTAGGATATGCATTACATCAGAAATGCTGTCAGCATTGGCAAGAGAGTCTTCAAATAGGACAGGAATTGCTTTAGCTTTTTTGCCGTGACAGATTTGTCTTTCTTAAAATACTTTAGTGACATCAGCAAACAGCTAAACTAATTGAAGGTTTTCAAATCAATCTGATACACTTCTAGAATAGGCACTTTTATATTATTATCCTTGGCTGCATATTAATTAAGGGCGCAAATGCTGCAGTAACATGTTATTGTACCTGATATCCTACTGGAGAGGCAGCATTGCATGCGGCTTAGCTAGTTGTCAGAATATCAGCAAATTTACTACACAACCTGGCAGCTGGTATAACTAACTCACAATACCTTTGTGCATTTCTTCTTTCATTGTTCTGGCTATGGGACGAGATGCTGGAAACTGCTCGAGAGTCTTAACAAGGAGCCGTATCTTTCCGGGATCACCTCTAACAACTTTCCTCACTGCGCTCATGAGATCTGACTTCCTCTGAGCCAGAGAAGTGGACGCTAGCTCAGCCTCATCTAGCTGGGCCTCAGTCAACACGCCATCTTGCCACAACTTCCTGGCTACTACTGCAGGATCGATTACTTCTTCGATTTTATTATAGAATCGTCTTAAAACGTTCGATTCGTACGCGTCATGATCAGTTGGTGAATTTGTTGCCATCACTCCGAGCAAGGAGCCACACCCTTGCGTCAAAACCAATCAAGTTAATGAGATTCATTACATCGTATTCATGAGCTTGATCATAGCTAAACAACAGCATAAAAATGAGCCTCTACAATAGAGATTCATGATCAATGTTGGTGATGATTCAAGCTGTGTCAGTTGCTCATTTGTGAGTCCATGGCAGTAGCTACCCAGTCACTATGCTGTGCACTGATCTTGTCCACTATACTGTTCACCAAGTGACACACATTTCGTATCTGACCATCCCAACTGAGCCGTGACTTGGCTTTATAGTATGACAAATCAGATGATTGAATGATTGTTCTAAATATTCCAGATAGCTACCATACAATGTGTTCTAGATCACCATGATGTTTACACACCCAACATCACTATGTTGTCTAACAAGATGATATTTGATGATAATGGTGTGATCACAGGATTCTCAGAGCCTCTAGTCCACACTTACAACAAAGGAACTGCTGCTGTTAGTATGGAGGATATGAAGAAAGTGAGTGAGTGAGTGAGTGAGTGAGTGAGTGAGCGAGTAGTTTTCAAACTTGATAGGTCTGCTGATCGTGCATGTGAGATCGATAGTGCATGTGCTTCAAAAATACAGTACACATGAGATAATGTTTAGAGAAATATGGCTGCGAGAGCACTAGCTAGACCATTGTTATTCTCTCTTTCTCTGATGTAGAGTCATACCAATGTTATAGTACTGGGTGATTCAACAGGTGATCCAGCCATGGTAGCAGGTATGGAGAAAGAGACAATCACTACCATCAAGATTGGTTACCTCAACCACAAGGTACAACACATTTCCACAGTGGGGAATCAAGGTGCCATTTTTGTTCTCATAATACTTATGTTCAGAAGTGCATGCTTTATGATTTTTGTGAACAAAAGAAGCTTTTAATACCTTTCATGTACTTGTCACTTAAATAACATCTCAGTGACCGGCACGCATCAAGAAAATTAGCCAATTTTCCCTTTCGTTTCTGACCTATGTTTATTTTGATTAGGAAGATGATTTGCTGCAGACTTATCTTGAACTGTATGACATAGTTCTAACAGGAGACAAAGGACTAGAGTTCCCATGTGCTACTATTCAAGCTGTACTACAACATCACTTGTGTTTACACTAACCAAACTTACTCATTATTGGTTAAAAATTGCTGTACAATTGCTATCTGTATACTACAACATTGTTTTATAGCCTCGTATGCAGGCACCTTGGTACATGGCTAGGATACAGAAGTAATGGCACTATATTAATTGTCGACCCAACAAGGGCTAATTGTAAAAATCAAACTGTTCAACAGCTAGCAAAACCAGCCAAGCACAAATGAAACAACTGGGCAAGTACTGTAACTCTCGTGCCCGAGGGTTAACAACCTAACTAATTGGAAAGTGTCACAAATGCACTGTTCCTTTTGCATGAGGAGTAGCTAAATGTGCGATACAAAATGCCGTGCAAGATAGACTACACGGCACTTTCAAATCTGCTACGACAATCTTCCATGCAGCTAGAGCATGTGGAGATTATAATGGAACATCAGCTTATTGCTACTATAATTATATGTAAGCAAATTGTTAAAAATTAGTTGTTTTTTTGTTTGTCAGTATAGTTTATTTATTTTTTTTCTCCACACCTTAGTGCTACCTAAAGATTTTTGTTGCTTTAATTATTGTTTTTGTACTTTAGTGAACTATTTACTTTTATCTTATTTTCTTGATTATTTTTCTTTTTTTCTTCTTACACCTTAGTGCCACATTATTAAAGTAAAGTAAAAAAGTTTTAATAAAAAAAACTAAAAAGTGTAGGGATGACGCTTGCAAAATTAAAGGAACAAGATGGGATGATGCTTGCAAAAGTAAAGGAACAAGATGGGATGATGCTTGCAAAAGTAAAGGAACAAGATGGGATGGTGCTTGCAAAAGTAAAGGAACAAGATGGGATGGTGCTTGCAAAAGTAAAGGAACAAGATGGGATGATGCTTGCAAAAGTGAAGTATGTAAAAGTCCCAAGTATCCCTACATCAGCGGCTTGCTGCGATGGCGTGCAACTGACAAATGCGGAATCCTCTTCCTATACCTTTTACAACCGTCAATTACTTAATCGGACTGCGTCCTCCAAACCACAGATACCTCTAGTTATTTACAACCGTCAATTACTTCATCGGACTGCGTCCTCCTAACACAGATACCTCTAATTATTTACAACCGTCAATTACTTCATCGGACTGCGTCCTCCTTCAAGCCGCTGATGTAGGGATACTTGGGACTTTTACATACTTCACTTTTGCAAGCATCATCCCATCTTGTTCCTTTACTTTTGCAAGCACCATCCCATCTTGTTCCTTTACTTTTGCAAGCATCATCCCATCTTGTTCCTTTACTTTTGCAAGCATCATCCCATCTTGTTCCTTTACTTTTGCAAGCGTCATCCCTACACTTTTTAGTTTTTTTTATTAAAACTTTTTTACTTTACTTGTTCCTGTTACTTTTTTGATCACTATCAGTTTGAACTTATTAGCTGTATTCTAGCTATGCTAGCTTTTATTTCATTTTTACAACTCTGTGAGCAGCAGATACTAGTCTAGTAGATCAGAAGGTTAATAGCCTCTAGACAGAGAGTCAAGGAACATGGAATGTTATTATCGGCAATCACAAGAATAATGAAAAGGTTTAAATTAGTTAGAGAGGTTGAGAGTATGAGTTGACAGCATGATATTTCTTAGCACTGTAATGGATGAAGAAGAGATCTAGACTAACACTAACAACTCAGCTCAGCTATGAGGATCATGGCTGGAAGCCTATACTATGAGTCCGATCCGTACTACCATGCAGGCTTGCATGTTGATGTCGATATCACGATCACAGAGGCTTCTAGCTTTTTACAATGACCAATGTCCAGTTGTCAACAGCACAGGGGTCCTATGGCTATGGGTACAGCTTACGCCGTGTAGCGTAAGAAACTTTAGTAGCCTGGCTAGAGCGGGTGATCACCGTCGTCCGGTTCGCGCCTGCCATGGGTCATGATGTCAGCATAGACAGATCAGTGTTACCCATGCAGGGCATAGTATACTGCTTGTTCATACCTCTAGGCTCTAGCTTGCGCGCTGAAGCGCCCAGAGCAGAGAGAAAGCGAGAACCGAGCTCAGAAAACTGATGTGGGCGGAGTCAATGATCAGAAGCGACAAGAGGGTTAATTAATAGAGTTGCTGTAACAGTCCAAAATCCATGTTTTTCAAGGATTACTCGCTTCTGGTAGTGTTTTATGCCTATCTAAAAAGTAAGTGCGCTACCCCAGATATATACACGTGCGATTGTGTAGGTTTGGTAGTCATTCGTTAACTCAGGACAGCGCTAGGCTTACCGAAAGAAGAAAGAAGAAGAAGAAAGATGAACAATTCGCGTGGGCGGCGATTTCAGTTTACCACTTTAGAAACGTCTGCCAGCTTCACCAAAGGTATTTTCATGCTCAGAACAATCGTCTGATCAATCCTAGGTGTCTGGACTCTCGAGAAACGCTAAAACGGCGAAGATCTAGCAACGGCTCTCTGAGAGTCGCCATCTTGATTTTCGTCGTCAAGCAAGCAGTCCCGGTGACTTTCATAGACTTCCTACAAGCGCTCGCACTTCAGATTCCCTCAGAGATAGTTAAAATGCAGTAAAAATGTATAACAGTAGAGATATGTGCGAAAACTCATTTTCACACATGAGTAGCCGCCATCTTAATTCGAGGTCATCCCTACATATCATTGCCGATCGGCAATGATAATTGCATAACTGTATTTATCTTTTCATAAATTGTGTCATTACTTAACTTAATTAACTAAAACTTTTAATTAAAACTTTTTCACTTTTAATTACAACATAATCATAGCACCAACAGCACTTTCTTTCATTTAAAACTTGCACATATATATACATCAAAAATAATGATAAAAGAGCTAACATAAATCATTTATAATACTTTGATGAGTGCACTGGATATCGTAAATATACTAGTGTTTCATGATCACCAAATGGTATATAAAATGATGTAAATAAACAATGCATCACTAATGTCTTGATAGAGTCATATCTGTTTCTTATTCCTTCAAGTCTTAACCAATCACCATCTCTATAAACATTCACACAGATCACCTTACTCTGTAACCTGAAAAACAATTATCAATAATAATTTGTTCACATCTTCAAGAGTATACATGTATAATCCTTGATTACTGTGTGGGTAGCAACATTTTACCAATGGCTGGACTCAGGCTAGAAACTAAAACATCAACAAAAATCAATTTTTATGCTAGCAAGCTGAAAAAATTAATAGTGATGAAGAATACACATTATTTAATCATTAATTTTGTAATTAGACGATTATAATAACTTTTGTGACTAAGATGTAAATTCTAAGTGTAGACACCTGATACTGTTTGGTACTACTTACACAATATCCACTGTGAAAAGGTGATTGGGACCTGACAGGTCAGTTGCTCTCACTAGGAATGTCTCATCTATCCTGCCTCTCAGCAACTTCTCTGACTTCTCCTTACTGAGCAGTCTGCAGAGCCATGTACTCTCATCGTGGTGAGGGTAATGCTTGGGAAGTGATGCCACATCACTGAATGTGAACCACTGTGCATGGAAATAAGATATTATTTTGTACTATGATACATACATGTAGTATTTCCAAAGCATGCCTACCCAGCATGCGTTTAGCATTATGGTATTCACATTGTGAAATTACTTGACACACACTTACTCGTAAGATAGGGGGAATAACTGATGGTAGGTTAGCAAGAGTATCTCTGGAAATAGTGAGAAGTGATAAAGACAAACAACATTACTGATAGCTCACTTGTCAGGAAATAGTCGATTGGTCAGAGTAACTAATGTTCTCCCTTCATTCATAGCAAACCCTGTTCTTGAGAGAACTGCTACACGTTGTTCAACTGATGTGTATATTTCATTATTAAGTGGTCCATAGTAGTGTCCTCTTTTGTAGATCGGTACATGCTCAACCCTCCCATTGATACTGCACAAACGAACAGATTTCACAAAACCTCGGCGTGTCATGCACATTGTAGAGTTAGCTCCTTAGTTACGGTTTGCAGAAGGAGCTTTGCAGCTAAAGCCAACCTGCTTGCTATTGAAATTGCACTGCTAACCATAAGACAGCAAAGTGCCGACCACAAGGTGTGTCACGTGGGCGTGACCATGAACACTATGTAGATCTAGGCTTTGATAGGCTTTTTCTTGAGATGTCTACGCACCCCCAGAGCTGTCCTGCACTTTAGAGGGAATCTACAAGTACCAATGTAGTCAACTATGGACGCTTCTGTAGTCAGAGAGGTCCAATATGGCCGTCAAGGTGAGCCAGCCATGCATAACTCGAAAACAAAAGCACTTTAGCAAAATTCACGAGTCACACTGCAAGCCATTGTCGTGCTTATTATGCTCATAACCTTACCAGCACGTATAAGTGATCGCATGCGCCGAGGGTTAACAATAAACACCAGTTACTATGGTGACATGGACTACTCACACGACACTGATATCATGGGTATTGATTGATGATGATGATGGATCAATAACACGTTCATCACTTATCTCTCTGATAAGAAAGGTTCCATCTGGTTTATAAGTCAAGATATACTCAGCTTGCTCTAATGTGATCTGCCATATTGAGCTGGACGGCTCACTCTGGGTATGTTGACAACCATTATGTACTATACCATCATCAGTAACACCATCACTCACAACACTGGAGTGTGTCATACTCTTCATCACATCCTCAGCTGCTGTGGGTAGGAAACATACATGACCCATGTGTACAGTATGAATGCAACACGGACACATACAATGGATTACCATACCTTGAGAATCAGGTCCACTTGACTTGTGCTGGGAATCTGCTGCAAATTTAACAATAAAGAGTACATGCATCTAAAAACAAACTGTCGAAGTGGATTAAACTCAAGACACGCACAGAAATTCAGGGGCGTAACTAGGGTCTGAAAAAAGAGGAGGCACACGCGTAAGAGTGCGTTAATATTATTCATTGAAAATGACGTCATTTCCGCTAATCGTGATCATCCTCAATGTGGGCGTGTTATGTATACAGATTGCAGAACTCTGACCACAATATGTACGTTAGAGCGAACTTATCTGATTCTGCTAGGACTCTACTGAGACCATGCGCCTGTTTTGAAAGGTTTGTTTACTTAGCACCTACTAAAATCGAGGAGGCAAGTGCCTCCCCTGCCTCTATGGTAGTTCACCCCTGAGTATGGCGACAAACAAACAAATATGCCACACAAACTGCATCATCTAGCTGCTGTTTATGTCAATATGTGAGTACCTGCATAAGTTTGAATTTTGATGGGGTTAATCACTGATTCTTGAGGTTTTTGTGATCTGTCTATAGCCTGTTGAAAGAAGTACGTGCACTACACTGCATGTAGTGTACATATTGCACTCACTTGAGCAGCAAGGCTGCTATCACTTGAATGTACAAGAACTCTTCTGTCTTCCACAGAACTATGTGTTCTGTCACCATGATCATCTATAGTTAGTGAAAATAAATGCATAACAGCTACAAATGTAACATCGTAATCAAATTAAATCATAACCACAGTGTCAACTTGAGCATATCATTAACCCTTTAACCCCTAATGACGCCTTTCGGCGTCATAATTGACTCCACCTGCTCTAGACGTCATAAATAGTGTGAAAAGTGGTCTAGAAAGGTCTAATCAAATTTAATTGCAAACTACCTGAAAAACCCACTGTTTTTCGTAGCGCCCTCCCCACTAAAACATATAAAACGGGAGATTTTTAAAGGAGGGGTCCCTTTAACCCGGGCTTCAAAGGGGCGGAGTCCCTCGATGCTTTCGGCATTTTGGGGCTTCAGGATGCCCGAAAATGCATACTTTGGCATAGAATATGGTCTAAACTGTGCTGTTTGCTCACCTGGACATCACCAGGTTTTTGTATCAGTCACCAGGGCTAAACGAAGACCAAAATTGGCTGAAAAATGACGAGGTCGCAGCACTTAAGCGGCTTCAGTTCCGAAGTGGGAGTGGCCAACTCAGAGTTTAGTTCATGGTCGTAAACTTGACATGCCAAGAAAAAACAGTGCTAGTTTGGAACAGCTAGCGAACTGCATGTTGCAGAAAATCGCAAGACAAACTGTCAGTTTAGAGGAAGTCAAATTTTCGTCAAAATAATTCAATAATTAACCCTTCACATGCGGCGGGCAACTATAGTCGCCCGGCAAGTTTGACGTCACCGGAAGTAGGCGTTAAAATTCGAAGATAGTTTATTTCACCTATAGACCAAATACAGCTATGTGGGGTGTGATTGCGAGCCATTGCCGAGGCCTACGGCCCCGCCAAGCAGAGCTATGGCGGGATCACCTAGCACCACTGGGTCTCCAGGGGCTTCTTGACATAAAAAGCAGCCATACGTGCACTAACTTTGTCTCACACGTGCTGTTTTGACCAAACAAGCGGCGTTTTTTGCTCCGGTGAGAGTGATTCTAGCACACGACAGTTGGTAGATCGACAAGTGGGCGTGGTTAACCGCAATTGTCATTGACAACAAGCCCGCACGTTGTGCAAGTTGATTTTGCATATTAACGGTGATCACAGCGCTAGTTTGTCTGTCTAATGGTTTCAAAGGTTAGTGAAATTCACAAAATAGAGGCTAGAATTGCTGTCCGCACTTGAAGGGTTAAAGGGTTAAATTGCATCGTCTAACTAAATTACATGATGTAAAGGATAATGCATGCAATGTGTACAACATGCAAAACTCGCAAAACATCACCTTTCAACTGAAGTGCAATGGTTAGTTGAAGTACAAGATCTTTCACAAGTGATATCTGATGATCAAAATCTAAAGTGAACACAGTTCTATGATAACATATCCTCACCTCATTCTGATCACTGGTGTCCACTACTATAGTGTCTCCTACCCTAAGGTAGGTGACACTGCTCTCCACCAGCAGCTCCCTGTTCTTTTGTGCTAGCCTCACTAGTTCGGTCATTAGATACTGAGGAGCACAGCAGATTACTCGTATACTCCCTCCTTTAACGACCACAATGTGAACATAGATACTCTGTTCCTCAAAGGCTTGTCGAAGAAGATCTTGTATATCAGAGAGAGTCTTCTCTGCTGGGGTCCAGCGCAATTTGAAGGTGATGGTTGTTGAAGAACTATACCATATTGACTTAGCAGTGAGAAACGGTTTTATGTAGACATGTTCTGTTAACTTTTGCTGGCAAAATTGATTAACGATTTGGTAGTAGTTATCAATTTTTTCAGTGACAGTAGAAACACTGAATCTTCTAGCGATTCCTTTCAGATATGTGCAACATGTGAGAGATGAGTGTTTCTGTATTTTATCAATGATATCTGAGATAGTGTGAGCATTATCCAGTGAATCATTCATCTCTGGAATTCTGGAAACATATCGTTTTAATCGTTCTGGAGTGACTGATTCTTCATTCTCTAATATTTCAGCTACTTCATCAAAGAGCTCAGCAAATCGATTCTGGATGTCTTCAAAATCTTCTCGAAACTTTCCAGGAACTATGACCTGAGTTGAAGCTGTATCTATTGAGAAAAGTCTAAATTATGCCATGCGGTAGACGTGGCATATTTAGGGTTGGGCGGAAAACAAGATGGCGGCTACACTTAGGTTGAAAACAATAATTCACATTATATCTTGGCTTTTGACAACATCAGTAGTATTTTAACTACCTAGGACCCATCCTAAGAGGTAAGCGCTTACAATTAGTCTACTAATAAAGACTATAAGAGCAGTTGCTATGGGCATGACAAGATGGCGTCTCGCCTAGAGGCACTAAGTACGGCACTACCATATCTTCACCGTACGGGCGTTTCAATCGAATCTAACATTCTGAAGCTCCTTGCACGATTTGTACGATTACAAAGAGACATTTAGAAGGAGAAGAAACCAGCTCTAAGGTGGTAAACCAGAGTTCACGTGGTCACCCGTTTGTTCATCTTCTTTCTTATTCTAATTCTTCAGTCAGCCTAGCGCCGTGCCGAGTGAGCTATTCAAGACAAACCTACACAGAAACTACACTAGTCGTTGTGAGCAGTGCACTTAATATCTATTCAAGCCTAAAACACTAGCAGAAGCAAGTCTTTCCAGGAAAACTGTGATTTTTCGTCCATAACAGGGGCGTAACTAGGGTCGGAAGAAAGATGAGGCGCACCAGGAGCGCATAATGAGAGTGAGCGCGGTAAAATACAGGAGCAGGACACTCCCACGCACTTGATTAAAAATTGCACCCCCACACATGATGGCCATGTTTCTAAAGATAGACTTGTGATGGCAGACGGTACGCGTACGTACAGTTTTGTATTAGATGGAACTGGCCTTCTAGAAGGTAAGAAGCAGCTTTCCACTATCCCTGGACATTCATGCTTGTCTGCTAGCTTGAGAAACGAGTAGAATCTGCAGTAGCTTAAATACCGTGAGGCAGAGGAGGCGCTTGCCTCCTCGCTTTTGCCCAACCAAAATTCTTATGAATGTATATACCTTGCCTAGTACAGCTGTCTTGCCTGACACAGCTGTCTCTATCTTGCTCTCCATTCCATCCAGGCTACGTACCGCGAACGCGCTATATTCACCATGCTATGGCGCGCTGCTACGAGCAGTAAAATGACGTTATCTAATGAATATTAATTAGTTATTTCCCAAAATCGCACGCGTGCAAGTGCGCGCCTCCTTGCTTCTAAATTTCTAGTTACGCCCCTGAATTCTGTGATGGTGGGCCATCATGCTGGTTCTCTACAGCTGGTATACAAGCACGTGGAGATCGTCTGCGCATAATCGTGGGTGTAGAAAACTTCTACGAGCTGTTGCTTACCTCAAGGAGCCTCTAACTGCCAAGTTCCATCTAATACGAAACCGTACGTACGCGTACCGTCGGCCATCACAAGTCTATCTTTAGAAACATGGCCATCATGTGTGGAGGTGCAATTTTTAATCAAGTGCGTGGGAGTGTCCCGCTCCTGTTTTTTACTGCGCTCACTCTCATTATGCGCTCCTGGGTCATTCTCAATGTGGGCGTGTTATGAATACAGATTGCAATGTATGTACGTTAGAGCGAGCTTTTCTGCATCTGCTAGGACTCTACTGAGACCATGCGCCTGTTTTAAAAGGATGTTTACTTTGCACCTGTCTAAATCGAGGAGGCAAGTGCCTCCCCTGCCTCTATGGCAGTTACGCCCCTGCATAACAGACTCCATTCCATGCATTCTGCTTGAACTCCGTTACTAGGTAACGCCTACTCGCGCATGCCAGTGTATGTAATTATTCTAATACAAGCGCACCTTAGTACAAATTGCTTGTAACGTGAGTGCTGCTGCCACTAGCAGTGTTCACAGCAGACAACGAGCAAATCTTCACTGTTACACTGGATTTGTCTATTCAGGCTTGTAATAAGAATGCTAGCTTAAGCTTAGCTAATGTTGCATGGTACGTGTTGCATGCAGTGCAGAGTCAATTGAGTGCAGTCAGTAGAATAGTTCTCTTCACACTGTATTAGCATAAGTGCCAACTAAATCATTAATAAAAAAGAAAAGAAACAAATAATAAAACAGTTTAACAAAAATGAAAGAGATGTAGGGTTGGTAAATGTATTGAAAAAGAATGGAAACAAGATTGTTAAGGATGCTCAGTCATTATTAATATTCATCAGGCGGACAGTACTTGTGAATATCATTATGCGGTTGTGAATATCGTCACACGGTTGTGAATATCATTTCGCGCTTTGTAGTATGCTGTACTTCGTGTACGTGCTGGGAAAGCACAAAACAATATAAAACTCGAGCATGAAGCATTGGAGTACGTTTATACAGCGCCATGCAAGATCGTCACCTACACGTGGCCAACACTGTAACGGAGAGTTTTTCGAACTGCGTACTCAATAGCCAAGATAAGTTACGTAAGTACTGTTTGTCGCTGCTGTACTGCCAAAAGCTCTCCGTTACTGGATTCCTCGTGTCGAGATAGCCACAGAAACGTGGTTTCAGCAACCTGGCACGCTCTGCAAAAAAGTTTTCAGACAAGTAGGCGTGGTTTTTGTCGTGCCTCTGGCGGTCCTTCCCGGCAAGCTATCTCGCTAAAACTTGGTATACAAGCAGTACTTCCAGTCGTGTTGTTATCCAGCTAGCGATGCGTTCGTAGCTGCTTTACATCTGGAAATCTGGCCCATAGCAACCGCGCCGCCTAATGAATATTAATAATGACCGAGCACCCTTAAAAGGTACAGTGCTTTTAATCTAGAGGAGCCACTTTTTATTCCCAGAGTTGTGTGTGTAGTTAGTCCACACAACTTTCTACATAGCCCTTTCTATTGCATTAATGCAGATTGCAACTATGAGCATGAGGAAATGCAAGACACACGATGCTGTACAGCTCTCTCCCATTGAAGCTAATACAATAGCGCCATGTTTGTGACATCACTATAATTTGCACGACATCACGACGAACCACACCTACGACACAGCATCCACAATCTAGCGCCACTACGAGGCTTGGCGGTTATTATTTCCTCGAGCTTAGCTAATATCTATGCTGTAGAAGCACGCTTAAGAACGGGCAAAGCGCAAAACACAGCTTTTGATCGGCGCCATTCTTGCCGCTCGACGGTTATCGCGGCGCAGCGCACGCAGAAATACGTAATCGATAAACGCTAATATTGGATGAATATCATTATAACACGGCAGAGAATCGAAGTCACAGCTAAAGTCGGTGTTCTCGCTGACCACGTTTGCGCATGGATGGGCGTATCGCGCTAGTTTAAAAACTAGTGAAAACTACAAGTATCTGGCTATCCAGATATCAAGTGGTTTTTCTTAACTCGCAAAGATGTGCTGATTTCAGCCTTAACTCTTTTATCACCAAAAATCGCCAATTTCCGGTACATTTAGGGCTCATACTTCACTATGCTCGGAAGTTAAGCTCTCAAACTTGCTGAGATTAAAACTGAATAGTCATTCTAGCAGACTGCAAAGGGAATTTTCTTAACTCAGCTCTATACTTTTTTCCTGGCCTTAACACATTTTTTCAAAATTGCAAACCGATGCCTGGTACACAAGCAGCAACAACTTTACTGTCAACTAGCATAATCAGTCCAGATTTTCTGCACACACTAAGGAATGATGTGTGAACACTCATAGCAATTTTCAGTCCAATAGCAACTATAGTTACTTTTTCTGAATACAAAACAGTCTTGTTAACCACAAAACACAAAAGTGGCTCCTCTAGATTAAAAGCACTGTAAGTTAACCGCTTACTTGACTTGCACGGACAATTACCAAGTGCCGCCTGGAGCGCAGTGGTGGACCCGTCGTACACCTCACGCAATCTTGTCAGGCTGCCCAGCCTCACAATGTGCGTTGGGCGTGCGGCCCCGCCTCGAGCTCCGCCTCTGGACCGCCCTATGATGCAGTCGTATATGCCCTAGACTCGAGTAGTGTGAGCTCTCGTGAGGAGGAACGTCACAGCTATCGAGTTAGGCGAGACGACGACAGATTAAGGCGTGGACAGAAGGCGGAGCGAAGGGGTGTGCCCATAGAGAGTCCCAAACTAAAGTTCTTGGTCTCGCTAGCTCTTTCTGGATACCCTTTGAGAGAGGGACGGAGAAATAGAACTGGGCGCGCGGTCCAACGCAGATTGTACTAGAGGTAAGTCATTGTAACTAATAGAGTAGTAAGGACCCGCAGTCACTAGGGGCGACTAATCGAGACACTGTCCTTGTGGCTGCCTCATTAACAGGTGGGATACCGAGGTAAGAGACTGACACGGGGTTCTAATGTAGAGCTGATAAGCAGATGACTCCCAGTGACCAAGTGTCTTGATGAGGTGGTCTGGAATCCCGGCGGCGGCGGCAGAGGTAGCCACACCAATTCTAAAGCTGTGTCCCGAATAGGTAGAACTGTCGAGCCCAAACAAGGACAGCGCTTTGCGAACACCAGCCACGAACTGCCGCTTTAACAGAGGTGCACCATTCGAATGAACGAAGAGGGCCCCTTCCGCCGACGGGCGGATTGCCAGGTAATTTAAGAGGGCTGCGACCGGGCATACATCGGACTGGGAGCGGCCGAGGAATAATGTGATGCCTCTTCCAAAGGGACGGTTTTCGCTCTCCTCACGCGGACGCTTAGCGCCGTCGGTGAGCTGTGGGAATCGACTGCAACGTCGGAGTGGCAGATGGCTGGCTGGGCAGACGCGGACTCCAGCGTGAGTTCTCCAGCGCGAAGAAAACCAAAGAAGGCGAGACAAAACGCCGCCCAAAAAGCCGGGTCTCAAATTCCGGTTCGATCCCTGAGGCCCACACGGCTAACAGACGTTTCATGATTGAGCTGGTGATTGGGAGCCGTTGTTTGCCCAGCTGGGGGTGGAGCGTTGAACGCCTTTCAGAACATACTGCAGGCGAAGCCAATCTGATCTAGAGGGCATGGCTAGACCGGCAGTTATTTGCAAATGGCGTAGAGCCGAGAGATAACCCGAGATTGACTGAGGTTGCAGCCCCTCGTAGGCGAGGAATGCAGCAAACAAACACAAATTAGATTCAGAGAGAGGGAGAGGAGAGAGATTATAACAATCACAGAAAGTTAAATATCTTCTCTGGGCTGAGCCGTAGGAAGACTTGGTCCTGCTGGCGAGACCGTTTGTAAACAGTTCCTTAGCAAGTCCCTCCAGGGCGCTGATGTCCAGAGTTGCGGCGGTTGGAGAAGTAGTCTGAGGGGCTCGGGGAGTTCTATGGAGGTCGTTGATCCCTGTGGGAAGAGAGCGACAAACTGAGGCAAACGGTTGCGGGACAAGGCGTCAATGATCACTGATGTTGGTAGCTGGGAAGAGCAGCCAGAGGTGATTCCAGTGGTCAGCTGGAGCGACCTAACTTTATTTATGGTTTCAACTCCCAGTCCTTACACTAAGGAAAATTTGAAGGTAAATATAAGTCTATGCTTCTACATTATAAAAAATAATTCTTGCATTATATGTAGGCATGGAAAGGCATGTTTGATGGTGATAATTTTCTAACAGCTGGTTGGGTGCACGATCTACGTCTCCTTAACTTTTATGAAAAAAAAAATCTGGTCATGGGAAAGGTAAGCTTACTGCAAACAATACTAATATAATTATAAATCATTTTGAGTTTTATTGGCAAAGGTGAAACATTCACAGAGAATGTCTGCTACTCCATTAACCCTTTAACTACTAAATTATCCAGCTGAAATTTTAACCTCGTAAATGCTGACCGCTTCTCTCGTGAATATCTCGTGTGTCTTTTGTGCTACTGGTCTCAAATTTGCGTCCTTTTACCCCAGTGAGTAGCCGCAATTGCCCACACTCAAGTCGGTCAATATGCCCCTCCCACTTCGAAAGTGAAGCCGATAAAGTGCGACGACCTCGTCAAATTTTGCTCAAAGTTAGTACTTTGGGGCTGGCTGCTGAAAAGTACACACAAATAGCAGTGGTTTTGGTGAGTGCAAAATGTAGCCCAGATCATAGAGAATGCACAAAAATGTGTTTGCGAGCACCCTGAAGCCATAAAATGTCCAAATTTTCTTGGCAGCCATTTTGTTTTTCCTGAAATGTTGTGAAATTTGCACTGAAGCCATAGAAATGCCGTCGCCATAACGTTTAGCGCAGGGGGCGCGCCGAAAACCGGTCAATTTTTTGCGGTTATTTGTATTCTTCAATTTGGCTTAATTTTGGGATATTTTAACACTTTTTGACAAAGTTATGGTGTCTGAAGTATGTATGTCGCCAAAAGGCGACAATAGGGGTTAAAGGGTTAATACCTTGGGTGGTGATAGAAGATGGAGGAGAAATTCTTGCTGGTCATTGCACTTGTATGGCAGGGTATGTAGTGATGTTTCATCATTTAATCAGTATTATTTTTATTTACTAGGCTTGGGGAGGCTTGCTCACATGTAGCAGCAATTCTTACCTGTATTATAAGGGCCAATGAAGTGCGTAGATCTGTTGGCACAGACTCTTGCACATCCAAACAGTGTGCTTGGCTACCAACTGCTCGCAATGTAAGTATACTGTAACCATCATGCATAAATATGTTCATTAATATCGCCGTTTTTATAATTAAGGTTGCACCTTGTACTGTTGGTGAATTACATTTCAAAAGAAAACACAGTATCCTGGCTGATGACAATGATACTGCTCCTTTAAAGAAAATTCCAAGACCATCTGAATCAGATATTGACAAGTTCTTCAGTTGTATAAATGAAGCAAATAGAAAACCAAGCATCCTTAAAGTTGTTGAACCTTATGCAGACAATTTCATTCCCAAGGCTGTTCAACATGGCTTTCCCAAGCCTTTGTCAGAGCTTTATGATCAAGAAGCATTGTCTTGTCCCTACAATATATTACTTCAGCAGTGTCGCAAAGTTTTTGACTCATTGCAGGTATATGTCAATTCTTTTAAATGACATGGCTTTATATACACAATAGGTACTGAGTACAACACAAGTTCTTAAGCTTGAAGAAGCTACCAGAGGCCAGGCATCAAACAAGCTTTGGTTTATATACAGAGCCGGAAGAATAACTGCCTCAAATCTTAAGGCTGTGTGCTGTACTAACATATGCATGCCCTCTCAAAGCCTGATAAAAAAACTGTGTTACCCTGAAGCTTTTAAGTTTTCAAGTCCAGCAACCAAGTAAGTTCATGATCGTAGTACTGGTCAACCATCAATAATTATACATGTAATACAGGTGGGGAATTGAAAACGAAGACACAGCTATAGCATCTTATTTTAACAAGTACTCAAAAAAACACCATGAGTTAAAAATCCAAAAATGTGGAATATTTGTTGATCAAGAATTGCCCTACTTAGCAGCATCTCCTGATGGTATTGCCACATGCAAGTGTTTAGATTGTGATTATAATAATGCCACAATTGTATTGGAAGTCAAGTGCCCATATACATACAAAGATGGACTCCCCACAGTAGAGAGTTTACCTTCAAGTTTTTTTCTTACTCGATCTGACGATGAGTGGGAATTAAAAACTGATCACGCCTATTACTATCAGATTCAGCTGCAGCTTTACATTTACCAAAAATTTTCACAAAAGGAGGTTAAATGTGATTTCCTTGTATGGACATCCAAACAAATCAATGTACAAAGAATTCTGCTAAATGAATCATTCATTGATGAGAAATTGCAAGATTTGGAGCACTTTTTTGTTAATGCTATTCTTCCAGAAATAGTCGGGAAATGGTACTCTAGAAAGCCAATAGCTAGTAATGAAAACCTTGTTGAGGAATTACCTGAAACTAGCACCAGCAGCAGTACATCTAACCAAGACACGGAAGATGAAGATTACACCATATCTTGGTGTTTTTGTAACAAGCCAAGTTACGGAGACATGATTTTGTGCGACAACACCAAATGTACCATAAAATGGTTTCATTTTGACTGCCTTTCAATCAGGTCTCCACCAAAGGGCAAATGGTATTGTCCAAGTTGTTGTAAACTACCAAAATACCGAAGAAAAAAACAATGAACACTTTGTCATTATTAACATTATGACATAATTTCACACGATATGTTCTTTCCAATCAAAAAATTAGTCTTGAGATACAATAGGAGGGCAGAGGTTAATAAGAGCACAACAAACATTGACAATTTTGCTGATGGTTGAGTTACCGTTACCACTGTTTATCAATGAAATAGGCAAAATGTGTGAAAAATAGTGTATTTCTGTTTCAGAAGACCGATAATTCGTTCCACATGGATTCTCACAACAGACAACTCTCGGCTCCAATCTACCTCTTTCTTTTCTAATTGCTGTTTTCCTTTAGTGAACGGAGGAGTTTTTACTTCTGCAAGTGCCATTCTGGCATATTCATTGCATGTAAAGCCTCTGTCAGCTAGTATTACGTCCCCTATCATGATTAAAAAATTCATTGTACTATAATTATTATGCACTCAAACTTAAAAAAAACAGGCATACCTGGCATTAGTTTGTCTATAAGGTTAGATTTTTCTACTATTCCCTTGTCCGACATTCGTCCTCCCACACAGTCTGACACAAAGGAAATTGTTCCCTGCGGAGTGATACCAGGAGTCCATAATCAACCGCGCCTACTAAAGAGTAGGAGTGTGAATCGCCCACGCTTTAATTGGATTTTCTGCCAGCGAACTGTCGCTAGCGGATATACTATTTTTAGCGCAGTTAGACCGCACCTCCTTGAACATGGGCAACCTGAGAGCGACTGTATGTACTCGTGAAAGCATCTGATAGCCTATCCAGCCACATCGTGGCGTCGCTAGATCACCTGTACGTTCGTGGTTCGGCTATCTGATTGTTTCGAAGCTGTTTATCGCTCGATCATACAACTGGATCCTTGGAGCTGCTGTGTTGAGCTGTCAGCATAGCTGTTCCGCTTCAGTTATGTGTTGTATCGCTGCCACTAACCGTAACAACTACTGTTACAACTCAGGTAAGGAATGGAACTCTGAGAAACAGCTGACCAGTGATATGACACGAAGCTTTGATCGAACGGAAGACAGCCACGCTCACGAGGATTGGCGAAGGCAACGACGGCCTTGTAAATCGAGCTAGAAATAGAGACCAGGATGCTTCCTCAGCGCTTAGATCATAGACAACTCTCTGTCTTCAGTATTGAGCTGCCATCTTCAAGCGCTAAAAATAGTATATCCGCTAGCGACAGTTCGCTGGCAGAAAATCCAATTAAAGCGTGGGCGATTCACACTCCTACTCTTAGTAGGCGCGGTTGATTATGGACTCCTGGTGATACCTATTAAGAATTTAATAGTAGAGTGGTGCTTGTAGTTGCTCCAGACTTGAGCACGTGCAAGCAAGTCAGTGGGACGTTCAACGAATATTTCAGTGCAATCAATGATAATGCAACACTTCTTGAAAAATTTTCTAAAAGAAATTGGCATTGTTGCCCGTAAGACAATGGGGTCTGGCCATCGAATCAAAAAAGCTGTTTTTACTGCCATGACATCCAATACTTTGTGGAAGTTACGAGAAACTGTACTTTGGTGAACACCAAACCTAGCCGCTAAATCTTCATCACATAGGTTAAGACGAAGTTTGACAAGAAACATCAGAAGCAAATTTTCCTTACTTAACTTTTGACAGACAGGAAGTGAAGGTTCCACTAGTTCAAACAAAGCATCGAAAACACCATTCGTGCAAACCTGAATGAGAAACAATATTTTATAAATATATACTTTGTGTGACGTGCTATTGTAACATACCTGTATAAAATTTCAATTTAGCATCGATGTTCTTTCGCAAACATTCAATACTTATTGTTGTCCTACAATATCTCCGCTTATATTCCTCACACGCTCTTTTAGCATCAGCACACTCTTGTTTTACAGTCTCAAGTTCTTTCTTCAACAATCCATTTTCTCTTTTTAACGACTCGTTTTCTTCCTGCAGTTGTGCAATCTCTTCAACTTTCTCACTTTCATCAGAATCATCACTGCCATTTCGTTCACCATCCTCACAACAACTACCACCACCATTGCTGCTTTGTTCCATACTGTCTTGCTCACCACTGCTGTCATTTTGTTCCACACTGTCTTGTTCACCTTTGCTGTCATTTCGTTCCACACTGTCTCGTTCACCATTGCTGTCATTTCGTTCCACACTGTCTTGTTCACCATTGCTGTCATTTTGTCCCATGCTACTGTCGACTTGATCACCAATGCTGTTATCCTGTTCAAGCATGCTATCTTGTCCATCATTGCTATCATTTTGCTCATCAGTGATGTCAGTAGAACCCACCTGCTGGGTCACTAGTGCACTGACACTCTGCTCTGGCAAATCATTACAACGCCTTTTCTTTGATGACTCTTGCTCTTCTATTTTCCTTTTCCTGTTCTGCAGTCTGTGATAGCGCTGTGTGTCCATGCTCACAATACTATATCCCATATTTAGAGATGGCGCCCAGTCTGGATTGAGCTCATTATAGAGTACTGAAGGCCTTCCTATGTATATTACAGCAATGATTATTAGTATGGCAAGGTAATATATAAAAGTATTACCTGAAATAAAATGATCACCACAGACTCGAGAAGAAGATGAAGGAGACCAGTTCTTTCTATTGATTCTGGCAAGCCAAAGAGTCCTTCTCTGAGATGATAATTCTTTAGTTTTGGCGCCCTGGCTTTCTATTACGCCTGGAATAGAGAAAAACGAAACACCGCCCTTCTTTTGACGGTTGCTGCATCCAGATACGACACATACTTTCACCATTTTTTTGATAGTACTCCCGAGAGTGTGACGCCAAAGATGGCCGCTGCTAGGTAGGCGCGGTCTATGGCTCGGTAGTGACACGCCCAGTGCATGAGCCCTATTACAGACATACAGTTTACTGTAAGAGAGTCACCGAGAGTTAGTGTATTAGTTGCTTGGAGAGCTCCCCTTCTTCTTGGCAGCCGAGCTGAGTGGGTCGGGGCACGAAACAGCACCGTGCCCGGGCTTTTCGCATACAGAACATGTGTAGGAATAGCGGCACGTCTCAGCCATTGAGGGACAGGCACCCCTCTTGAAACGTCTGCATGGTTCAGAATTGAGTGGCTTAACAGGAATCGTGTAAGGTTTCACCCTATCCCTATATGGGGACGGACGAGCGGGAGGTTTAGGAGCTTTTGGGGGTTCCTGCGAGTACAGGGCACATTGTTCGGTAGAGTGGTCTGGAAAATGACAGAGTGTGCACGTCTCATGGGCAGATCGGAGCACCGTGGCAGCCACGATTGAGGGGGAGAGATCATTCCATTTGAGATCAAGACCAGCTGCCTGCTGCTGACGGAACTGCTGGTCGTACACCAGCCATGCATCCACCACCGGGATGCTTTCTTGCTTGCATTAAGACAATCTGACCATATGCAGCCATTTCCCGAGTTGTATCTACTGCTGCCATGAAAGCCATGAAACAGCAGACCCATGTTAGTGGGTCGTTGATGCTGCGGAGGCGCGGGGCTGAGGGGACGGTGGAGCTGAGATCCTGCTTGCCTGAGTGCTTGTAGGCGTTCTGACAAGGTGATGTTGTCCAGGAGGAGCTCTTTGAAGTCCACAAATGCGCCTGCACGAGCCCTCTCATGGACCTTCACCGGAATGGGAGGGAGAACAGGGGAGTAAGCCAGTGGCTTAGGCTTTGGAGGTGATGGTACGCACGACGTCATGGACGCGATGAGTGACGAGAGAGACGGGATAGCGGGGGTAGTGCTAGCGACTGAGGTGGATGAGACTGGACCAGCTCCCAGGGAGAAGATGGGTATAGAGGCCAAAGAGGCAGGAGCAGGGACCGACGCTGTGATGGACACGGGAGCCGAGGCGGCGGAGCCTGCAGCGAGAGAGGGAGAGAGTGCTGGTAAGCACGGACAGATTGCAGATGCCGCCGTAGCGGGCTTTGAGTGCCGCTGGCAATAGATGCCGGGGGAGGAAAGAGAGGGGAGAGAGAGAGAAAAAAGGGGGAAAGAGAGAGAGAGAGAGAGAGAGAGAGAGCAAGAGAGAGACAGAGAGAAAAGAAAGAGACCCGGGCTTGGACTGCACGGTACACATGCGAGATGAGAGGCAAGAAAGAACCCTAAAAAACAATAGGCATACCGGCAGACAAGCCAGATGGCCCAGGAAGAGATGCAGCTAGTGCTTTGGCGAGCTCCGTCTGGACCGCCGCCTGGATCGCCGATTGGAACTCACTTTGCGAGAAAGTCACCGCCGTAGCTGTGGAAGAGGGAACCGAAGTCGACGCCGGGGAGACGGTGGGCGATATTGATCATGAGGATGACGAAGAGAGCGGCTTGACACAGCACTAACATCACTGGAAACAGCTGCCAACTGAGCTGCACGCACGCGTACATGTAGGATAAGTGCGCATGCGAGTTCGGCTCCTGGGCGGGGCGGACTCGCGCCGTAGAGTGCGCGGCAGACGGCTAACCTTATTTAAAGGTTCCCTCTAAATTCCAACAAACAAGATTTAAATTGTAACAATCACTTGGATAACGAACACCGAAAAACGAAGAGAGCAGCTTGACACAGCACTAAATTCGCTGGAAACAGCTGCCGACTGAGCTGCACGCACGCGTATGTGTAGGGTAAGTGCGCATGCGAGTCTGGCTCCTGGGCGGGGCAGACTCGCACAGTAGAGTGCGCGGCAGACGGCTAACCTTATTTAAAGGTTCCCTCTAAATTCCAACAAACAAGATTTAAATTGTAACAATCACTTGGATAACGAACACCGAAAAACGAAGAGAGCAGCTTGACACAGCACTAAATTCGCTGGAAACAGCTGCCGACTGAGCTGTACGCACGCGTATGTGTAGGGTAAATGCGCATGCGAGTCTGGCTCCTGGGCGGGGCGGACTCGCGCCGTAGAGTGCGCGGCAGACAGTTAACCTTATTTAAAGGTTCCCTCTAAATTCCAACAAACAAGATTTAAATTGTAACAATAGCAGTGTAATGCCACCTCCCTAAATCATAGATAAAAACCCCATGTACAGGATTGGTAACTAGGGAATTTTTGCACATTAGCGTGGGCACTCAGTGTTCGGGCTAAATTTCTCTGGACTTGATATTCCTTTTCCACATCAGTCCACGTCGGTAATTTTTGTCAAAATTGTACAAAACCTGCGTACTTGGCCATGTTTGTGCTTGCAGTACTCCAAGACTAAGATAGCTATACTCATCATAGTACTGCTTCGAACGCGCAAAGAACCAGGCTTTCCAACTGTATAAGTAAAACCGAGCACAGAAGTATACTCGGACAGTTACAGTCCCATAGAAATAGCATATTTACGACCTCGGCCAAGGTGTAAAACCAAGCAAGACGCTCCTCAAACTACGTTCAAACGGCTAATGTGGCTGCATCCTATCGCACTGATACCACATAGTTATCCTAGCGGTGTTTTTACTTAGGTAGCTGTTTTCCTAAGAGACTTCTAGTCCCGTAATAAGCTGTGGGATCGGCGACTAGGACAATTCTGCTGTGAAGAAGCCTCCAGCACAATTTAACGCACTGCCAAACGATCGCTGGCATATCTATTCTCTGAGCTTCTCTCCAGCAAAAGTGATCCTGGGTGCCTGAAATAGCCGTATTTTTCCTCTTTGGCGGCGATCTAACTGGAGGTCAAGACCAACATAGGCGCTAATAACCCGAACTCGGACGGCCCGCGTGGAAATGTATTAGGGCATTTGCTCACGTGAGTTGTTTCCAATCGGGGTATTTATCTATGCCTAAATTAACTGCTTTCGATAGTGTGGTTAATTTAATAGGGAGGTATCATTACACGGCTATTGTTAACAATCCTTTTTATTTAAATCTTGTTTACTTACCTATTTATAATCTTGTTTCCATACTTTTTCGATACATATACCAACCCTAAATCTCTTCCATTTTTGTTAAAATGTTTTTATTATGCCTCGGTGGGCGGAGCCACGAGGCATACAGTAGTCGTGGTGACATTCTGTCTGTCAGTCATTCCGTCGCAACAATTTCTCGTCGCTCACTGAAAACTAAGCGCTAACACAAGCTAAAGTCGATATTTGATTGAAAATGAATTGTAAGGATTTTGGTTATAAAGGCTCTGTTCCTGAGTTATGGCGTGAATTGCTCACGGCTGGTTCGGTTTTGTAGCGCACACTGAAAGTTAAGCTATGAAACTAGCAATGCAAGTAGAACACGGTATTATCTCGCTTTAGAACATTAGAAAACTTTGTATGAAGCTTAGTTTGTGAGTTATGGCGCAATTTGCTCACTCGTGATCGATCATGGCTGTTGCTGGCGATCTGGAGTTCTTCAAAGGCAAAGCTATCCACATTTGACTGCCAAGAAGCTGATAGGTTAGGATTTCACTACAGCAATTGTGTAAGCAAGCTATGGACACTATCTCGCTTGTGTGCTGTGCCCTGCACTTGAACTGAACATTATAGACACGCCCAGTTGAATTAGTGGTCAGCACTGATTGGCTTCTGATTGCATACATATTATTATTATACTATTATACTATTATACTGCATTGTGATCGCTGTACAGACAGGTATAATAGCTGCAGTTTGTTGCTGTGTATGTGAAATGGTTGCATTCCACCGAGGCATCTGCACCTTTGGTGCTTCATTACTTGTGTAAATATGATTTGCAAATGCATCTCATTGCATAGTACCTTGAGTATTAGGAGTAGATGCAGTAGTAGCCAGACCAGTAGTAGTTGATGTGATAGCTAGTGCAGTGACTGGTGAGGTACATTTCTGTTGACCTAATAAAGATGACATACAAGTGTTGGCAGGTATAGGAACTGAATATCAAAACTATAAATATCAAAACTGAATATCTCTGAACTGAATATCAGATATAATTACTTAGCATAATGCCAGTATACTATATGAACTATATCCTAGGTGCTGCTGCAACGACAGAATGGTTGTGCTCACTTTGGTCATACATATTTATGCACTTACTCATGCAAGCTCAATGGGGCTATACCTAGTTAGTAGCGGCAGTGATCATAATGATCCTATCATCAGCAGTAAACCGATTTAAAATGCATTTCTTTTCATTTCGTGACGTTTTATTAGTGGTAAGACAATTGCATTAAAGCATAATTCAAGCCTCACTACAACAGAAACTTCATTCCAGAGCACAGTAAAAGGAGCTCGAAACAGCTTCAAAACAGTGCTACTCCATTTTGTGGGTGGAGCAAAACGTGACATTTAATAGGTGTGTCCTTCAAGTCAATATCATTATTCATTTGTGTAACGTCATTGTTTAATCTCACCATAGACAAAGTATCTTGTAGCCCAAGAGACCGTAAGGTCAAAGGCACCGCTAGGTGGTTATATCCCGTATACCATGGGCAATACGAGTATTTTCCAGGAAGTGACATCACATAGCAACACCGTAGCAACACAATGGCGTCGTCGAAAAGTGTATGCAAGATTACACTGCCGTCTTTCAGCAACGCACTGTCATTCACCTCTGTTGGAGGCTCTACTACCTTGAGCACTTTGTTTAGTAACCATAAGAACAATATTCTCGAGTTTCCTGGGCTACAAAATGGTTAACCCATGGCACCTCGACAGTACGCGATATAACCTCGGGGAGTAATTTTACTGCCCTTGTGTGCTTCGCGCCCTCGGGCGGTAAAATTAACCCCCTCGGTTATATCGCGTACTGCCTCGGTAACCATGGGTTAACCTATACATATTCTCAAGTGCCAGACGTTCCGGGGGTGGGAGACTAATAGTATCACTTAGAGGGAATTGCAACCAAAAATTTCACCTTGTTCTGCGTTACGGGTTAAATGTTAGCTTTGTACGAGTGTGTTGCGTGTATTGAAGGACCATCTAACAGTGCATAGATAATCAAAACCGAGAATTTAAAGCAAAAAGGAGATCAATACTAAAGAACCAATCAAAGTTGAATGTGTGGATTGCTGAAAGGGAGCGTGTAACTATGTAAACAGCAAAAGTATTGTCCAAATAAGGTATTGACGGACCAAATAAGGAGAAAAACTTGTTGACCACGCCCAGCATTTAGTCTCTCAACTCTCGCCTAGTCGCCTTTCAGATCGCAGCACATGCTGCAAGACACTTTCCGACGTAGAGTAGCACAAAAGTAATAGACAGCAGAAAAGCAAATGATTAGTAAATAGCAAATGTAGTAGACAGCAGAAAATGAAGTAGCAGCAGAAAAAAACGATTTCTGTGTCAGACAGCAGCCATGACTGGATTTTGCCGTTGTATTGTGAGAATACGGAGTTGCACGTTCCCTCACCCACTAAGTGGGCTTGATATGCTACGGCGGTGAATAACTAATTTTAAACTAATAATTCTCTTTGATGTAATGAGGTATCCAAATTCGCGTATTTACCTGTGCGTAGGCGGGTGTAAAAAAACATGGCGCCACCATGCACTAGGCAGCAAACTAAGCACCGTTTATCACGCTATTTGTATGTTTTGCGCCGTTTCGGGTAGCTTGCTGGTACAAGAGTGCTATTTTCTCTCCGGGTAAGTCAAAATCATAGTTTAAACCGGTTATAAACCTCGGTTTTCGGTGCATATGTGAATTTGGATTCCTCGGGCTTCGCCCTCGGTATCCAAATTACAATATACACCTCAACCTCGGTGTATAACCTACATATAAACACCAGACACTTTGATTATAACACTAAGGTGTAGGATAGAACAACAATTATGCCACGCGGTAGATGTGGCATATTTAGGGTTGGGCGGAAAACAAGATGGCGGCTACACTTAGGCTAAACGCAATAATTCACGTATATCTTGGCTGTTGACGACATCAGGGGTATTTTAACTACCTAGGAGCTATCCTAAGAGGTAAGCGCTTACAATCAGTCTACTAATAAAGACTATAAGGGCAGTTGCTATGGGCATGACAAGATGGCGAGACGCCTGGAGGCACTAAGTACGGCACTACCATATCTTCGCCATACGGGCGTTTCAAGCTAATCTAACGTTCTGAAGCTCTTTGCATGATTTGTGCGATTATAAAGAGACCTTCAGAAGCAAAAGAAACCAGGTCTAAGGTGGTAAACCAGAGTTCACGTGGTCACCCGTTTGTTCATCTTCTTTCTTCTTCTTCTCCAGCCAGCCTAGCGCCGTGGCGAGTGAGCTATTCAAGACAAAACCTACACAGAAACTACATTAGTCGTTGGGAGCAGTGCACCTGATATCTATTTAAGCCTAAAACACTAGCAGAAGCGAGTATTTTCAGGAAAACAGCGATTTTTGGTCCATAACAGACTCCATTCCATCATTCTGTTTGAACTCCGTTACTAGGTTACGCCTACTCGCGCACACCCGTGCATGTAATTATTCTAATACAAGCGTACCTTAGTACAAATTGCTCGGAACGCGAGTGCTGCTGCCACTAGCAGTGTTCACAGCAGACAACGAGCAAATCATCACTGTTATACTGGATTTGTCTGTTCAGGCTTGTAAGAATGCTAGCTTAAGCTTAGCTAATGTTGCATGGTACGTGTTGCATGCATGCATGCAGTGCAGAGTCGATCGCATACAAGTGCAGTCATCCAGTGATCAGCTGAAATAGTTCAAGAGGCTCGAGCTCTTTACACAGTATTAGCATAAGTACCAACTAAGTCATTAATAAAAAAAGAAAAGAAACAAGTAATAAAAACATTTTAACCAAAATGCAAGAGATTTAGGGTTGTTATATTTATTGAAAAAGTATGGAAACAAGATTTTGAAATGAAAAGGATTGTAACAATAGCAGTATAATGCTACGTCCCTAAATTAACTGCTTTCGATAGTTGTGGTTAATTTAATAGGGAGGTAGCATTATACTGCTATTGTTACAATCCTTTTCATTTCAAAATCTTGTTTCCATACTTTTTCAATAAATGTAACAACCCTAAATCTCTTGCATTTTGGTTAAAATGTTTTTATTACTTGTAATACAAGAAAATAAAAAAGATTTCTATCGAAATCAAAAGGATGTAGGGTTGTGAAATCTACCACTGGTCCACAATGTAATCTAACAAGGAACAAGCATGGAATGGTAACACGATTGACTTGCTAACAGACCATAGATCCCTACATCAGTGGCTGTTGTGGTTGGCTATAGCTAATTCAGCTAGTTGCTGTTGACTGACACCAGACATGCATTAAATTGAATTGGATTCAGCTTGTGACAAAATAATTATTGATCTGATGTACAGCCACTGATATAGGGATCTATGGTCTGTTAGCAAGTCAATCGTGTTACCATTCCATACTTGTTCCTTGTTAGATTACATTGTGGACCAGTAGTAGATTTCACAACCCTACATCCTTTTGATTTCGATAGAAATCTTTTTATTTTCTTGCTTGTGTCCTTTTTCATTTTCAGCGAAGTGCAGTTCAATATCATCCATGTACTGAGTCGTCTTTGTCATGGTTTCCACCATTGGTTTAGTTTTCTTGTTGTTGATGGCTTTTATTTATTATTAAGAATTTTGAACTTGTAGCTAAAAATATTTGTTATGTGGTACATATCAGCTCGCCTACGCATTCATGCATGCAGTGCATACGAGCCCCGCCCACACTTATTTGTAGACCTGTACGCCGGTTATAATTATCTGGCAAGCGCAGAATGGCGCTCCTACACGAGCTTGCCCTTATTCGAAGACTCCAGACAAATATGTGTTCTCCATGATCCATACGGCATGGTGATACTCAAGCTAGTGCTTGGTCACGTGCGCTAGCCACTGCTTGGTCACGTGCGCGCGTGTTGCGCAATCACAATAATGGCGTCTAACACTTAGCTGACAATGGATCACGATCGAGAACTCGCGGAATTTAGATCGCCGTTTCGCTAAAAACAATGTTCAAAAGGCACCTGCCAGGAGAATTTCACGAATGTCCGTGGGTGTTTTGGTCTCGGCACTGCTCGCGTAAAAGCGCTAGGCAAGTTGAAGAAAGAAAGAACAAGATGACAAAAGTCGATTTTCACCGTTTCCAGGTTCGTCACTTTAGCAGCACTTTCGAGCAATCTCCTTGCTACTGTAAGATGGGACAACGCCAGAGAGCAGATCTAAGTGTCTTTGGACGTATAAAATTCATCACCAGGCGAAATATCAGCGTATGAATGCTAATACATTGTATGTAGCCGCCATCTTGTTTTCTCGTTCAACCCTACATAGGGAGACACTACCGTGTCTCCCTAATAGGAGTTCAATAGAGAGAAGGAACCTAATTCATCACATACTTCCACTAATTCATAGTTCAGAATAGTTTTCTGTTTCTTAATGACCAACCAGCAAGAGAGGCGCCGACAGCAGTATTATAGTAGGGGTGCTGACACAAAGAATGGGATAAAATATTTGCTAAATAATATTTATGAGAATCGTGATTTGATTATTTTTATACACAACCGTAATTTTGTCGTAGGAACAAAGAAAAATTACTTGTCTGATAAGCTGGGCTTAGCAATTGCCTTATTATTTAACAGTGCAGATGTTCACCTAGTCATAATTACTATACTTGGTTTCACGACAGAGGCATTACGGAATGTTCGCGCTGAATATAATGAGAAAAACGTGCTATCACGAAGTGACCGTCTACTGTTGCACAGGGTCCACGGATAAATTTCACGGGAGTATACAGTTCTACTGATAGCTTGATATACTTTTGTAAAATTCATTCGTGGTCCCTGTGCAGCAGTAGGCGATCACCTCGTCATAGCGAGTTTATCTCATTATAATTATTCAAAGCGAACATTCTATCATGCCTCTGTCATGAAACCAAGTAACGTAATTCGGGAAATTTTCGTTGTTAAAAATAATAATTATTTTCGTGGGTAGATTCAACCACGAAAATTAAACACACGAAAATTTTTAACGACGAAAATTTGTAAACACGTGCATGTCGAGTTGCGAGTTGTATGCTGTAAGTTTATGCTCAAGACCTTAGCTGCAGCTGAAACACTGTCTGCCTGGACTTACTGTTTAGCCAGCGACAGTGAGCGACCTTCTACTTTGCTGTCAGGAACGAGCGTTTCAGATGATCACCAGCGCCTGAGCCAGCGTTTTGGTCTGGCCCAGGCTAACAAATGGGCAGGATTGATTCATTCAGCTGGTTCCTACACTTTTGTACACAATAACCAGGAATACAAGCATCGTTACAGCTGTCAGCAGCAACAGTCATGCAGTTTTGTCTAAAAACTATGTACTTTCGCTTACAAGTTGATAATTTTTCGATGTTGAAATATTTTCGTGGGCAGGTCAACCCACAAAAATATTTTAACACGAAAATTTATCACACGAAAATTTTCCCAATTTAGGCACTCTGCAGTTGGAAGTTCCCTGCCTCCTGGCCGAAAGTAGGGATGCCCAGCCCCCCTATATTTCCAGATTGTCTGTCATTGCACTACAATACTACCAGGGTATTCAGCACCATTACTGGCCACACAGAATGCGTGAATAAACACATAAAAATTCTTCAACGCTTTTATTCTAAACGGAACATCAAGCTTTATCTCAATACTATCAATATCTGATGTAGTACCTGAGAGAGCTAGAGGGCAACCAATTGCTGTAGCTAGCTCCTGAGCTACAGCAGGCTCGTCACACATCACAACAGCATCAATCAACATAACCCACTGGTTGCCGGTAGTGCTGCCTACCCACTGTGAGATTAGCTCCTGAAGCATACCAACCGTGTCTCTACAATTAGCTTCGATGTTTGGAACGAGACTAGCAACCCGCAGACCATTGGCGAGAGATTTCCACTTGTGAGAGGGAAACTTTGCTTTTTGAAGCTGAAACGAAACTGAGTCGACATTGAAATCTGAGCACAGGGCACGAAACATACAACATTATGATAGACGGATCAACAGAGATATAGCGTGGTCTTACCTTGTACTGTAGTGAGGACAGCTTCAGCCATGACGGACCGAGCGTGACGGACAGCAGAAGCATATGCGCACGTGATTTCCATATGCTCACGTGAATTCCTATCGTTCCAACACGTGGCGTGGCTCAGAGCCTCAAATCAATGCAATGGTTAAAAGCGCTCTCTGGAGCGTCGTGGAGTGGAAATTATAGGCTCGGCCATTGCTCTCTCCACAGCTGTCCACGAACGGCAAAACGGCTAATCTGCAGGAGCTTAATTTAGTCACACTGTTTCAGTTCCAGTCAGAAGATTGTTATATACCTCTCTTGTTCGTTCCCTATTGCTCAGTTATCTGGAGACCCTACTTGCATTTATAGAGATATCATTGTTCTTGAAAAGTTACAAAGCCAAAGAGCTACTAAATGGAGTTTAGCACATGGTCGTAAAATTTGATATGCCAGGAGAAAAGGGTGCTAGTTTGGAACAGCTAGCGTACGGGATGGTGGAGAAAATTGCAAGACAAACTACCAGTTTAGAGCAGGTCAAAATTTGGACGAAATAATTCAGCAATTAAAGGGTTAAGCAACCCAATACACGTGGTATTACGAATGTAAATTCAAAAGTCCAATGAAATAGAGTGGGGGGGCATTTACAGAATGACGTACGCATACATAGATACATTGATATATTGATAGCTCGTGGGGGACGTCATTCGATCCATGTGGGGCACGCTCAGGCTCGCCCCAACTAAGCTGTCAGTACGATTGTACTTATGGTCGAAAACGAATGGTAAAACCTGCTAGCACAATATTATTATTATTATTCACTTTACAACAATCAATAGAGTGATTGTTGAAGGACAACACATATAGTGGAGCCTAGTATAGATAAGTACCATTAAGAGAAAGGTGAGCAGGAAGAACAAGGGCATAAAAAGTGATAGGAGCATGGAATGTCAGGATTAAAGTCCATTATGAAGTGATCCCATAGAAAGACACAAATTTCATGTTTATTTTTAGTATATGACTCAGAGAGGACAATAGGAAGCTTGTTCCAAAGTTTAACAACTCGGTTAAAGTAGGAGTGACTTGTTGTAGAGCAGCGGCTAAAGTTTTGTTTTAGATCTTTCCTAGTTGATGCACGAGTGCAGGATGAGACGAATGACACGTGGTCATAAATGTTAAAGTTATCTGCAGGGAGTTTTATATGCTTGAGTAGGAAAAGAACATCTTGGATTTCTAGCCAGTACATTAGAGGAAGAAGTTTAAGAGAGATTAGTCTACTCTTGTAATCAATAGTGTAGTTGTGTAACACAAACTTAGTTGCTCTGCGTTGAACACGTTCAAGACTAATAATGTCTTTTAGAAGTCGGGGTCTCCATAACTGAGAACAGTATGAAAGCTTGCTCCTAACTAGGGAAAAGTATAGACTGAGTCTAAGACTGATAGATGTTGATGAGATCGAACAACGGATGAGGTGAAGGGATCGGTATGCTTTGGCACAAATGACGGAGATGTGATCAGACCAGGAAAGATCGTTTTTTTACAAGAATACCAAGGTCTTTGAATATATCAACTTGTTTGATTTGCTGACCATTTATGGAATATTCATTGGGTAATGAGGAAGATAGAGAAAAGTGCAAACATGCAAATTGCACATTTAGAATTATTGATAGACAGTTTCCAAGTCGAACACCAATCTCCCAAGGAGTCAAGATCGTGTTGAAGTTGAAGACATGAATCTTGCTGACAGATTGATTTCAGAAACTTTGTATCATCAGCAAAGAGGTAAGATCGGCAGAAAGAAGTTAAATTTGGTATGTCATTTACAAATATTATGAAAAGAAGAGGGCCCAAGACACTACCCTGGGGAACGCCTGATTTTACTGGTAAAACATGTGATGATTCACCTTCTACAGACACGTAGTGTTGACGATTGTTCAGGTAAGCTTTAAACCAGTGCCATAGAGGACCAGTTATGCCATGAGCCCATAGCTTAAAAAGCAGCTCTTGATGTGGAATAGTATCAAATGCTTTTACAAAATCCAAAAACACCACATCACAAGGATGCTTAGATTCAATTGAGCTGAAGATGTATGAAAATGAGGATAAGAGTTGGTTTAGGCAAGAAAGGTTACTAAGGATTTGAAAATTCGAAATTTGAGGACGGATGAAGTCAATAATTTTAGAATAGACTATTGATTCCAAACTTTGGATAAAATACAAAGAAGTGAAATAGGCCTGTAGTTTTGTACTCTAGACAAGTCTGAGGTTTTAGGGACAGGGACAATTTTATGAACTTTCCATTCATCAGGAAGTGAGCACGATTTCATACTCTTATTAATAAGATGAAGTATAGGAACAGTAATCGACTCAGAACATACCTTCAGAATCAAAGGATACACACCATCAGTACCGGGGGCTTTAGAGGTGTTTAGATGGTGCAAAGCATCAGCAACATCAGCAAGGTCAATATCAATAGAGCTAAGTTGGTCAGAAGGTGTAGGCAGTTCATTTACTGGAGGAAGAGTAAAATCACTAACTGTAAACACCGAATTAATAACTGAGCCTTTATCTGAGAACACATTACTTGCTTAGAGTCATGGACAATAGGGTATGTGGAAGAGACTGGGTTTGACATGCCTTTTAAGTGATCAAAGAGCTTGCTTGAGTCAGAGGAAAAGGTTGAAACCAGACTTTGTTCATATTCCATTTTGGAAGAAACAATCAAGTCTCGCAAGTGCAATTCAGAAGGGTAGAGTTTGCCAAAAGTATGATCAGATGGACACCGAAGGTATCTCCGCTTAAGAGTGAAGAGCTTGTTTTGCATGTGACGAATGGTAGAGTTGAACCATTTAGGAGAAGGAGACCTTGGGATTCGTACCATAGGAATAAACAGCTCACAAGCAGCTAAAATATGATCTTTAATACCGACCCAAATAGAGTTTATATCGTGCAGGAGAAGGCAAGAATCAATACTACCATCAAACAGGTAGGATTGAAGGCCAGCAAGATCCGCTTTGGCAAAATTCCAGACGTAGCGAGGAGTGGTTTGATGAGGAACACGAGATTGGAAAGGGACATGGAAAGTAATAAGGATGTGATCAGAGCTCCCCACACAAGAAGAGCCTAACTTTAGCAAATTAAAGAGACCAAGTCAGGCTGGTTAGAAAACACAAGATCAAGCTTAAGTGTGTTACCCATTTTGTGGGTGGGACCGTCGACAAGTAGAATTAAATTTAGATTATAGAGTGAGTCACAGAATGCAGCAGAGGAAGGAGAAGATGCAAACATTGTACTCCAGCATACGTTAAAATCCCCAAGAAGGATAGTATGAGAATCAGAAGGTAAAGAAATCAGAGAATCAACAATGGCAGTATAAATTTGTGCAGAACTAGAAGGAGGAACATAGGCGCAACAGATGAAGGTGACTGAGCGTTCAAATTGCGTTAGTGTATAATTTTTATGGCTTAATACACGCATGACAAACTATTATTAATATTTCGCGAGTAGTAATTCATCATGTAACAGGCTAGTTTGGATCGATGTATAGGCAATAAAGGGCGCTGGATCGTTCTATGATAGTCTCGCCATCGTGCGATGTTGGTATGTAGCTATAGACGATCTAGTTAGCAAAAAGCGTCTAATACATTTTCTCTAGAAAATTTTTGCGCATGCGCGCTAACCCTTGGACTACCTAACCTTAGTACAAATTGCTTAGAACATGAGTGCTGCTGCCACTAGCAGTGTCCACAGCAGACAACGAGCAAGTCTTCACTGTTACACTGGATTTGTCTGTTCAGGCTTGTAAGAATGCTAGCTTAATGTTGCATGCGGTACAGTGCAGAGTCGATTGATCGAGCTATATAGTGCAGTCAGCTGAAATAGTTCTCTTTATACACTGTATTAGCATGAGTGCCAACTAAGTCATTAATAAAAAAAAGAAAAGAAACAAGTAATAAAAACATTTTAACCAAAATGCAAGAGATTTAGGGTTGGTACATTTATCGAAAAAGTATGGAAACAAGATTTTGAAATGAAAAGGATTGTAACAATAGCAGTGTAATGCTTCCTCCCTAAATTAACTGCTTTCGGTAGTTGTGGTTAATTAATAGGGAAGTAGCATTACACTGCTATTGTTACAATCCTTTTCATTTCAAAATCTTGTTTCCATACTTTTTCGATAAATGTACCAACCCTAAATCTCTTGCATTTTGATTAAAATGTTTTTATTACTTGTAATACTTTGATGAGTGCACTGGATATCGAAAACTTGCTCGTACCATATGATCACCAATTGGTATAGTAACTGTTGCATTGACATAACGCATCACTAATGTGTTGATAGAGTCATATCTGTGTTTCAATCCTCTAAGTTTTAACCAATCACCATCTCTATAAACATCCAGACAGATCACCTTCCTCTGTAACCTGAAGAACAATTATCAACAATTGTTTACACCTTCAAAAGTATACGTGTATAATCCTTGATTACTGTGTGGGTAGCAAAATTAAAACACCAACAGAAATCAAAAACAATAATTTTTATGCTAGCAAGCAAAACAAATTAATAGTGATGGAGAATACACATTTATGATTATCATTTGTAATTAGACGATAATAATAACTTTTGTGGTTAAGACGTATTCTAAGTGTAGGCACCTGATACTGTTTGGTACTACTTACACAATATCCACTGTGAAAAGGTGATTGGGACCTGACAGGTCAGTTGCTCTCACTAGGAATATCTCATTTATCCTCCCTCTCAACAACTTCTCTGACTCCTCCTTACTGAGCAGTCTGCAGAGCCATGTGCTCTGATCATGGTGAGGGTAATGCTTGGGAACTAGTGATGCCACAATACTGAATGTGAACCACTGTGAAATTAATATATTGCTTTGTACTATGATGCATAGTGTTTCCATGGCATGCCTACCCAGCATGCGTTGAGCATTAAGGTATTCACATCGTGAATTTACTTGACACTCACTGGTATGATAGTAGGAATATCTGATGGTAGATTAGCAAGAGTATCTCTGTACAGTCGACACGCCAAATAACCGGAAGTCCAATACAACACGTACAAATTTATTATCATGCCGCGCTACCTTGCAGCGTCTACAAATATCCTGGAATAGACTCTATTCCAGGATATTTGAATTATTCATAAGCAAACTAAACAGTTCATATCTATTATCATCTTGGTGCTTTTGTTTTTATGCCTCGGTGGGCGGAGCCACGAGGCATGCATGTCAGTAGTCCAGGCCCGGCGGAAGCAAATTTTCATTGAGTCTCGTTAAGCGGAGACTTCCTAATTAATAGGGTTCTCCTCAGCACTCGCGTTGTGCGCGCGCGTGCAGAATTAATATAAAGGCTTGTTTGTAGCACCAACCGGTCAGTTGGTTCGGTGGCACAGTGGTTTAGTATGGTGGCTTGTGATGCAGACGGTCAGGGTTCGATTCTTGCAGAATGCACGTTTTTTTTTATTTATAAAAGTTAAGTTTTAGCTCCATCCTTAGTTGAGGCCTGTTTATGACGACTCTCCGGACGATCCTTAGGCTTACTAAGGGCCGAAGGCCCTGTTTAGGACGACCCTCCCGACGATCCTTAGTTAGGAAGACTCTCCCGACGATCCTTAGTTAGGAAGACCCTCCCGACGATCCTTAGTTAGTTAGGAAGACCCTCCCTACTTTGCGCAGTTAGGAGAAGGTTTTTAGGGTTTTGGGTTTAGCTGTAGTGCTACAAACAAGCCTTAGTATCGATGATGACTCGCATAACGCGAGTGCTGAGGAGAACCCTATTAATTAGGAAGTCTACGCTTAAGGTGGCGGGTGCGTATGAATATCATTAATTCTAGATTTTTTTCTTTCTCTGTTTATCGAATTTTTATTCATGAAAGAGTTACCAAACTTTAGCTGCGTATTAAAGTAAGTATCTACTATATAAATAAAAAGTCTAGAATGTAAAGAACAGCATTTAGTGCGCTGTTCGCCTCTTGCAAGGTGACTGGCCTTCTGTGACGTCTCATTTTCACGAGCTTCGTTTTACAAGAGAAATAATCGTTGTGGAGCTTTGCCTGGCTGTCAGCTTCAGAACTATGCATGGATTACCGGTTATTCAGCTCGTGGGGCCAGTAACCAGTTAGTGGGCACGATCAGGAACCTTCTCCAGAGCGCTACAGAGCGAAGGGACCGACTTTGGCGAACAGAATGCATAGTTTTATAGAGGGGGCGGAGCTAAAGGTCACAGCCGAATACTATCTAAAAATAGCTAAGTATATGGAAACTAGACGTCATAATAGGTTGTGTATTTTTAACGTCCTAGCCATCATCGAGTTTACTTTACCTAGTACGCGGCGCGTGCGCGCTTCCGGCCGGTCACGTATTATTATACTACAAAGTTTACTATGAACAGAGATTATTAATACTACGTAACCGGGATAAGAAACTGTGACAATCTTTTGTCACTATGCGCGTTTCGCTTGGAATGACGTCATTCTCGTGAAAATTGTATTACAGCATTCAGTGACTCAATCAGGCGACCGCACGCACGAGCTTTTTCGTTAAAAAACTATGGTTAAGGCCTGTTGTAGACTAGTTACGGAGCTTAAATTATGACATTTACACAATCCAATCATCCACCTAACAAAAGATACTGTGAAAGTGAATACCAGGTCAACAGATTCTGTACGGTTGTGTTTACAAAACTGGGACCAAAAAATGGCTTAAACCGTCGCTGGTGCGAATCCAAAGCATCAAGAAGCACAAAATGTATCTATTTACACGCACCAGTACTCGAACTTTACAATAAACTAGGCAGGAACTGCAACAGGCATCTCACGAAGTCATGGATGTGTTTACAAACTATCTGTTACATCGCCACGCACACAGATTTTGCCTCGTCAACAACACACGCGCCCGTCGTCTATAGCCAATAAAACCTTGATAGTCTTCGACTAGAAGGCACTAGTAGTGAAGAAACGCGCTCCTTTCGTCCAAGAGCAAGTGCTAAAGCGAGCAAGAGTTCATACAAACTCCGTATCTGCGCGTTCTTTGTGGTTGTTTGACGAAACGCGAAACGCGCATGGGTCCACCTCTTGCAATACATTTTGATTGACAGTTTCTTATCCCGGTTACGTAGTATTAATAATCTCTGCTATGAATAATTCGTTATTAGGGAGTCACGGTAGTGACTCCCTATGTAGGGATGAACGAGAAAACAAGATGGCGGCTACATACAATGTATTAGCGTTCAAACGCTGATATTTCGCCTGGTGTTGAATTTTATACGTCAAAAGACACTTAGATCTGCTCTCTGGAGTTGCCCCATCTTACAGTAGCAAGGAGATTGCTCGAAATTGTTACTAAAGTGACGAACCTGGAAACGGTGAAAATCGAGTTTCGTCATCTTCGTTTTCTTCTTTCTTCTTCTTTCTTTCTTCTTTCTTTCTTCCACTCGCCTAGCGCCTTTACGCGAGCAGTGCCGAGACTAAAACATCCACGAACAGTCGTGAAATTCTCCTGGCATGTGCCTTTTGAGCTTTGTTTTTAGCGTAACGGCGATCTAAGATCCGCGATTTCTCGATCGTGATCCATTGTCAGCTTAGTGTTAGACGCCATTATTGTGATTGCGCAATACGCACGTGACCAAGCAATGGGCAGCGCACGTGACCAAGCAGCTAAAGTATCGCTGCGCCGTGTGGATCACTATCACGGAGAACACACACCCGGCGTTTGTCTGGAGTCTTCGAAGAACGGTAAGCTCGTGTAGGATCGCCATTCTGCACTTGCCAGATAATTATAACCGCCGTGTAGGTCTACTAACAAGTGTGGGCGGGGCTCGTATGCACTGCATGCAGACCTGATACGTACAGCTTAACAATTTTAGCTACAAGTTTAAGAAAAGCCATCAACAACAGGAATACTAAACTAATGGTGGAAACAAAGACTTCTCCGTACATGCATGATATTGAACTGCACTTCACTAAAAAGAAAAAAGGACACAAACAAGAAATTAAAAAGATTTCTATCGAAATCAAAAGGATGTAGTGATGAAGAAATCTACCACTGGTTCACAATGTAAACCAACAAGGAACAAAATTAAGCATAGAATGGTAACACGATTGACTTGCTAACAGACCATAGATCCCTACATCAGTGGCTGTACATAAGATCAATATTTTGTCACAAGCTGAATTCTATTCAAAGTGTCAGTCAACAGTAAATAGCTTAACTAGCTATAGTCTGGCCACAGCAGCCACTGATGTAGGGATCTATGGTCTGTTAGCAAGTCAATCGTGTTACCATTCTATGCTTAATTTTGTTCCTTGTTGGTTTACATTGTGAACCAGTGGTAGATTTCTTCATCACTACATCCTTTTGATTTCGATAGAAATCTTTTTAATTTCTTTTATAATTATGCACCCGCCACCTTAACGGGACTCATTTTCATTGGACCGACAGCTCATTAATATTCATATTTATTGCGTATGACTCCGCCCCTTTGCAATTTGTTCAATGTTTTGACGAGAGTCTCTGTCGGTACGAAACAAGTTTATTGACTAACTCGATAAACACTGAGTGAATCAACACGCAGCTCAAAGTGATTTTTGTAGGCGTGTGCAATTAATTATGAATTATTAATCAGCTTTGCCTAAATGTTGGTCCGGCGGTTGCCGGGTCTGCCGGGCCTGTTCCGCCGCCCCTGTAGTCTAGTCTCGTCCCCAGACCACACCCCTCGCTTATTGCTCGTGAGAGGGTCTGGTGACTTTAGGCTGCGTTTACACGGTGACGCTTTCAGCTGCGAGTGAAAACGCTCAAAAACGCCAACTTTTCTTTGCGGATGCGCCTTTTGTTTACACGACAACGATGAAAACGATAACTTGAAAACGACAACTTGAAAACGCTTCTCAAAGTGGAAACTTTTGAAAACGATAACTTGATTCTTGAAAACGACAACTTTTCACGTGTAAACGCCAAAAACGATAACGCGATTTTGTTATGAGCGTACCTCAGCCTTCATACTCACAGAGAATTTTAGCAATAGTCCTTAGACAAAGAGTAACAAGCGTTTTCTTCGTTGTTTCAACAGCTTCGTGAGTACAAGGCAGCACAGTTTGCTTCGCGCCATTGTGGCCACACCCACATTCCAACAGCTTAATTAACTTCCGGTTAATTTCACTGGCGGAAGCGTTGAAAACGGAGTCGTGTAATTTGTTTCGTTGCCTGGCCTCCATTTCTCTCTCCCAACCTCAGTCTGCCTATTCCGCTCTAACACACGGAGTGATGAACAGATGGAACTATGTGTTTCGAACCTGTCCTGATATTGATACACTTCTTCATCCTTTGGAAGACGCAATCCGTACTGTCCTGTTACCATCATTAACTGGTCAAGATGCCCCAAATGATGTCATTCGTGAGCTCTTTACACTACCTTGTCGCTTAGGAGGTTTGAACATCCCCGATCCTGTCTCTGTTTCTATATTCAGTTCTCAAATTCTTTGCTTGTCTCTTCCCCCCTTGTTTCTTTGCTTCTTGATCAAAGTGACACTATTCCACCTGAGCTCCATGCTATACAGTATGAAGCTAAGCAGACCATTAGATCAAATAAGGCAAAGTCTCTTGCTGACAAAGCGACAAAAGTCAGGGAAAGCCTCTCACCTCCTCTCCAAAAGTTATTTGATATTGCTAATGAGAAAGGCTCTTCAATCTGGTTGTCTGTCCTCCCTTTAAAATCTCATGGATACCATCTACATAAGGGTGCCTTTCGAGATGGACTCTGCTTGAGGTATGGCTGGAATCCTCCTCATCTACCTGACACATGTGTTTGTGGACTTCCTTTCTCGGTAGATCACGCCTTCAACTGTCCCCGGGGTGGATTTCCATCAATTCGCCATAATGAATTAAGGGATATCACTGCTTCACTCATGAAGGAGGTTTGTCATAATGTCACAGTAGAACCAATTCTCCAACCACTATCTGGAGAGACACTCCATCCACACTCTGCTATCGTGGACGACAATGCCCGATCTGATGTGAGAGCTGAGGGATTTTGGGGCTGTAGGCAGCAGCATGCTTATTTTGATGTTAAGGTCTTTAACCCAATCGCAGCTACCTACCGCAGCAAGACGCTTAAGTCCTGTTATCGTCGACTAGAGGCCGGGAAGAGACGTGAATACCAAGACAGAATACTGAATGTAGAACACGGCTCCTTTTCGCCTCTCATCTTCACCACTGCTGGTGGCATGGGTTCTACTGCATCTGTTGTCTTTCAAAGATTAGCCTCTCTCCTCTCTGCCAAACGAAATGAACACTACAGCAAAACCATCCTTTTCATCAGATGTCAGATTGGTTTCGCCCTACTACACTCAGCAATACGTTGTCTTCGTGGTTCAAGATCAACATTTATTCCTGACCTAGCCAACACATGTATGGACCTTGCCCTTACTGAGGGTCAGGTTGCATATTGAACTATTTTTCTTCTTATTTCATTGTTTTATTCACCTTGCATCCTGAAAAAAAAAGTATGTTTATTTGAGAAAAAAAAAAAAAAAAAAAAAAAAAACAGTGAAAACGCTGTGGTGAATCCGCATACTTCCCCTCGTTTTAGGTCATCGCGTCACCGTGTAAACGCAGCCTGAGTCGACTTTCTTGGGCCAGGAAGTAATTTCTTCCCTGGAATGTCTGGGAAAGAATCTGATTGGTCAGAAGGCCAACTCTTACGTAATACAAACCACATCGATAGAATGAAGGCGTTGAAGATACCTAGATACGACTGTAGTCTTTGCCTGACGTTCTCGCCGGATAGACAGTGACAGAGCTGCATTTGTCAGAATCGTTTATTAGCGAGTCCAAAGTTCAACGTGTTTACGTAATCAGTTTTAATAATTTAACCCCATGCTCACGTGGCCAGTAAAAGTACCGTTTTCGAAGTCGTTCTCCTCAGGTCTGTTCAGGCTGTAAACACTGCATCCTTTATATCAATCGATTGCTAAAGAGCTGTTCTTGCATTATAAAGAGGTTAGAATGCAATAGGATTAAAAGTAACATAGCTGTCAACCGCTGATTGTTGCATTTTGCCGTACCTCCGTTGTTGTAGTTGCGTTCAAACTTTATCATGTACCTTGGCAGTCTACATAGTACTAAGCAATGACTGCTTTATTTGAGTGTGGCTGCACAAAGTGCAAGTGTTGTGGCATTATTGGTTTCTACTAAAATAATCTTTTAAAGGCCATGTACTAACAAGGGTCTTCGTTAAATCAATTTTTACATGTTTTTCTTAGTGCTGTAATAGTTTTGAGCATTTTGACCTTGCATGAAATAAGTGTTTGCAATGCAATATCTAAATAATGCACACTATAGTGATAAAATTAAGTGTTTTGTTTTACAGATGTCTAAATACCTTGGAAAGTTTTGTGAACATCACAAGCTATGCTCCGAAACTCTTTTAAGTTCTAGACCCTTAAAGCCAGTGAAGATTGTCAAGAACAGACTAATTATTGAGCTGGTTCGTCTTAGATCTATTCATCGCCTACCATGGAGATCAGTTGTAGACAAGGTAATTCAGTTGCACGGAAAACGATGGCCATGTGGTGGACCCACAGAGTTAACCATGATAAAAACACTCTCGACAACCTACAAGAAATACAGAAACCTCGTCCTGAAACGGAACACCAGTGCTATCAATGAGCTTGAGAACACTACATTTTCAATTCCTGTTTCACAAGTTAGCTTTCCCCTCGTAGAAGTATGTCATTCACTGCCTAAACGTAAGTCAATTCTTCGTAAGGAACATGAATCTGCACTGAAGTCAACGATCAGTGAGTTGTGCACCGAATTAAAAGTGGTTTCAGCTGAAGTGGTAGATTTGAAGAAGGCAATGTCTAAAACAACAAAAGTAACTCATCTGTACAACATCAGTAAGAGAGAAAAGCGTAAAGTCAAACGACTTCAAATGCAGGAGGATGTCATTTCGCAGTTAAGGAATGAAAACGAAGCCAAAACTCGCATTGTATGTAAGCTAGAAAGGAATAAAGAGAAGATGAAGTTGAAGCTACAGAAGTGCAGAAGGCAAAATCGTAAGACGGAAATTCGATACAAGTCACGAATTCGAAGGCTTTTAAAGGCTCAGAAACCTGTCTACACTGATAGCGATGATAGTACTGAAGCTAAGATTGCTGGTGATGAAGAGAAGATGACTACTATCCGACATTTGACAAAGGTGTATACAACCCAAAGGTCCGCGAATGCTGCATGCAACTATTAGCCAGAAATGTTGGAATTCACAATGTGAATAACTGCATTGAGGCTGTTTGTGATCTTGCTGGCTGCAAGCCTGACCGTTTGCCTTCAAAGTCGACCCTGGCAAACATGATGGTAGAATCCAAAGCTATGTCACATCTGCAGATTGCAGAGTGTGTCCCTGTTTTTGAAACCAATGCATTCACTCTGATGGAACCACCAAGTTTGGTGAAAAATATGGCGGTCTTCAAGTGACAACACCTGAGTCTTGCTATACTCTTTGTTTAACGACTATGAAAGCCGGTGGTGCGAATGATTTCAAGGAACTTCTCACTAATGCGTTGTCAGTTGTCAGTAAGACCTGTGAAGCCTCAGGAAAGGACACCAGTATATCAAAGCGCATTCTTGCATCAATAAAAAACACAATGTCCGACAGGCATATAATTGAAAAGAAATTCAACGAGCTATTACAATCTTATCGGGCAGAGGTGCTACCCAGTATTGTAGAAGGATGGGACTCGCTGACTGAAGACCAGCGTCTTTCCCTAACTCGTATGAACAATTTCTTCTGTGGGTTACACTACCTCGTTGGTTTGGCTGATGTTGCAGCTGAAACACTCAAGAACTGGGAGACACTCCTAACTGAAGAGGAAGGTATGTCTGAAGCCAGGACTCTGAAATTCATACGCATTACCTGCAAGGCAGTACAAAAGCAGTGTTCACAGCAGGCTGGTTGCCATTTGCTCTTTAAGGTGAGGGGTAACAGTTCGCCTACTTAATATTCACAAAAATGTTTTTATGCACTGTGCAAAATATGAACACGCTAGAGCGCTGTGAAGGCCATCAATGAAGACGCTAAACACTGTTCTTTCTCTCTTGAGCTATATTCAACGCTGGGTACTACGCAACTCGGTGACAGCAGGCACGATTGGAGAGATAGTAAACTGCAAGACGGGGTGCCACTTTTCGCGCGCGCTGTAACAGTGTCGCTACAGAGTCCATCGTCTACTGATGGGTTAGCATCCTCCGGAGGGCAGTAGACTATTAACTTGGCTGAGAGTTTGTTTGTTTGTAAGTTATGGGTCGAAATGTCGTGAAAAGGCTGTAAAATGGCGAGCGTTTCAAGACTATTTTGCGTTTTACTCAGAGCCAGTCGCCCAGACGTCCAAGTTAATAGTCTACTGCCCTCCGGAGGATGCTAACCCATCAGTAGACGATGGACTCTGTAGCGACACTGTTACAGCGCGCGAAAAGTGGCACCCCGTTTTGCAGTTTACTATCTCTCCAATCGTGCCTGCTGTCGCCGAGTTGCGCAGTACCCAGCGTTGAATATAGCTCAAGAGAGAAAGAACAGTCTTCATTGATGGCCTTCACAGCGCTCTAGCGTGTTCATATTTTGCACAGTGCATAAAAACATTTTTGTGAATATTAATTAGGCGAACTGTTACCCGTCACCTTAAGGCATACCTAGAATCTCAAGGTGTCAAGTTGTTTCCCATCGCCAAGTTTCAAGGGAATCGATTCAACATTATCTTTTACAATGCAGCTGGAGTGTTTTACCTTCGAGAACACCTTACACGGTACTTAGAAGAGGTACACCCAAATCCAAACCAGTTACTCCAAGCAGTTCTGAGAGATGTCAAAACCCCTCATTATCTGATTGGGTGCCGAGCACTAGGACTCGTGAGTAAGTGCATCACTGGACCTCTGTGGCGGATGCTGGAGTCTGTTCACTCGATGAGTGCACTAGGGAAGACATACCAGAGACTGCACCGTCTCCTGTTGAAATGGTCCAAGGACCCAAGAGAGCTGTTAGTGGGCAAGGGCCTTAATGAGGAGATTGACGATAATGACCATGTGTTTGCCGAGCTTCTTCGAACATTAGAAAATGACCAATCAGTGTGTCAACTATTGCGGATGTTGTCCAAGTCTTTTGCTATAGTCTCAGAGAGACTACTTGGAGACCACCTTGCCGATGGCACTTTCTCTGACATGGATTCCACTACTCTGGACAAAGAGACAGTGAACCTTCCTGCCACCAATGTGTGCAGTGAAAGAGACTTTGCTCTTCTTGACAGGTATGTATGCAGCATATTGTTTTCAAGGCCGCTTGCATTCATTACCACATTACAAGCAAATAGGGAGCCTTATATAAGCTAATCACATTATGCTTCCTTCATCCACCCATACTTTCAAAAAATTAATAATAATAACTATTATTATTTTCATCTTTTCAGATTGCTTAGAGAAAAGCCAAACTGTTCAGTAATTGCATTGGAGAGCATGGTCCTTTTCAATAGGAACAAGACAGCTGCATGGTTAAAGACCAAGAGTTGTGAGGAGAAGGAGAAACTTTTTAAGAGTTGTATCAAGGTCGGACGGGAACATCGTCGAGTAGACAAGAAGAGACATTATTCCACTATCAAGTCGGCTGGCTGTAGTACAAACTTTGTTTGTAGTTACAGGCTGTGACTACATATCATTTTTTGGTGGTATAGGCAAGGCTACCTTTCTGAAGCACTTTTTCCAACATGCAGAATTCGCAACAGGACAGACACACTACACAAAGGGCTCTCTGGCAGACACACTTCTGCGAAACAATAGCTACAAAGAAGGGTTTATGGCTTTTCTTCGTCTCATTGGAACCGTTTACAGTGGAACCTCTCTAAAGCGGACACCATTGGGACCAGCAAAATTGTCCCCTGTACAGAGGTGGCCCCAGTCGGGAGGTCAATAATTAGTGGGCGTGACCAATTTCGTAGCGCGGGACGATGCGGGTGCGTCAAAACCGACTGAAACTCGAGTCTGTCGTACTTCACGACAATCTAGGCATCACCACGAGGTATCTTTCAGGCCTTGCTCGATTCTTGGAAGATCTCCAGGAGCAAGGTGTCACGCACACAGCGGGCTGTCCGCACTATCGAGTGTGTTAATGTATTACGTTGATCGTGTCGGACCGAATATCATGTCCGCAATACGGAATAGGGAGGTGGCCGCTATTCGGAATGTTTTATTGTATTACGTCAATAGAGTTTCAATCGGGACCGCGCGTTGGTGGCCCCATTAGCGAGGTGTCCGTTATTGGGAATGTCCGTTAAGAGAGGTTCCACTGTATTATCATAAACATGCGTCCATATTTACATCAGATTCGCCTGAAACCCATTTCAAAGGCTATCTTTGTGTCTCAGATGTAGTTGAACAGCACAGTGATTGGCTAGAAGATATTAGACAGAGTATGTGGGCCAGAATTAGTTTTGAAGATGAAATGATTCCATCAACAGAAGCACTGTGGCGACATTGGAAACGCTCATGTTGGGTAATATATATGTGGAGCCAGGCTGATCAAAATACAATGACAGTAGCTAGGCTCACTGATTTTGGCTGGAGTATCAGTCACGATAGTATCCTTACAGTTGATTGGGATAGTAGTGAAAATCAGGAGGCTATAAAAGGAAGAGTACTGCTATTCACAAAAGGCTGTAAGTGCAAGACTGGTTGTGCGACTGGAAGGTGTGCCTGTAAAAAGAACGGACACAACTGTACTGAAGGCTGTTCGTGTCTAAATTGCCTAAATCTACCAAACACTGCTATGGATACAAGAGAATGTACAACAAATATTGAAGACAGAACTATAGAGTGGAGCAGTGATTCTGATCAGTCAGACGATGAAGAGAGTGATATAGAACAAGTACATGGATAGTATTTAACTACTTCTTTCTAACTGTACTATATGTGTTATTATAATCCCACATTTTTAACTCATAGTCAGGTTCACTATGTAATTTTGTTCAAATTTTTGGGAGATTTGGAAAACTGTATATTTTTGGAAAGCTTATAACATAAGGGGTCTGAAAATCAATGTTTGCATTTGCACAGATGCTTGTATTGTACTTTTTTAAGCGTATTAAAATAACGAGTATTAATTAGCAACTTTCAAATAATTTAACTTATAATTGACATATGAAGGTCATTTAAAATTCAATATCTATGTATTCAGATGTAAATAATTCAGTGGTAGCAAAATAAAATTTTAATTTTATCGATTTCAGTCATTTTAGTGGCTGTGAAATAAATTTAATTTTATCACGTATTGCGATCGACCTTACTGTTATCATACAAGAACATGAAGCTGTCAGAAAGATTAAAGCAGCAATATTGAGCAATGGAAATCCATTTATTGTAGAAGGCAACCAGCTATACAATTTCATCACACATGTGTATGTACCACAAGAATATGTTCCACAAATCTTGAATGTTGATGATGTTGGACAAAAGCATTATGATTATGTCACTGAACACATTAATGGAGATATCAGTCTTTGAGAACCAGTCAAGAAGCAAAACAACAAAATGTATTTGTCTGGCAGCAAGAAGGAGACAGTAAAGATTCACGATCAGATTGTTGACATGAGAGAGACCAAAAATCTGTATGGTCGTAAAGCTGCATGTTGATGTTGATGATGACTCCAAGAGCTGACTCCAAGAGCACTTTTGCACCAGATGGATCAATGTTGCCGTGCACCGAAAAATTTACGCTGGTTCATAACCTAGAGAAGCTGTGAAACACAGGCCAAATAACTGCAGGCAATAACAGTACAACTGGAAAAATTGCTGTTGTTGATGGAATGGTTCTAGTTCAGAAGTTTGCAAAGAAGAAAGTGACACTCAGTACAGTAAAAGATCTAGCCAAGAGTTTTAATGACAGGCTCACAAATTTGACAGCAGGATTCAGTGAAGTCATCTTGGTCTTTGATACATACAAACCCAACTCCCTCAAAGAGAAAACTAGAGAGAAACGACGACAAGGAATAGCTCCTATATGCAATACAAGATCGCAGATGATACAGACATCAAGCACATTCCAATCGCACGGTTTCTATCACATGAAAAATCAAAAGCAGATCTAACAGACTACCTCGCCAAAGCAATCCTAGATTGCAAAAGGAATCGATTCAGCTATTCATCACAGCAGCCTCGGGTCATACCAGAAGCAATGGGAACCTTCACTTCGAAGATAACAATCATGAAGAGGCAGACACACTTATGATCTGCCTGGCAGCAAAAGCATCACAACGATGTCCTGATGCACAATTGGTATTCTTCTCTCCTGATACGGATGTCTTGGTTCTGGCCGTGACACACTATGAGAAGCTCTGCAAAAAGACATCAATTTCAATGGTTTCAGGTATGGTGGATGTTGAACCAACCTGGAGAGCATTAGGCGAAGAAAAGGCACAAGTTTTAATGCTTTTACTAGAGCAGACGATATTGGAAAATTTCAGGGATAGGAAAAACAAGATGGTTTCAACAGTACATGAAAGCTGATGTGAATTTGCCGAGAGCACTCATGAAACTACCAATGGAAGGTGACTTAACACAGGAAGTGAAAGATGAATTGGCTAATTTTGTTTGTTTGAGGTACTGTCCAAAGGGTATCCGCATTACCTGATTTAAGATGGCATCTGTTCTGCAAACAACTACATGTAGCTGAAAGCAACAAATTACCACCTACACATGGAGCACTTGATGAACACATTAAGCACGTGCGGTTACAAAGCCGGGTATGGTTCCAAGTCACCATAATGCAGCAACAACCTTTTGAACCACTAAATTTTGGATACTACAAGAACACAGATGGTCAAATTTTGCCAGTCACTACAAAGGTTCTTCCTGCACCACAGGCCATCATCGAGCTAGTTAGATGCAAGTGTAAAACTGATTGCTCTACACTAAGATGTTCATGCAGGAAGAATAATCTACCATGCACAGAACTCTGCTCATGTGACACAGGATGTGCAAATGATGAAGACAGTAACATTGGAAATGATACGGACAGTGATGACGATGATAATGAGCAATAAAATTAGTATTAGTTGCTACAAAATTCTTTTTCTGTTGCTATGTGAGTTTTTGATCACTTATTACATATCATGTTTGAAAACCATCCCTGTGTGAAGTGAAATAGGCTCATGATTTCTGTTAATTAGTATTAATTAGGTAGCCATTTTTAAGTCCCCGAAAAGTGGCCAAATGAGGTTCGGTGCAAATGCAAACATTGATTTTTGGATTCCTCATGTCATAAGCTTTTCAAAAATATAATGCTTTACTAATCTCCACAAAATTTGAACGAAACTGTTTTCATGAACATGACTATCAGTTGTCATGCACGTTTGTAACCATCAGGAAATTTTTTAGCGCAACAGATACACGCGCTCATAACCGGTAAAACACATTAAGCAATATTCAATGTAAAACATACCTTGAATATAAGTTGTTCCACTGCATGTACGAGGTGTTAGCTTCCCGAGAATTCTGTTCCTCCACGACGCCATTTTCAAGTGTGGTACAATAAACGACGGAAGCTGGCAAACACAACAGCCAACTGAAGTCAAGATAACTAAAGTTCTCCCTGGACCGTTCTGGTTATTTTTTTAAGTCCTCTATCATCGGGATAACGTACAAAAGAACGTTCTTCACTAGCAACCAGACAAACCTCAAATGCTCCATTTTGTGTTTACTCATAACGTCACCAAAATAATAAATTTCTGCTTGGCGTGTCGACTGTGTAGATAGTGAGAAGTGATAAACACAAACAATATTACTGATAGCTCACTTGTCAGGAAATAGCGGATTGGTCAGTGTAACTGATGTTGTTCTTTTATTCGCAGTTAACCCTTTTATTGAGAGATCAGCTACAAAGTTGTTCCTTTTGCATAATGAGACTACACGGCTATTTCAAATCTGCTACGACGCAGAGCATGTGGTGATTGATAATTGAAGATTGGCTTATTGCTACTATATCTAAAGAAAATTAAAAAGATTTCTATCGAAATCAATAGGATGTAGGGTTGTGAAATCTACCACTGGTCCACAATGTAAACTAACAAGGAACAAGCATGGAATGGTAACACGATTGACTTGCTAACAGACCATAGATCCCTACATCAGTGGCTGCTGTGGTTGACTATAGCTAATACAGCTATAGTTGCTGTTGACTGACACCAGATGTGCATTCAGCTTGTGACAAAATATTGATCTTATGTACAGCCACTGATGTAGGGATCTATGGTCTGTTAGCAAGTCAATCGTGTTACCATTCCATGCTTGTTCCTTGTTAGTTTACATTGTGGACCAGTGGTAGATTTCACAACCCTACATCCTATTGATTTCGATAGAAATCTTTTTAATTTTCTTGTTTGTGTCCCTTTTTAGTGCAGTGCAGTTCATCGCACGTGCTGAGCCATCTTTGTTTCCACCATTGGTTTAGTTTTCCTGTTGTTGATGGCTTTTCTTTATTATTAACAATTTTAAACTTGTAGCAAAAAATAATTGTTATGCTTATCAGCTCGCCCACGCATACATGCATGCATGAATTGCATACGAGCCCCGCCCACACTAGTTTGTACATACATGTAGACCTGTACGGCGGTTATAATTATCTGGCAAGTTCAGAATGGTGATCCTATAGCTTTCCGTTCTTCGAAGACTCCAGACAGATAATGTGTTCTCCGTGATCCATACGGCGTGGCCTTATACTCAAGCTAGTGCTTGGTCACGTGCGCTAACCACTGCTTGGTCACGTGCGTATTGCGCAATCACAATAATGGCGTCTTACACTTAGCTGACAATGGATCACGATCGAGAAATTGCGGAAGTTATATCACCGTTTCGCTAAAAACTAAGTTCAAAAGGCACATGCCAGGAGAATTTCACGACTGTTCGTGGGTGTTTTGGTCTCGTCACTGCTCACATAAAGGTGCTAGGCGTGTGGAAGAAAGAAGAAAACGAAGATGACGAAACTCGATTTTCACCGTTTTCAGGTTCGTCACTTTAGTAACACTTTCGAGCGATCTCCTTGCTACTGTAAGATGGGGCAACGCCAGATAGCAGATTTAAGTGTCTTTGGACGTATAAAATTCATCACCAGGCGAAATATCAGCGTTTGAACGCTAATACATTGTAGTAGCCGCCATCTTGTTTTCTCGTTCAACCCTACATAGGGAGGCACTACCGTGCCTCCCTAATACATGTAGAACTATCAATGGACTGAATTTATAGGGACAGTCCAATTAGCACTGTAGAAAAATTTTTAATGTTCTGCTTACGTAAATTCTCAACATTCCATCAATGATTATTACATGTACATATCATAGCACCAACAGCATATGTATTACATGTAAAAACTTGCACATACATTTACATCAAAAGTAATGATAATAGAGCAAACATAAATCACTTATAATACTTTGATGAGTGCACTGGATATCGAAAACTTGCTCGTACCATATGATCACCAATTGGTATAGTAACTGTTGCATTGACATAACGCATCACTAATGTGTTGATAGAGTCATATCTGTGTTTCAATCCTCTAAGTTTTAACCAATCACCATCTCTATAAACATCCAGACAGATCACCTTCATCTGTAACCTGAAGAACAATTATCAACAATTGTTTACATCTCCAAAAGTATACGTGTATAATCCTTGATTACTGTGTGGGTAGCAACATTAAAACACCAACAGAAATCAAAAACGATAATTTTTATGCTAGCAAGCAAAACAAATTAATAGCGATGGAGAATACACATTTATGATTATCATTTGTAATTAGACGATAATAATAACTTTTGTGGTTAAGACGTATTCTAAGTGTAGGCACCTGATACTGTTTGGTACTACTTACACAATATCCACTGTGAAAAGGTGATTGGGACCTGACAGGTCAGTTGCTCTCACTAGGAATGTCTCATCTACCCTCCCTCTAAGCAACCTCTCTGACTCCTCCTTACTGAGCAGTCTGCAGAGCCATGTGCTCTGATCATGGTGAGGGTAATGCTTGGGAACTAGTGATACCACATCACTGAATGTGAACCACTGTGGAATTAAGATATTGCTTTGTACTATGATATACATAGTGTTTCCAAAGCATGCCTACCCAGCATGCGTTGAGCATTCACATTGTGAATTTACTTGACACACACTCACTGGTATGATAGTAGGAATATCTGATGGTAGGTTAGCAAGAGTATCTCTGCAGATAGTGAGAAGTGATAAACACAAACAACATTACTGATAGCTCACTTGTCAAGAAATAGTCGATTGGTCAGTGTAACTAATGTTGCTCCTTGATCAGGTGTAAACACTGCTCTTGAGAGAACTGCTACAAAGTATTCAACTGATGTGAATACTTCATTATTGAGTAATCCATAGTAGTGACCTCTTTTGTAGATTGGTATATGCTCAACCCTCCCATTGATACTGTACAAACAATAAACACCAGTTACCATGGTGACATGTACTACTCACACAACACTGATATCATGTGTGTTGATTGATGACGATGATGATTGATCAATAACAGGTTTCCCACTCCTCTCTCTAACAAGAAAGGTTCCATCTGGTTTATAAGTCAAGATATACTCTGCCTGCTCCCATGTGATCTGCCATATTGAGCTGGAGGGCTCACTCTGGGTATATTGACAACCATTATGTACTATACCATCATCAGTAACACCATCACTCACAGCACTGGAGTGTGTCATACTCTTCATCACATCCTCAGCAACTGTGGGTACATGACCCATGTGTACAGTATGGCTTCTACAGAGACACATACAATGGATTACCATACCTTGAGAATCAGGTCCACTCGACTTGTGCAGGAAATCTGCTGCAAAATTAATGATAAAGATACAATTACAGTACTGTAACATGTAGCCAAGAAAAAAACTGCATCAGCTAGTTGTTGTACAAATTATTATGTCAATATGTGAGTACCTGCAGAATTTCGAATTGTGATGGGGTTAGTCACAGATTCTTGAGGTTCTTGTGACCTGTCTATAGCCTGTTGAAAGAAGTACATGCACTACACTGCATGTAGTGTACATATTGCACTCACTTGAGCAGCAAGGCTGCTGTCACTTGAATGTACAAGAACTCTTCTGTCTTCCACAGAACTATGTGTTCTATCACCATGATCATCTATAGTTAGGGAAAATAAATGCATAACAGCTACAAATGCAACATCACAATCATAATTATAATCAAATTAAAGTATCATAACTAGTGTCAAGCATATCTTTGCATCATGTAACTAAATTACATGATGTAAAGGATAATGCATGCAATGTGCCCAACATGCAAAACTCGCAAAACATCACCTTTCAACTGAAGTGCAATGGTTAGTTGAAGTACAAGATCTTTCACAAGTGATATCTGATGATGAAATTCTAATGTGACACAGTTTCTATGATAACATATCCTCACCTCATTCTGATCACTGGTGTCCACTACTATAGTGTCTCCTACCCTAAGGTATGTGACACTGCTCTCCACCAGCAGCTCCCTGTTCTTCTGTGCTAGCCTCACTAGTTCGGTCATTAGATACTGTGGAGCACAGCAGATTACCCGTATACTCCCTTCTCTAACCACAATGATGTGTACATAGATATTCTGTTCCTCAAAGGCTTGTCGAAGGAGATCTTGTATATCAGAGAGTGTCTTCTCTGCTGGGGTCCAGCGCAATTTGAAGGTGATGGTTGTTGATGAATTAAAACATATTGACTTGGCAGTGAGAAACGGTTTTATGTAGACATGTTGTGTTAACTTTTGATGGCAAAATTGATTGACAATTTGGTAGTAATTTTCAATTTTTTCAGTGACAGTAGAGACTTTGAATCTTCTAGCGATTCCTTTCAGATATGTGCAACATGTTAGAGATGAGTGTTTTTGTATTTTATCGATGATATCTGAGATTGTGTGAGCATTATCCAGTGATTCATTCATCTCTGGGATTCTGGAAACATATCGTTTTAATCGTTCTGGAGTGACTGATTCTTCATTCTCTAATATCTCAGCTACTTCATCAAAGAGCTGAGCAAATCGATTCTGAATGTCTTCAAAATCTTCTCGAAACTTTCCAGGTACTATGACCTAAGTTGATGTCTCTACAGAGAAGAGAGTATATGTAAATACTAAGTGCAAATGTAGATAGTACCTTGTGTATTAGCAGTAGATGCAGTAGTAGCCAGAGTTGATGTAGCTAGTGCAGTGACTGCAGGTGAGATGCATTCCTGCTGACCTAAATAATAAGAAAAGGTGATGTGCAGAAGTATTGGCAGGTAAGTGAACTGAATTAGGATAATTACTGGCTTCACTACTGATAAAGTTTTGATGACACGTAACCTACTAGGTGCTGCTGCAATGAAACCAGCAGCACCTAGAATGATTGTGCTGCAGTATCACTTTGACAAATAAAATTATGTTCATTAAAATTAATCATTAAGTTTTGTCAATGTTCAATTAGCTTTCTGTAGGAGAAATGTTTTAAGTACTGGTAGCAGGCTGCAATATTTTTCTGTAATGGCAAATTTTACCAACATTTTGAGATAAGAACACCAAAAATATTATTGATGTAACTCGAGTGCCGTTTCTGAAAATCAGTGCATTACGTTAGAAACACTGTCACCATCAGCAAGAGAGTTTTCCAGCAGGCATTTTTGTCATGATAGATCTAGATTTTTCTTTCTTAAATACTTTAATTGGTTACATCAGCAAACAGATGAACAAACTTTCCTTGAAGGTCTTCAAATTACGGCCGAATAATACTGAATAATACTGAGGCACTTTTTATCATTATTGGCTGCATAATAATCAAGGGCGCAAATGAAACACATGCTGCAGTTATTGTACCTGATACTGGAGAGGCAGCATTGCATGCAGCTTAGCTAGTTGTCAGAATATATCAACAAATTTACTACAAAACCTGGCAGCTGGTATGACTAACTCACAATACCTTTGTGCATTTCTTCTTTCATTGTTCTTGCTATGGGACGAGATGCTGGAAACTGCTCGAGAGTCTCAACAAGGATCCATATCTTTCCAGGATCACCTTTGACAACCTTCCTCACTGCGCTCATGAGATCTGACTTCCTCTGTGCCAGAGAAGTGCACGCCAGTTCAGCCTCATCGAGCTGTCCCTCCGTCAACACGCCACCTTGCCACAACTTCCTGGCTACTGCTGCAGGATCTAGTACTGCCTCGATTTCACTGTAAAATCGTCTTAAAAGGTTCGACTCGTACGCGTCATGATCAGTTTGTGAATCTGTTGCCATCACTCCACAAATCGAGCAAGGAGCCACGCCCTTGCGTGCAAAATAACAATGCATAATGTATGAGGCATGCACTCGAGTTAATGAGATTCATGACTACCCAGTGGTATAATGAGCTAAAGCACGTTCGCTTTCTGAAATCATAGATGACACAGTACTGTATGTGACTACTACTAGTGAAATGCATGACAATTGTGGGGAGAGCCTGAGCGAGTTAGTGTTGGTAGCCATAAGTAGGTATTCAGCCGAGGAGGTGCTTCTGAGAAGGTGTGATGCACTGATTGTGCTGCAGTCGAGTGAAGCTTATTTGCTGCAGCCTGTTGTCTCTCTGTTCTTCAGTCTCTCCACCACATCGCTCATGCTGCATCTCTCTTATTTTTGTTGCTGCAGCCAGTCCTCTCTCTGTTTTTTTTTGTCTCTCCACCACGTCGCTCATGCTCCTTCTCTCTCATTTGCTGTAGCCTAAGCTTGTTTGTTGTAGCTTGTGTTCACCACGTGACACACATTTCGTATCTGACCATCCCAACTGAGCAGCACTTCTTGATCTGAGTGAGAGAGATAGATTAACATGATAACTTGAAGAATGATTGAGAGTACATGCATCTCTACTGAGTGGATTGTAAGCACAATCCGAGATTGATTATTACAATTAGAGAAAAGAACGTAGTAATTGCAGCTTGAAACAGCTTTGCCAACCGATCGGAATAAACATGAGCTGAAACGGCGTAACATTTATATCTGAAATAGGTCAGAGTTCTCTCTGTACATCCCTCAAACATTAATTTTTTTGATTACATTAACCAAGATTTTCAAAATGTTTTTTTTTAGGTAAGCACAGCCTCATTTGCATAAAAATTACCCAGACTGAGTTTGCTAGTTGCTAAATGAAAATAATCATATATAATTATTATTATCTTTAACGTTCTTTTCTTTGACCTGGTGGCATTCTGGTCATGAGCTATTGTTAGAATATAAGATTAAGCAAGATCAACTGAGAGAAATGGTGAAGGATGCTAATGTAGCACTAATGTAAGAGGAGTGGTCATTATTAGTGAAGAAACAGAATATTCTCACATGATGAGTTTGTTGGTTGAGAATATCTGTTATTCTTTGTGCGTTTTGCAGAGATGGATATGGCAAGTTACATCACAACATGACCTATCACAATATTCTCAGCTGGACTACATGGTGAGCTAGTGGGAGGAAGGCCATGTAATTTAGCTGGTTATCATTGCCGGCTAATTTTTAAATAAAGGAGTTTACAACAACCGTGGAAGGATGTGAGAATTATACAGCATACCGTACAGCTCCAAATGTATGTGTTCTGAAAATTTTGTGAGTTTAGAGTAGACGGCGCAGTAGCAATCTTGGCAGTGTAAACAGACTGAGAACTCCACACTAGAGAACTGTTTTAGTCGCAAGATGTTAATTTTATCTGAGGCATTCATTGAAAAAAATTGAACTTCACAAGCAACTGGTAGCATTTTTAGGTGAGGGTTCAACTTGATCTCTTTTTACAGTATCTTGGCAGCAACTGTGACTTGGTTTTATAGTACACATGAAAAATCAACTATACAAAGATTGCTTATTCTAAATCTTCTCTCTATTCCAGATACCATACAATGTGTTCTAGATCACCATGATGTTTACACACCCAACATCACTATGTTGTCTAACAAGATGATATTTGAGGATAATGGTGTGATCACAGGATTCTCAGAGCCTCTAGTCCACACTTACAACAAAGGAACTGCTGCTGTTAGTATGGAGGATATGAAGAAAGTGAGTGAGTGAGTGAGTGAGTGAGTGAGTGAGTCAGTGAATGAGTGAGTGAGTGCATGCATGGGTGAGTGAGTGAGTGAGCTAGTGAGTGAGTAGTTTTCAAACCTTGATAGGTCTGCTGATCGTGCATGTGGGATCGATAGTGCATGGGCTTGAAAAATACAGTACACATGAGATAATGTTTGGAGAAATATGGCTGCGAGAGTACTAGCTAGACCATTGTTATTCTCTTCTTCTCTGATGTAGAGTCATACCAATGTTATAGTACTGGGTGATTCAACAGGTGATCCAGCCATGGTAGCAGGTATGGAGAAAGAGACAATCACTACCATCAAGATTGGTTACCTCAACCACAAGGTACAACACCTTTCCACTGTGGGGAATCAAGGTGCCAATTTTGTTCTCAAATAGCATCTCAATAACTGGTACGCATCATTTTAGTTATTGCTACTATATCTATACATGTATACATGTATAGGGATGAATTTATAGGACAGTCAAATTTGCATTGAAGAAAACTTTTTTAATATTTGATGTATGCAAATTCTCAAAATTCCTTTTAAAAATACATATTTTTACATATCATAGCACACATACATGTACATCAAAGTAATGATAATACAGAAAACATAAATCACTTATAATACTTTGATGAGTGCACTGGATATCTAAAACATGCTCGTACACTATGATCACCAATTGATATAGAAACTGATGAAATGAAATGACGCATCACTAATGTGTTGATAGAGTCATATCTTTCTCTTATTCCTACAAATCTTAACCAATCTCCATCTCTATAAACATTCAGACCGATCATCTTCCTCTGTAACCCGAAGAACAAATATCAGCAGTTGTTAATTCACATCTTCAAGAGTATACTTGTACCATAGTAGCCTCTAAGATCAAAGGCCCCGCCTTTGATCTTAAATATATCGTATATTTCCCTGCAATGGGGATTTTCCCCGTATATTCACTGGTGTTTATACAAGGAAAATCCATAACGGTAAAGCCAGTCACATGACTCGACTCCACACAGTAAACAGTATTGGCTGTGGGTATTCGGAGTAACTGTTGGGAGTGGTTCACCCATACCGAAGGTAATACAGGCCTAGGTATGCTCGCTTCTTATACACAATTGTCTCACTGATGCTAATGGGAACTCATTAATGATTGACCTCATTAATTATGTCAATGGTTGTAATGGTACAAGTCACCTATTCCATGCCCACCTGGTATGGATACCATTTACACTCGGTAATGTGCTAATACATGTAAACCCTCTGGCTATGGCCTTGGGTTTATTAACACAATACCTCATGCATATGGTATACACACATGGTAGGCATGGAATAACTACTCATGTATAATCCTTCATTACTGTGTGGATAGCAACATTTTACCAATGACTGCACTCAGGCTAGAAACCAAAACACTAACAAAAACCGTACTACAATTTTTATCCTAGCAAGGAGAAAACTTAATAGTAATGTGATCATTTATAATTATACAACAATAATAAGTTTTGTGGCTAAGATGTAAATTCTAAGTGTAGGAACCTGATACTGTTTTGTGCTACTTACACAATATCCACTGTGAAAAGGTGACTGGGACCTGACAGGTCAGTTGCTCTCACTAGGAATGTCTCATCTATCCTCCCTCTCAGCAACCTCTCTGACTCCTCCTTACTGAGCTGTCTGCAGAGCCATGTGCTCTCATCATGGTGAGGGTAATGCTTGGGAACTAGTGATGCCACTTCACTGAATGTGTAATACTGTGGAATTAAGATATTGTTCTGTACTGTGATACATAGTGTTTCCAAAGCATGCCTACCCAGCATGCATTGAGCATTATGGTATTCACATCTTCAATTTACACTATACGCACTCACTGTTATGATAGTAGGAATATCTGATGGTAGGTTAGCAAGAGTATCTCTGCAGATAGTGAGAATTAATAAGCACAAACAACATTACTGATAGCTCACTTGTCAGGAAATAGTTGATTGCTCAGTATAACTGATGTTGTTCCTTCATCAATAGTAAACCCTGATCTTGAGAGAAATGCTACACAGTGTTCAACTGATGTGTATTCTTCATTATTGAGTGGTCCATAGTAGTATCCTCTTTTGTAGATTGGTACATGCTCAACCCTCCCATTGACACTGTACAAACAATAAACACCAGTTACCATGGTGACATGTACTACTCACACAACACTGATATCATGTGCGCTGATTGATGATGATGATGGATCAGTAACAGGTTTCCCACTTGTCTCTCTGACAAGAAAGGTTCCATCTGGTTTATAAGTCAAGATGTACTCAGCCACCTTTAGAGTGATCTGCCATATAGAACTGGAAGGCTCATTCTGGGTATGTTGACAACCATTATGTACTACATACTATCACCATCACTCACAGCACTGGAGTGTGCCATACTCTTCATCGCATCCTCAGCTGCTGTGGGTAGGAAACACACATGACCCATGGGCACAGTATGACTGCAACACAAACACATACAATGTATTGACATACCTTGAGAATCAGATTCATTCGATTTGTGCTGGGAATTTGCTGCAAAATTAATGATAAAGATACAAATACAGTACATGTAGCCAAGAAACAAACTGCATCAGCTAGTTGTTGTATAAGGTAAGTTATTATGTCAATATGTGAGTACCAGCAGAAGTTCGAAATGTGATTGGGTTAGTCACAGATTCTTGAAGTTCTTGTGACCTATCCATAGCCTGTTAAAGGAAGTACATGCACTATACAGCATCTACATATTGCACTCACTTGAGCAGCAAGGCTGCTGTCACTTGAATGTACAAGAACTCTTCTGTCTTCCACAGAACTATGTGTTCTGTCACCATGATCATCTATAGTTAGTGAAAATAATTAAATAAAATGCATAACAGCTACAAATGCAAAATTTTAATCAATCATAATCAAATCAAAGTATCATAACTAGTGTCAAGCATATCTTTGCATCGTGTAACTAAATTAAATGATGTAAAGGATAATGCATGCAATGTGCACAAAATGCAAAACATCACCTTTCAACTGAAGTGCAATGGTTAGTTGAAGTACAAGATCTTTCACAAGTGATATCTGATGATGAAAATCTAAAGTGACACAGTTTTAATGATAACATATCCTCACCTCATTCTGATCACTGGTGTCCACAACTATAATGTCTCCTACCCTAAGGTAGGTGACACCGCTGTCCACCAGTAGCTCCCTGTTCTTCTGTGCTAGCCTCATTAGTTCGGTCATTAGATACTGTGGAGCACAGCAGATTACCCGTACACTCCCTCCTCTAACCACCACAATGTGCACATAGATACTTTGCTCATCAAAGATTTGTTGTAGAAGATCTTGTATATCAGAGAGCGTTTTCTTTGCTGGGCTCCAGCGCAATTGGAAGGTGATGGTTGTGCTTGTAGAAGATGTGAAATCTACTGACTTTGTATTGAGGAACGGTTTCATGTAGATATGCTGTATTAACATTTGATGGCTGAATTCATTTACAAATTGATAGTATTTCCTGATTTCTTCAGTGACAGAAGGAATATTAAATCGCCTAGCGACTCCTTTAAGATGTGTGCAACATGTGAAGGATGAGTGTTTCTGGATAATATCGATGATATCAGAGATAGTGTGAGCATTATCCAGTGAATTATTCATCTCTGGGAATCTGGAAACATATCGTTTTAATCGTTCTGGAGTGACTGATTCTTCATTCTCTAATATCTCAGCTACTTCATCAAAGAGCTGAGCAAATCTATCCTGGATGTCTTCAAAATCTTCTCGAAACTTTCCAGGTACTATGACCTTAGTTAACGTATCTATATATGCAGAGAAAGAGTCTACATATTAATACGAAGCATATGGATTAATGCAGATATAGTACCTTGAGTATTAGCCAGACTAGTAGTAATTTTTGTCTCATGCAATTTTTGTCACATGCAGCTAAAGCAGTGACAGGTGAGGTACATCCTATAAAAATAATAACAAAAGGAGTGTTCAAGGACTATGCACTATGCAAGGAGTGCACTATGCACTATGCACTATGCACTATGCAAGGAGTGTGCAAGGACTATGCAATGTCAGTAATACTCGTTTCACTGCTGTAGACGCAGACAGTTTTGTCTCACGCATACGAAAATGGCAATAGCAGTTAATCAATATCTAAACACTCCCTAGATTCTAGCATGTCTTTGTATTCGTTGTTATCATGTTTATAAATACAGACACAGGGTAGCTACTGTAGAGAAAATCTTGAATAATGTGACAAAAGCGCCGTCATTGGCTAGCTAAAGTAGGAATGGCAGTGCTAATGAATGGGATCTACATGTGCTGATACACAGTCCACGAAGAAACTGGTAGCTCGGCAGCTCGAACTGGGGCCATGGTCCCCCAATATTTCCCACTATAGCATAGCCGGTAATAAGCAACACAATGGATTTGGTAAAAAACGTATAGGCAGCCTCTTTAGCAAAGTGGAGGTCAAAGTTACCATAAAATGTAACTAATCTGTTTTTTTCTACTCTGCATAAACAAACACACCTCATAATTTATTATTTTTGAATAATAATTATTATGACCCCCTAAAATATACATTTTATCCATAGAATGGCCACTGTAACCAGTGTCTGTTCGGTACCGTTTGAAGTTTTTGTTGCGCTTATAATGATTTAATTTTTGAGATTAATCCAAACCTTGAAATAAATTCCTATGAAAATTTTTGCATCATGGTTTACAGTATAAACTTATAACAACAAGTATCCTAACTAGATACTAGGCTGCTGCAATGGAAGAAGCAATGAAAATATAATTGTGCTTGGTTTAGTTGCTCCATTTCTAAATTGCACAAAGATTTCTAACGAAATCAAAAGGATGTAGGGATAAAGAAATCTGCTACTGGTCCACAATGTAAACCAACAAGGAGTAAGCATGGAATGGTAACACGATTGACTTGCTAACAGACCATAGATCCCTACATCAGTGGCTGTACATAACATTTTGACTATACTATAATTATTTTGTTACAAGCTAACCAATGCATGTTAGGTGTCAGTCAATAGCAACTAGCAGAACTGCTGTAGTCAGCCACTGATGTAGGGATCTATGGTCTGTTAGCAAGTCAATCGTGTTACCATTCCATGCTTGCTCCTTGTTGGTTTACATTGTGGACCAGTAGCAGATTTCTTTATCCCTACATCCTTTTGATTTCGTTAGAAATCTTTTTATTTTCTTGTTTGTGTCCTTTTTTCTTTTACGGTGAGTTTCAAATTTTTGGTGCAGTTCGACTTCGGCAAGATAATGTATCTCTTTTTTGTTTCCATCGATCATTGGTTTGGTTTGCTTTTCTTGATAATTGCTTTTTAACTTGTAGCTCCTAAATACTGAAACTAGCTCATGCATTCATGCATGCTGCAGCCTGGATGCACAGCATACGAGCCCCGCCCACTCTGGTTTAGAATTTTCTGTATGGCTGTGATACTATCTGGCAAGCAGCAGAACGATGATACTACACGAGCTTACTCTGTGAGTTGTTCTTCGTAGACTCCAGACGCCAATATGCGCTCTCCATACGGCGATACTCTACAAGTGTGTTTGGTCACGTGCGTATTACGTAATCACAATAATGGCGTCAAACACTTAGCTGACAACTGTTCGTGATCGAGAGCTCGTCAAATGTATATCGTCGTTTCGCTAAAACTAAGTTCAAAAGGCACATGCCAGGAGAATTTCACGACTGTTCGTGGGTGTTTTGGACTTGACACTGCTCGCGTAAAGGCGCTAGGCGAGTGGAAGAAAGAAAGAAGAAGAAGAAGAAGAAAACGAAGATGACGAAAGTCGATTTTCACCGTTTCCAGGTTAGTCACTTTAGTAACAATTTCGAGCAATCTCCTTGCTACTGTAAGATGGGGCAACGCCAGAGAGCAGATCTAAGTGTCTTTGGACGTATAAAATTCATCACCAGGCGAAATATCAGCGTTTGAACGCTAATACATTGTATGTAGCCGCCATCTACGTCACCAGCCACGCCTCCCTTGGTGGGCAAAAGAGTAAAAAATGTATGGGAAATCGACTTTGAACGATTATACTGCATCTCTGGAGCCACAACCGAAACTGAGGTATTCAGAGCATCTTGCTTTTGTTCTGTCAGAGCCGTTTTTGACACAATTGGTGCAATCATGCACACAGCAACTCGTAACCACGGTTATATATAGGTCTGTATTGTACCGGACTCTTGCACCACGAAGCGAAAAGCAGAAATAGTCTTTAGTGTGTAGATGTTTAATACACTTGAGTAGCAGTGAATTTGATTGGTCAGCAACTAACTCCGCTTTTCTCTTCGTGGTGCAAGGTCTCTGCAAAGTCCGGTAGAACTGACATCTTGCCCACCAAGATATGGGCGTAACTTTCACGAGAATTACGTACCGCCCAATTTGCCGGTTGAATTAATAAGTTAATAACTACTTTTGAAACCATGTATAGTCGAATTAGCTGAGGAGCCGAATTCTCATCTGCAGATGGTTAGTCATCTTCTAATGGTTAGTCATCTGGTTGAAGTTACGTTAAGGTCAGCAAGTTGGTTTCGTTATCGAGCTATTCAAAAACAAAAAAAAACAGGTATGCAGGCAGCAATAAAGCACCAAAGGTGCAGATGCCTCGGTGCAGTAGAACGTATGCTAGTATGCAATTAGAAGATGCATAATGACAGCATGTATGCATGCAGTAGGCATATTACTGTTGCATTAAGTATACCAGTATATCAGTTTTTCTGTTGTGGTAAACAGTTCTATCGTGCAAACATGCTTAAAACGATGGAGCTTGGTCTGTTGTGTTGCTTGATTAAAGAGGTAGCTGTTATTGTCATCCATGCTACAATGACTGAACAAAACAACAGATGCCATCACATTGGTAGTAATCGTATCTCTTCTTGTAATTATCTTTTGAGTACAAAGATCAGTGTTAATGGTACTTGTTACAGTGTAACTGGAGTTGATCACACATACTATTGTGACTTTAACAACACTCCATTTCTGTTGATCATTATTCCCAGTATTCTACAAGGTCTGTCTATTCTGCTGGTGTTCATGACTGCTATTGAGTTTATCTGTGCTCAGGCTCCTCTTAGACTGAAAGGACTCCTCATTGGTCTGTGGTATGCAACATTTGCTGTCAACTATCTACTGTTTGGTATACCTGAGCTATTCCTCACTGATCCCATTGTGTGGGAGGTGTTCCATGAAGTGAAAGCATTTCTTGTCTTCATTTCACTAATAGTGTACTTGTGGGTGTCTAGACGCTACCACTATCGTGTGCGAGATGAGATTGTTCCAGAGAGAATGATGATTGAAGACATATTTACAAGACAGTATGACTTAAGAGAAAAATATTTTGAGGATATTCGGAGTATGAGGAAAATTATACCAAGACAAATTTCCTTAAACTTTAATGTAAGGAGTTCTAACAAAGAACGTTACGGAACCTTCTCTTAACATTGTCAAGTAACCATAATATTCCACATTATACTTGATTTTTTGTTAATTCACTTTATTGCTTGATTCCCATTTTATTATTATTATCAGCAGAAAACAGAACACAACATAGATATTATGCTGGCATGCTTCTAAATATTCGTGACTCATCCTCTTCTCTGCCTTTTCTTAGTGGTATGGAATGACTTTAGTACTGTCTCTGTTATGTATGTGTGCTTTTGTGTTCCATTGTGTGTTTGTGTGTGCTTTTGTGTTTCATTATTATACTATTAATAATAATAATAAACCATTACTTGTTTTTTTTTTGTTTTTGTTCTGTTTTATTATTATTATTAATCGTTTTACAGCATACACAACTAGTAAACTGAAGGACTAGTAGCAATTTCTGCTACTAGCCTAACTTAGCTACATGATACAAATTAGCACTAGTATAATTTATTGACAACATTTTTTATTTGATATACTTTTATTAAAATTACGTAATAAAATTTTAAAGCAGAAAAGGCAACTGCAAAAATAAAGTGTGAATGGGTATAATACATTTCATGGAATGTTGAACAGCATGTGTATAATTCCTCAATTAAGTTGTTCCATATAAATAACTTAGTTTATTATTATTCTTTTTTTTTTCTTTTGGATACACACTAGAATTAGCTTAATTTGCTATTTTGTGTTTCCTTTGCTCATGCAATACATGTTATAAAAAACTGTACACCGTGTCTATAAAGTTCAGATAATCGTTCAGACAAAAACTGCAAATGAAAATTTGTTATTTTTCCTGAGTGCCCTAGAAGTGAAAAACATTTTCCCCTATACATGTACATTGATATCGAAGATTCAATTTTACCCATGAACATTAGCAAACATTAAGAGGGAAAATTCTAGCATAGGTAGTGATGTGTTGTTATGGCTTTTTAAAATCATTTACCGATATTTGCATACCTTCATGTTCGAGCTGTGTACATAGACCGCTGTCAAACAGAGAGGTTTAAAAAACAACACACTTTGTAGATTGTTATTACTTCACAGAATACAATTTTCATACCCATAAACAAACTAGGCTACTCAGTAGCAGCCTGGCTGCTATACCTGCAGTGTGTAGCCGCTGGTGAACATCGGCAAAAGCCCATGGTATCATCTGAGGGGCAATGCCTTGAGTCACACAGTGTCATTTTTTACTCTTTCTATGTGCTGTAAGTACATCTCTTTACTTTGCAGAAGATGTCCTTGTTCAGGTGCCTGCCAAGTACATTCTTGTGTAGGGTGTCTACAATCGCTGGACTGGACCACTGGACTGGACTACTGGACTGGACTACTGGACTCATGAATAATGTAATTTTTAAACATAATCATACATGCTGCGCGTTCCTATGGTGAGTGTTTCTGGAAAACTAAAGCAGCAGACAGAGCGATATTAGCAGTATAGCAAGTGCGTGTTCTCGTATCATGAAATTTAACGTGCTGGCTTGCCTCAGTCGCAAGAAAATGGAGAGACGCGGTCCATGATCGACGTGTTTATGCATAAAACTCGGCGGCAAAGACTTCTGTGAGCTCAAGATTCCAGAAATGCAAGTTCCAACAAAGCTACGATCTAGTAACTGAACGATAAACGCCACAATGCTGAGAAAAACGGGAAAATCCATGCTGCTAGACTGGCAACAGTGCTTTATAGGCGAGCTAGCGAAAAATCGTTCTGTTACTAGATTTTAGCTTTGATGAAACTTGCATTTCTGGAATCTTGAGCTCACAGAAGTCTTTGCCGCCGAGTTTTATGTATAAACACGTCGATCATGGACCGCGTCTCTCCGTTTCTTGCGACTGGGGCAAGCCAGCCCGTTAAATTTCATGATACGAGAACACGCACTTGCTATATTGCTAATATCGCTCTGTCTGCTGCTTTAGTTTTCCAGAAACACTCATCATAGGAACGCGCAGCATGCATGATTATGTTTAAAAATTACATTACTGAGTCCAGTAGTCCAGTCCAGTAGTCCAGTCCAGTGGTCCAGTCCAGCGATTGGAGACACCCTTCTTGTGTACGTCACTTACATGTGTTTTATCTCTTTTGCGTTTTGCAAAGTTCTGTTTTTTTGGGCTCTACACTTGGTTTCGCGAGAGGCGTGATGGAATGTTCGCGCTGAAATAATGAGAAAAACGCGCTATGACGAGGTGATGGTGACCGCTAAAAAATGGAAGGGGACCACGGATGAATTTCGCGAAAGTATGCGAAGCTGAGAGTAGATCTGTATATTCCCGCGAAATTCATCCTTTTGTATGCCGCTGTAAAGTCATTAATAATAAATCAGCAACATAGGAAAACACAAAATTGTCTTGTTCAGCAACCAACTTTAGGCGGCGTTTACACGGCGACGATTTTTGGCAAAAATGCAGACATTTGTCCCCGTTTAGGCTTTCCTTTACACGGATACGATAAAAACGGAGGCCAAAGTGGAGACTTGCAAAAGGGAGACATCACGGTGTATAAACGCACGTGAAAACAATAAAAACGGACACACGCTTTTGACATGAGTACATCTCAGCCTTCATACTCGCAGAGAATACTAGCACGAGCCCTGAAACGACATCTATTGAAAAAAACTAGTGTGTCCTTCGCTAGTTCATGCGTATGAGCGAGTGCTAGTATGCTCGCACGAAAACGCCACGCCCACATTCCATTTGCTTCATCTACTTCCGCTGGCAAAACGGAAGAGCAAAATCGATGGAGTTGAATCCGAATACATTTCAACGTTTTGGACTGATCGTCTACGTGTAAACGTCGCCTAAAGTGATAGTATGGAAAAGAAGCCAGCGATCATAGTCATTGCTTGCTGTGTACTGATCCACGTCACAGTGATTGGATCAGATGTGATTCTGTATCACACCGCTGGACCAATAAGCTCGATGATATACCTGACTGTACAAGGAGTGATCTATCTACTCTATCCATTTCTTGGCTGGATCACTGATGTCTGCGTAACTCGATACCGGTCGGTCCTTTTCTCTTTCATCATAATGATAATGGGAGCTATTTTAACGATTCTGGCTGGCACACTGTATATTGTTACACACCATTTCAACTTTTTCTATATTGGTGAGTTTTCCATCGTTATTGGTCTCTTTGGTTTGGGGCTGTTTGAATCCACAACCATTCAGTTTGGTATGGACCAGATGCTGGAGGCCTCCTCAGGACAGCTCAGTACATTCATTCACTGGTACTACTGGAGCAGCTTCTGTGGTCGACTGATCGTTGAGTACATTGTTCTCAGTGTATCAATCTACTACAGCCAATGCACAACCTCCATTGAGACTCTAAGTCATTTTTTTCGTTACTTGCATACCAGCTTTAATTCTATTGTCTTTTCTACCTCAATAGTGATTTTTGGTAGCATTCAACTAGTGTGTGCCAGTATTGGTCTTTTTATTCTTTTGTGGAACAAGAAACATCTTGTTATTGATCGTACAGGCCAGCATCCTCTCAAGCTTATCTACATGGTGCTCAAGTATTCTTGGAAACACAAACGCCCTGAGAGACGCAGTGCCTTCACCTACTGGGAGGAGGATATTCCAGCTCGCATAGACCTGGGGAAGAGCAAGTATGGAGGACCGTTCACCACTGAAGAGGTAGAGGACACTAAGACATTCTTTCGTATTCTCCTTCTCCTTTTGTCACTGGTTGGGTTTCATCTAACGGGTCATGGATACTCTTTGCTGAATCAATTGATGAAGACACAGTGCCCCTCACCCTGGGTGTTTCTTTTCATGGGTGATCCAATGCATCTTACTGTCCTTACAATTCTTATTGGAATACCATTTTATCAGATTGTAGTAGCTCGTCTTGGCAATCATTGCCACATAAATATGCTAAAGAGGATGGGTCTGGGGTTACTATGCTGTTTTTGCAGTGAAATTGTTAATATTATCATACAATCAACGATGATGACAGAATACACACATTGCCATCACATTGATAAAGTTCACATTGTCTCATGCTTTATCTATCTTTCAAAGATTAGTATTAATGGTTCTTGCTACAATGCAACTGAAGTTGATCACAGATACTATTGTGACTTTAACAACACTCCATTTCTGTTGATCGTTATTCCCAGTATTCTACATGGTCTGTCTATTCTGCTGGTGTTCATGACTGCTCTCGAGTTCATCTGTGCTCAGGCTCCTCTTAGACTGAAAGGACTCCTCATTGGTCTGTGGTATGCCACTCTTGCTGTCAACTATCTACTGTTTGGTATACCTGAACTATTCCTCACTGATCCCATTGTGTGGGAGGTGTTCCATGAAGTGAAAGCCTTTCTTATCTTCATTTCACTAATAGTGTACTTGTGTGTGTCTAGATGCTACCACTATCGTGTGCGAGATGAGACAGTCAATGAAAGGTTTTTGGTGGAGGAGATATACGAGAGAGAGCTGAATAATGCAGAGGAGTACCAGAAACAACGCTGCAATGAAAATTTGAAGATTTTAATGTTTTCTCGGAGAGCTCAAATAAGTGCAGATGCTTTATATGGAACAACTTAATTGAGGAATTCGACACATGCTGTTCAACATTCCATGAAATGTACTATAACCATTTATATTGTATTCGTGTAGTTGCCTTTTCTGATTTAAATATGTCATTTTTATAAAAAGTTTATCAAATTACAAAATAATGTCAATAAAATCGGAGAAAATACAATCATGCAATAAAGTGAATGATGATGATGAATGATGATTGGTAATCAACACTATACTTGCCAATATCATCAGAACAGCACCCACTATCCTTAAGAAGAAAGAGAAAAGAACAGACCTGTACCGAGTTATGTAGACATCAGTGAGCCAGCCAAGAAAGGGATAAAGCATGAAACCACTCCTTGAAAGGAAGATGATCATAGTAAGATGACCGGTAATGTGATATGTTAAAATCAGATCCTATTCCTGTGACTTGAACTAGCAGACAGCAAATAATTACAAGAAACACAGCTTTCTTTTCCATAGCACTATATATTCCTGTCACTAGATACCTATGTCAAAAGTGACAGCTACAATCATATAGTTGCATAAATAAACAAGCATAATAATTATGATAGACTGGTTGTATTGACAAACTGGTCAGCATCACAAAATTCCCCTATTAGTCTAGGCTTTAGGCCCTGACTAAGATTTGTATGAATTTAATTTAGGAGAGGATAACTCAACTGTTTTAAGGTAATTTGACCCCAAGGAATAAGATGTGATATGTGCCAAATTGTCTATCTACTGCGAAATACTCGGAAATGACCACACCCTTTTTATTGGCAATGTCGCTTACAATGATTACTCTATCTTCTTAAGCATTAGTTTTAGTAACCTACTTTCTAGCAACTGTTCTAAGGTAATATGACTCTAAGGAATGTATTGGGATGTGTTCCCAAACCAATATAGACTGCAAAAAAAATAACAAAATGGCTACCCCTTTTTCAGAAAATGCATTGACATCTCTATTTTAATATTTTAAGATTCTGATCATTTGAAAGCAGTACAAGTACAGGGTATTACCAACAAAGAGACGCAACAATTATTTATTAACTTGAGGAGTCACTTAAACATAAACTTAGGCAGTATATTATAGTATTACAAAAAATTAATGATGTTCACAAAATTAAGTTATTCAGTGATATGGTTTTTGCAGGATTCACCTCCTTTACACTTGCAGTATTTGCAACACTTGATTCCAACTATCCTGTTAGTAGCGACATATCCATTCTTGTGGGCACATTTACCACATGTACAAGGATCAGGAAGGTATTCAGGCTTGGAGGTAACAATACCAGGAACTACTAAACTTTCTTTGTGAATCCATACGACTCAGCGTTCATATCTAAACCATCTTTAAGTGGGGCTTGTATCCATAGCTTTTGTTGATAATATGCCCTTTGAATATGCTTTCTTGCATTGGCTGATGTGCAGGGAATTGAAGTCCATTATGAGGGAATTGCTATTAAAAGCACTGAGCAAGACGCAAGTCATCAAATGTTTCCAAGTCTTTTGTTGGCTTGAGACACCTTACTAGATAATTTTCTGCCGTCTGTATCATACTCTCTGTCAAATCTGAGTTGTTATAGACTTAAAGTTCTGTATCAGTGTTAAATTGTTGTGGATAGCTTTCATTGCTGCATGCTTCGTAGAAATCTTGCTATAGTTGTATCATATCCAGTCAGAGCACGGAGTGCAGGGAGACACCTTCCAAGCTTGTCCCCAGTGCTGTAGTAAGGTATCTCAAGCCAACAAAAGACTTGGAAACATTTGATGACTTGCGTCTAATTCGGGCCCTCAAAATGGACTTTGAGAAAATTCCCTGCCAATGCAAGAAAGCATATTCAAAGGGCATATTATCAACAACAGCTATGGATACAAGCCCCACTTAAAGATGGTTTAGATATGAACGCTGAGTCGTATGGTTTCACAAAGAAAAGTTAATAGTTCCTGGTATTGTTACCTCCAAGCCTGATGACCTTCCTGATCCTTGTACATGTGGTAAATGTGCCCACAAGAACGGATATGTCGCTGCAGGGTAGCTGGAATCAAGTGTTGCAAATACTGCAAGTGTAAACGAGGTTAATCCTGCAAAAACCCTATGACTGAATAGCTTAATTTTTGTGAACATCATTTTTACCCGTGCGCAGTATGCGCTAGGGTTATGCGTTTGTGTCCGTCTATATGTGTGTGTGTGTGTGTGTGTGTTTGTGTGTGGACAAAAAACACGCTTGTTTACGTCTCACCGCTCGAAATTCGCCACAAAAGTGCACTTTGCGGCTTCTTCACTGAATCTATAGTCCTATGAAGACGTTTTCTGTGCTGGCAAGCCTTGCTCGAGCGGCTAATCCATGGCTTTCTAAAGCTACGTGTCCCTGTAAGAGCATTTTACGGTATTGTGGGTGTGTCACCCTACCTCCTATCCATATCGATGTCCTCACTCAGTCTCACATGTACCGTACGCCAGAGTCACTTCTTGCCAATCACCTGTTAGTGCATGTATGGTAGCTATGCTATCATCAATATTTATCTGGAGCTGTCTATGGACTAGCTGTAACGCAGTGAGTGTTGCACACGGTAATGCTGGAGTAGTCGTGTTTAGCTCTTAGCTCAGAACACGGTTAGTGCATTATGGTAGCTTTGCTATCATCCATATTTATCTGGAGCTGTCTATGGACTAGCTGTAACGTGAGTGTTGTAGTAATGCTGCTGAGTAGTCGTGTTTAGCTCTTAACTCAGCGCACGGGTATGTGTTCATTAGAACTCTAGTTGTAATACTAAATACTGCCTAAGTTTATAAGTTAAAAGAAAATAAAAAGATTTCTATCGAAATCAAAAGGATGTAGGGTTGTGAAATCTACCACAGTGGCACTGGTCCACAATGTAAACTAACAAGGAACAAGCATGGAATGGTAACACGATTGACTTGCTAACAGACCATAGATCCCTACATCAGTGGCTGCTTTGGCTGACTATAGCTAGTTCTGCTAGTTGCTGTTGATTGACACCTGACGTGCATTCTTATGTACAGCCACTGATGTAGGGATCTATGGTCTGTTAGCAAGTCAATCGTGTTACCATTCCATGCTTGTTCCTTGTTAGTTTACATTGTGGACCAGTGCCACTGTGGTAGATTTCACAACCCTACATCCTTTTGATTTCGATAGAAATCTTTTTATTTTCTTGTTTGTGTCCTTTTTTCTTATTCAGTGATGTGCAGTTCAATATCATGCATGTACTGAGCCGTCTTTGTTTCCACCATTGGTTTAGTTTTCCTGTTATTGATGGCTTTTCTTTATTAACAATTTTAAACTTGTAGCTAAAAATAATTGTTATGCTGTATATCAGGTCGCCTACACATAGTGCATGCATGCAGGCTAGTCATGCATTCGAGCCCCGCCCACACTTGTTTGTAGACCATACGGCGGTTATAATGATCTGGCGAGCGCAGAATGTTGATTCTACACGAGCTTACAGTTCTTCGACGATTCCAGACAAATATGTGTTCTGCGTGTTCCATACGGCGCGGCTATACTCAAGCTAGTGCTCGGTCACGTGCGCTAGCCACTGCTTGGTCACGTGCGTATTGCGCAATCACACTAATGGCGTCTAACACTTAGCTGACAATGGATCACGATCGAGAACTCGCGGAATGTATATCGCCGTTTCGCTAAAAACAAAGTTCAAAAGGCACCTGCCAGGAGAATTTCACGACTGTTCGTGGGTGTTTTGGTCTCGGCACTGCTCGTGTAAAGGTGCTAGGCGAGTGGAAAGAAAGAAAGAAAACGAAGATGACGAAACTCGATTTTCACCGTTTCCAGGTTCGTCACTCTAGTAACAATTTCGAGCCATCTCCTTGCTACTGTAAGATGGGGCAACGCCAGAGAGCAGATCTAAGTGTTTATGGACGTATAAAATTCATCACCAGGTGAAATATCAGAGTTTGAACACTAATACATTGTATGTATCCGCCATCTTGTTTTTCCGTTCAACCCTACATAGGGAGTCACTACCGTGCCTCCCTAATAGAAGTCTTGATGGGACATTTATAAACTGCCTACTCAATTTCGAAATTGGAAATAATTTACAAATTGATAAGATGCGTAGCGCAATTACTAAATTTCCAAAAAGTGGAACATTGTTCATACACTTTCATTATAAAACCCGGGAAAAACTAATAATACAATTGATCAAAATATTTAACTCTTAAGTGCCTTTGTGCCCACTGTCTAGGATTAATAACTATAGTACATGTACAGTTCACACCATACCTGTGATGTCTGAAACTTGGTACTTCTCCCTTAGGCTTAGATTAGCTGACAGTGCTTTGTGACCGATTTTCTCTAGAGCGACTATGACATCATTCCACGAGGCATCAGGTGTTGAGTTCAGCCAATACTGGAGTAAATCAATCCTCCATCGTTGTATTCCCTCCAGTGGAGACGATTTCTGGATCTCTTGGAGCTTATTGGGATGAACTCTCAAAGCCACGCCGAGAGAATACCAAGCGTTTATCCCACGCAGCTCCTCTGTCAGCTGATAGATAGTTAGTGATTGGATATCTACATTAGTTAGAGGAATAGAAAGAGTCATAGGACGAGCTAGCTTACTGTCAGACATTCTAAGGAGCACCGAGGATCTTGACACCAAGAATCAACTTAAAGAATGCAATAACAATGACGTCATCCAAATTGTTGAGGGCGCGGATCGTTGGCAGCCTTTGCAGTATATGAAGGCAGTGTAACAAAGCATTGACTCACCTTCGTTCCCACTTTTTCCGTTTTCGTGAATTAGATCGGCTTTTAATTATTTTAACTTACATAGTAATACAATGATCGCTGAAGAAAGTCCAGCGATGGCGCATCCTAAGAAAGGTACTCTATTGTTATACTTTTGTCTAATACTAGATTTTATTGTCAATCATATGCATATTCACAGTCTCACTTTCCTGTGTGCCTTTAGCAATCTCTGTTTTGCAGCAATCACAATCAGGCTAGTCATCTAGACCAAATTTCGTGAAACTTCAGTGAAATTTCCTGAAAAGTCATGAAATTTGGATCTATCCTATACCACCCTGCAGCATGAGGAAATGTGAAGTGTCTTGACAAATTTCCTTTTTCCAAATTTCATTAGCAATATAATTGTGTCCTGACTGATGCAGGAAACAAAACTCTTTTTGCTGTGCTATACACATGTACAGTCATGCATGTACTTGTCACTTGCATAATATGTGTTACATAAAATAACATCTCAGAGACTGGCACACATCAAGAAAATTAGCTTTCAATTTATATGTTTGTTTTGATAAGGAAGATGATTTGATACTTGGACTATAATATTATATTTTATAACAGGATAAAAAGTTTCCATGCGCTACTATTCAGTACTACAACATCTCTTGTGTTTTCTCTAACCGAGCATTCATTCTTAATTGGCAGAAAATTTGCTGTGCAGTTACTATCTGTTTACATTCATATAACCCTGTATACTCAGGCACCTTGGTACGAGGCTAAGATGCGAAGTAATCACATTTTTGAGCAAACAAGGGCTAGGGTGTCTGTATTCGCTGGACTGGACTACTGGACTGGATTACGTACTGGACTGGACTACTGGACTGGAAAACCACACCCAAAATACGAATATACCACACCTCACTCATGAAGATACCTCGGTAGATGAGATAACTAGATACAGTAGTCACGACCAGTGCCGGCTAGCTCTGGAGTTTGCCATATTATTGTTTTAGGCTGTCATTTATCACGGAAACTATTGTTACCTAAACCCAAGACCCTAAAAACCTTCGCCTAACAGCGCCCAGTATTCGCCTAACCTGCACAGTATGGACCTAACGGCGCCCAGTATTCGCCTAACTTTAACAGTATGGACCTAACGGCGCCCAGTATTCGCCTAACCTGCACAGTATGGACCTAAAAGCGTCCAGTATTCGCCCATGGACAATATAATACCTTAGGTGGACTGGAAACGCAATTAGTTTACGGAGAATTATACGGAAGTCGCGCTGACATCCTCGTAACGGGTCAAAACGACGCACACGGCCGGCGCATGGGCTGCGAGCACAGACTTGGTGATACTGCCCTTGCGCGTTCTACTATGTTACTATAATGCAATGGTAAGTACTCTAACGTAATGTCGAATGTTATATTAGTAAGTAAACATGCAATTTAATATTTATAACAGAGTTTGTTTGCACTGAGCAAGTGAAATACTCTGGGCAGCATGACTAAAATATACTTGTGCAGGGTAATCTCCAAAGCAGTTGCTTTTAGAGCGAAACACTTTTAATACAATTTTTCTTCTACAATTTGTCTATTGGGTCTACATACAGAAGAGACAAATAGTTGTTCTTGAATAAATATTTTTAACCAAACAGAGTTTTCTTAATGCTTGACTTTGTGCAGGGTAATGTCTATAACTACTTTGTAAAGTCTCAAATAATTATTACAGTGTTAACCACAACAGTTATAGTTATCGGGTCCACTACTAGCTAAAGTGCTATCTCAATTCAAAACCACATAACAGTCATCATTCTGATAGGCTATAATTCCATTATTATTGTGAATTCTAAAAATTCATGTAGGAGTCGAAAAACTCTGCAAAAAAGCATTTGAAAAAGAGGGTAAAAAGTCAACGTAACTTCTGTGAAAGAAGAAAGAATGATATTATGAAACGACAAACACGTGCCCGAACTTTGCGACACATGGGTGATGTCACAACCGCTTTTACCACTAACTCAGTCACTAACACAGCTGACTGTTCTTCTTTCACTGCTACTCTCCCAGTCGCCAACTCAGCTAGTGGTTCCTCTCTCACTGCTACTCTCCCAGTCACCAACTCAGCTGATGGTTCCTCTTTTACTGCCACTCTTCTAGTCACCAACTCAGCTGATGGTTCCTCTTTTACTGCTACTCTCCCAGTCACCAACTCAGCTGATGGTTCTTCTTTTACTGCCACTCTCCTATTCACCAACTCAGCAGTTGGTTCCTCTTTTACTGCTCAGACTCTCCCAGTCACCAACTCAGCTGATGGTTCTTCTTTTACTGCTCAGACTCTCCCAGTCACCAACTCAGCTGATGGTTCTTCTTCCACTGCTCATGAGACTCTCCCAGTCACCAACTCAGCTGATGGTTCTTCTTCCACTGCTCAGACTCTCCCAGTCACCAACTCAGCTGATGGTTCTTCTTCCACTGCTCAGACTCTCCCAGTCACCAACTCAGCTGATGGTTCTTCTTCCACTGCTCATGAGACTCTCCCAGTCACCAACTCAGCTGATGGTTCTTCTTCCACTGCTCAGACTCTCCCAGTCACCAACTCAGCTGATGGTTCTTCTTCCACTGCTCAGACTCTCCTAGTCACCAACTCAGCTGATGGTTCTTCTTCTACTGCTCAGACTCTCCCAGTCACCAACTCAGCTGAATGTTCTTCTTCCACTGCTCAGACTCTCCCAGTCACCAACTCAGCTGATCATGGGTTCTTCTTCCACTGCTCAGACTCTCCCAGTCACCAACTCAGCTGAATGTTCCTCTTCCACTGCTCAGACTCTCCCAGTCACCAACTCAGCTGATGGTTCTTCGTCCACTGCTCATGAGACTCTCCCAGTCACCAACTTAAGTGTTGATACCTCATCTACTTCGCCTTCAATCATCGACATAACGTTTGAGCTCATCAAATTACATGCTTGTACTCAATCTTCATGTACTAGTACATGGACTCCAGTATACTCTGCTGCTTCGATCCAGCTATGTATGATGAAGACTGCATCAATGTCACAAGTCAAGGTTGAAAGATCAATTACAATCAACGCTGATTTATCTTGGCATGTTCATGTTGCTGGGAAACTGTTAGACAACAGTATTAAGGTGCTGCAAGAAATTCCTAATCAAATCTCTAGCATTAACTGTCTGCAAAACATCATGCACTGTGTCAAGTCAGCTTACATCTGCCCTGGTAATCCACAGTTAGAATTTGTGGAGATTGTAAGCTCCCGTTCTTCTCTTAGCAGTATATAAAGGAGAGTTTGTTGATTCTGAAATGGAAGTTGTTGACATCGACGGTTGCACATATGGCCGCACTGTCCGAACAAGTGATTGTGAACTCCTTTGTACTCATCCAAAAAGATGCAAGAGCTGTGTTATTCACCGATCTAACCTACGAGTTGCTAAGTGCAGGCAACAGCACAAGAACAGTGATCGGATTGCTCATGACAGCCACTGCAACATCCGTTTTCTTTCAGAGCATGAGATCTCTCAGCGTCTGGAATCAGCTAAGAACCAGAAGAATGTGCTAAGGGAAAAGGTGAAGAGATTAGAACAAGAGAAGAGAGCACAAAAGCTGATAGCCAAAGAGGGTGTAACATTGACACGGAACGATGAGAATGACATCAATAGCATTTTAGCAGATGCTGACATCACAACTGCTTTCGAGGAAGATTCTTTCCAGAGCATTTTTTGGGAGCAGCAGAAAAAGTATAACTCCTTAAAAACCAAAAATCAAATGAGGTGGCATCCGCTCATTATCCGATTTGCGTTGAGTCTGAGGTGTGCATCATCTGCTGCTTATCGCACTGTGTCCAGTAGTGGTCTATTGTCTTTACCATCAGAACGCACTCTGCGTGACTATACCCACTGGTGCAAGCTGCAAAATGGAGTTCACTTTTCTTTGATCAAGAAGGCAAAAGAAATTCTATCAAAGGAAAGTATTGAAGGGGAAGAGCGACAATTTGCTCTTGTGATGGATGAGATGAAGATAAAGCATGGCCTTGTATTTAGAAAGCATACTGGGGATCTAGTGGGATTTTGCGATCTAGGAACTGTCAACCAAGAACTAGAGGCTATGGCAACCACTAGGTCGCCAAAATTGGCTGAGCAGATGCTAGTCTTTATGGTCCGCCCCATTTTTAAGCCCTCTCTCACCTTCATGATTGCATCTTATGCTTGTGTTGTTATGTTGCCCATAACTCAACTACTGCCTTCAATAGCTCAATGCTTGCCTTCTCATACTTTGGTGGAACGCCACTAGCTACCTTCTCCCACATCTCTAGGATTTCTTGATCGGCTAAGATCTTGTCAACCACCTTGGAGTGTATGTCTTCACTTGGCACAATCATACGCATATCCAGTACAGATCTTGTAATCATCTCTATTCTCTCCATTACAGTGAAGACCTGCAATCATGAATTACATTTTATCATACAAATAATTATTATAGTACACACAATTTTTCGTAGGTATACTATAATCAATTTTAATTATGCCTATATGTAGTGTGAGTTCCACAAAGTGTAGTGACAAAGATTATGTATTAGGGAGGCACGGTAGTGACTCCCTATGTAGGGATGAACGAGAAAAGAAGATGGCGGCTACATACAATGTATTAGCGTTCAAACGCTGATATTTCGCCTGGTGATGAATTGTATACGTCCAAAGACACTTAGATCTGCTCTCTGGCGTTGCCCCATCTTACAGTAGCAAGGAGATTGCTCGAAATTGTTACTAAAGTGACGAACCTGGAAACGGTGAAAATCGACCATCGTCATCTTCGTTTTCTTTCTTTCTTTCTTTCTTCAACTCGCCTAGCGCCTTTACGCGAGCAGTGACGAGACCAAAACACCCACGAACAGTCGTGAAATTCTCCTGGCATGTGCCTTTTGAACTTAGTTTTTAGCGAAACGACGATATACATTTGACGAGCTCTCGATCACGAACAGTTGTCAGCTAAGTGTTTGACGCCATTATTGTGATTACGTAATACGCACGTGACCAAACACACTTGTAGAGTATCGCCGTATTGGAGAGCGCATATTGGCGTCTGGAGACTTCGAAGAACAACTCACAGAGTAAGGTCGTGTAGTATCACCGTTCTACTGCTTGCCAGATAGTATCACAGCCATACAGAAAATTCTAAACCAGAGTGGGCGGGGCTCGTATGCTGTGCATCCAGGCTTCAGCATGCATGAATGCATGAGCTAGTTTCAGTATTTAGGAGCTACACGTTAAAAAGCAATTATCAAGAAAAGCAAACCAAGCCAATGATGGAAACAAAAAAGAGATACATTATCTTGCCGAATTCGAACTGCACCAAAAATTTCAAACTCACTGTAGAAGAAAAAAGGACACGAACAAGAAAATAAAAAGATTTCTAACGAAATCAAAAGGATGTAGGGATAAAGAAATCTGCTACTGGTCCACAATGTAAACCAACAAGGAGCAAGCATGGAATGGTAACACGATTGACTTGCTAACAGACCATAGATCCCTACATCAGTGGCTGACTACAGCAGTTCTGCTAGTTGCTATTGACTGACACCTGACATGCATTGAATTGATTTAGCTTGTGACAAAATAATCATAGTATAGTCAAAATGTTATGTACAGCCACTGATGTAGGGATCTATGGTCTGTTAGCAAGTCAATCGTGTTACCATTCCATGCTTGCTCCTTGTTGGTTTACATTGTGGACCAGTAGCAGATTTCTTTATCCCTACATCCTTTTGATTTCGTTAGAAATCTTTTTATTTTCTTTGCAAAATATACCTCAGACTTGATGTGATACAAGCCTCCTCTATCAATTTGCTCGCTCCACTCTCGAGTGTAGTCATCGATGGACTTGATGTCTTGAACCTGCTGATTCGCCTGCATTTTAGACAGAATCTTGACAAAAATTCGATTCTTCTCCTCGACTGCCTTCGAATCAGACTTTTTTCTGAATCGCGTCAAGAGCTTGACAGCCACATACCCACTCATATAGAAAACTACATTTTGTTCTCTAGCACTAAGAGGTGTCAAATCTACTGCCTGCGGCTCAGGTTTCTTGCTGCGGTTCAGAATCATGCTCTTGAACCACCTGTCTATTAACACTTGTAAGCCTAGCCGAGTTGTGGATGGATCTACATCTGAGATGCCTTGATTCTGAATGCATGCTGACCATGCTACTAGTAGTTCAGGCTTATTTCTGAATTTGTGGAATGCTGACCACATTCTCTGTGCTTTTGAAGATGGTAATTTGCACCTCTCCCCAGCTTGTAAGCATATATCAAGCTGTTTAGCAGCATATGAGAAGAAATCTCTGGTTTTATCTGCTTCCATACACTCTGGTGTAGATAAGGAACCTAACAGCTTAGAAACAAGAGGCCCATGCATGTTCTGATTCCAGAAGAACTGGTTCTTCCTGCAGCTTCTTGATAATTGTACAAATTTCAGCTCTTGAGTACACTACCTGTAAGATGCAGATATAGTCATGCCATACATGGTAGGCTGAGCTATATAACATACAGGCTGCCTAGCCGACTTCACTTCATGTTCACCATCACATTTAACTGCTGTTTCAAGTTCAGCTTCCTCTGCTTCTTCTACTTCTTCAAAACCATCACTATCCGCACTAAGACAAGTCATCACTTTCTGAACTCTGTAGCAAGTGGACATACAAGATGAAATACTGAGGACTGTGAATGACACTGCTCTATGATAGCGCCGGACCCGTCTAACTGCTTCTACACTATAACTCAGTCAGTGAAGTATAGTACTAAACTCAAGTCAATATCTACACTGTAGTAGACTATACTACAGCATTACGCCACTCTAGCTCTATTGGTGGTTGCTGCGGCTACTCAGAGCATGATGCTCACTCAGTTGAGCACCGACGGTGCAGCCTAGCTGACGGTGCCGGCCGCGGCACTGACTCAGAGTCAGTCGCGACCGCGCGCAGGGAGCCTACTGCTGCTCTCACGTATACTGCAACGCTCACCTGACTATCACTTAATAAACCATCTTCTTGAACAAAATTCGGTTCATCTTCATCGCTTCTAGCCGCAGTACATGCAGCGCTCGTTGCAGAGTTTGCAGCAGCCGCCATTTGAGCGCTACAAGGTATACGATGTTCCGTACATTTCTCCGTTATACCCGTTACGAGGATAGGTTTTCAAATTTCTCCGTAAACTAATTGCGTTTCCAGTCCACCTAAGGTATTATATTGTCCATGATTCGCCTAACTTTAACAGTATGGACCTAACGGCGCTGCCCAGTATTATAATTTTGTCAAAATAACTTGTAATTTTGCCTAAGTTTTGGGTAGGCGTGGTCAAAATGCGTTCATTTGGGGTGTGGTTTTCCAGTCCAGTAGTCCAGTCCAGTAATCCAGTCCAGTAGTCCAGTCCAGTGAATACAGACACCCCAAGGGCTACTTGTAACTGACTATTATAGCTAGCAAAATAGCCAATCACAAATGAGACAATGCAAACTATCAAAATTCGGAAGTGTAATAATTATGTATTGCATGATGACATGTGTATGTGCGATGAAACATATTTTATTAGCATACATGTGCATGCAGTAGGTTACACGTATATAGCTCCTTTTTTCTATACGTGATGGGTTTTGTTCAATCATTATGCGGAATGGGGGCACTCAACATCTTAGCCAAGCAATGACAGTCAAATTCGCACAAAATTTTCACAAGATTTCAGCACCGTAGGATTTATACATTATAGCCACTACTAATTTTTTTTGTATAAAACGTCATTGTTTAGCTATAGGCTGACTGCCTATTTGTGGTGCATTGCGTAAACTGTATCAAACACACTTGACCCTGTCTGCTTGCATCTGACAACCTACCTACAACGCGCTGTAGAACCATCAATGGGGTGAATTTATAGGGATAGTCCAATTTGCACTGAAGAAAAGTTTTTTCAATGTTCTGTGTACGTTAATTCTCAACATTCCATTAACATATCATAGCACCAACAGCACATGTACAACATGACATCAAAAGTAATGATAATAGAGCAAACATAAATCACTTATAATACTTTGATGAGTGCACTGGATATTGAAAATATGCCAGTACTTTATGATCACCAATTGGTATACGGACTGATGAAATGACATGATACATCACTAATGCTTCGATAGAGTCATATCTTTCTCTTTCTCCTTCAACTCTTAACCAATCACCATCTCTATAGATATCCAGACCGATCACCTTCCTCTGTAACCTGAAGAACAAGTAATAGTTAAAGTATGGCTCCGCGTGTATCATTGGATTTGTACGCACGAGCTTACGGTCTATTTTTAACAATGAGACCGGAAGCGAGTGTGGTGGACAAATCCAATGTTACACGAGGACCCATGCATCAATTGTTATGTTATTACCCGTTCGAAGTCCCACAAGTGCTCGTTGTGTATATAAGGTGTGCACTACAGAGCTCTTCACCTTCCGATAGGGCATACGCCTTACCTGAATAGTTGGCAATGCAGACACTGCTATGCGCCATGAGATTTATTCATGGCTACCGCCAGACCCGCCCATGAGTGGTACAATACAATAGTAGAGAGGTTTAGATTCACGTTGACGGTGAACGTGAACGCTAAATTGTGACGTCACGCTTTTTCATTGAGAGCAGTACAAAATTGACTACAGATAGTGTGCTGACGTCATAAATGTTAATCCAGTCGCTGTTCAAATCGCCACAGACGGCAGTTACTCTCGTCTACAGTCCCTTTTTGGCATTAGCAAACGCGGTTATGCGACCAGTCTAGACCACACTTACGTACCTTCGGCTATCGATGTTTGATAATGCGATTGCTATATCACTAGCCAATACGCATGGCTTACTCTGGAGACCTAGAAGCCTAAGAGCTGGAACTAGCCCGTAGCTAGCACAATAACTTGGAAGCACCTACAGTACATGGCCACGTGTCTTCACTTTAGAGCTTCTGTGTTGCAGTGGCAATACATGAAGGCTACAATGATGACTTCACAAGTGGTAGATCGCCAAAGCTGGCTAGGTTAGCAGTGCAAGCAGTGCTCTGATTGCTTTCAGCCCACACGTTGAGCTTCGATACACACCCATTATACTTCCGCTCTTTCAGTATACTCGCGTGATTGTCCGTAATATTATGGTGACGTCAAAGGCGTTTACCGTTAGCTCGACGTGAATCTGAGCTCCCAGTGCATACATTTGCATTGAGAGTTTGCAGTGTAACAATTCGTTTGTTACACTCATGGGCGGTCACTTTGCCAGGATTTAATGGAACATCCGATTTGTTCCACTGGCGGTTCCTTTGAAGAAAGGGTGGAGTATAATTATCAATGAAGCACCAATGGTACAGATGCCTCGGTGGAATGCCACCATTTCACATACACAGTAAACTGCAGCTATTATACCTTTCTGTACAGCAATCACAATGCAGTATAATAGTTATACAATCAGAAGCCAATCAGAGCTGACAACCAATTTAACTGGGCGTGTCTATGATTTTCAGTTCAAGTACAGGGCACAGCACACAAGCACTGGCATCCTGCAGTGAAATTCTAACCTATCAGCTTCTAGGCAGTCAACTGTGGATAGTTTTGTCTACGGAGAACTCTAGATCGCCAGCTAGCAACGGCAATCAATCGTGAGGTAAGCAAATTACGCCATAACTCGAGAACGAAGCTTCATGCCAAGCTGTTCGGAAGTAAATACGAACTCACTAGCTGTATAAGGCAGCCAGCAGTAACAGCCATCCAGGTGAGTCATCTACGCTGTAACTTATGCAATAAGCTCTATAAGCGAAATTCTTCAAAAATACAAATCCGAGCAAGCATCGATTTCTGTCTTGTTTCAGCGGTTATTTTTCAGCGAGCAACGAGAAATCATTGCATGCGACAGAAAGACAGAATGACAACTATCATATGTCTCATGGCTCTGCCCACCGAGGCATAACAATTGTTCAAAGAGTATACATGTATAATCCTTGATTACTGTGTTTGTAGCAACATTTTACCAACGGCTGGACTCAGCTAGGCTAGAAACTAAAATACCAACAAAAAATCAAAACTGGCGATACTTTTATGCTAACAAGGAGAAAAAATTAACACATTAATTTTATCATTCCCATTTGTGATTAGAAAATACTAGTAACTTTTGTGTCTAAGATGTAAATTCTAAGTGTAGGCACCTGATACTGTTTGGTACTACATGTACTTACACAATATCCACTGTGAAAAGGTGATTGGGACCTGACAGGTCAGTTGCTCTCACTAGGAATGTTTCATCTATCCTCCCTCTCAGCAACCTCTCTGACTCCTCCTTACTGAGCTGTCTGCAGAGCCATGTGCTCTCATCGTGATGAGGGTAATGCTTGGGAACTAGTGATGCCACATCACTGAATGTATAATACTGAGGAATTAAGATATTGCTTCATATCAAAACCTTTGTCAAAAGTACCATGTATTAGGAAATACACGTCATGTAGAGCTCAAGCTCCTGTACTAAATCATGTAAGAAAAAAAATACTTTTCTCTACTTTTAGGCTCACAGATCCGTATTATCAACTTTGTTCGGCCGGAATTACACTGCCAATAGTGTCAGCTTCAATACAGCATGTATATTAGCATTCAAATACATTCAGAACCACTCGTACTTTCATGTTTCTCTTACCTTGGTGTATACAATTGTCATGTAATTATCAACTATGAGCTTGCGCGTACAACACATAGGCGAATTAAAACGTGTCTAATAGTTAATCAATGGGTATTCCCCTTCTGGTACGGATGGCATCAGATAGAGCGTTTCCTGAGCTGCTGTTTGGTACCAAATTCATCTATGAGCTCCAGGTGGAACTGATCGTACTTTTTGTTATGGCTCAGACACCCTATCAACAAGTGAGCTGTAGTTGCCTGATAGCTATAGGCTACAATAATATTTATAGCTAGCTGCCAAACGGGTGCATGCACTGTGAGCGTTTATACTTCTTTTTTGACCATAGAAGTCCTGGAGGAATCGTTTGCTGTGTTGGGCTGCTCGTGCCTGAGAAAAATGCATGTATATATGCATGTATATATAATTGATATTCATAACATGCCCATTTCGAAGTCATCTACGTGAAACAAAATAATTTGACTTTCTTCAATGGTAGGTTTCAATGTGTTGTACTATGGTACATAAAGTGTTTCTAAAGCATGCCTACCCAGCATGCTTTGAGCATTATGGTATTCACATCGTGAATTTACTTGACACACACTCACTGGTATGATAGTAGGAATATCTGATGGTAGGTTAGCAAGAGTATCTCTGCAGATAGTGAGAAGTGATAAACACAAGCAACATTACTGATAGCTCACTTGTCAGGAAATAGTCGATTGGTCAGTGTAACTGATGTTTTTGCTTCAAAAATAGTAAACCCTGTTCTTGAGAGAACTGCTACACAGTGATCAACTGATGTGAATATTTCATTATTGAGTGATCCATAGCAGTGTCCTCTTTTGTAGATTGGTACATGCTCAACCCTCCCATTGACACTGTAAAAATGAAGCACCAAAGGTGCAGATGCCTTGGTGGAATCATGGAATGCAACCATGTCACATACACAGTTATTATACCTTTCTGTACAGCAATCACAATGCAACCATGCAGAAGCCAATCGCTGCTGACCACTAATTCAACTGGGCGTGTCTATAATGTTGCAGGGCACAGCACACTAGCGAGATAGCGTCCATAGCTTGCTTATACACAATTTCTTTAGACATGCGCTGCTATCCTGTAGTGAATTTCTAACCAATCAGCTTCTTGGCAGTCAACTGTGCATTGCTTTGCCTTTGAAGAACTCCAGATCGCCAGCAACAAGCATGATCGATCGTGAGTGAGCAAATTGCGCCATAACTCATGAACTAAGCTTCGTATAAAGTTTTCACTAGTTCGAAAGCCGTGTTCTAGCATTGCTAGTTTCAGAGCTTAACATATCAAAACCTTTGTCAAAAGTACCATGTATTACGAAATACACGTCACGTAGAGCGCGTTAACAACTTCCTGTACTAAATCATGTACTAATCATGTATGAAAAAATATATTTCTCTACTTTTAGGCTCACAGATCCGTGTTATCAACTCAGTTCGGCCGGAATTGCACTGCCAAGAGTGTCAGCTGCATGACAGCATGCATATTAGCATTCAAATACATTCGGAACCACTCGTACTTTCGTGTTTTTCTTACCTTGGTGTATACAATTGTCATGTAATTATCAACTACGAGCGTGCGCGTTCAACACATAGGCGAATTAAAACGCGTCTAATAGTTAATCTATGGGTATTCCCCTTCCAGTTCGGATGGCATCAGATAGAGCGTTTCCTTAGCTACAGTTTGGTACTAAATTTGTCTATGTGCTCCGAGTGGAACTGCTCGTACTTTTCAGTGTTATGGCTCAGACATACCCCGTCAACAAGTAAGCTGATAGTGATAGCTATCATAGGCTACAATTTATAGCTAGCTGACCTTAGTCGCGATCGAACGGGTGCATGCACTATCATGCATCAGCACTGATGCATGATAACATGCTGCTATAGTATGCTTGCATGTTCTGGTGTTTGCGTAATGTTTATAATATATACTATTAATTTTTTAACAGCTACTATTTGTGGAGCATATCTCAGCCTGGGAAAACTGGTACACCTAATTTTGATCTCTCCAAGGACCCAGATGCAAGCATTGTCGATTACACTCGTTTTAGTCCTGTACAACTAACGCATGAGAGAGTGATCAGTAAAGTTTTCAACCATTATGCTATTCCTCTTGAAATAACTGACAACATCCGATCTTCGTTCAAATCAAGGTTGTGGCGTATGGGTAAACAGTACTCAAAGCAAGGTGGCAAGCAACGTGAGCAACAATTGCAGAACTGGAAAGATGGAAAAGACAGTGTGTGGAGCTTCGAAGTTAGTGATGTGGAAGTGAATAGACAGCTACTAAAGAGGAAACGGTGTGTTGAGACTCAGCTCAAAGAGGAAACAGAAAAGAGAAGAAGACTAGAATCAGATGTTAAAACTCTTCAGAGTACAACAAAGAAACAAGCAAAAAGAATTTCAAGATTAACAACAGGTCGAAAGATAACAAGCCGAGGACCTTCCTCAAAATCTTGGTGTCAATATTCTCGACAGCAGCAGTATAACAAGCGAAAGAGTCTGGTCAGCAGCATTCAAGGAGTACTGACTGTCTGTGAAGAAGAAGGGTTTAAGGCATGCTCTGTTGAAGTTGAGAATTGTGATACAGGCAACCATGGAATGGTAGACGTGGCTTCTGGAACATTTTCTCCAATTGATGTCGCTCATGTTCATTCTGCAAAGAGTGACTGTGACAGTGTACATTCTGTTCTCTATGTCAAAGATAAGTTTTCTGTTTCGAACGAAGCATTCCATGAGTTAAGCATGGTGTCAGACCTTCCTAGCTCGAGCAAGATCAAGTCCATTACACGTAAACTAAACGATACATTTACTATACGCAGTACTCCAAATGGTGTGGTCGGGGTCCAACAAAGCTTACGTGAACGTGTTATTATTCGGCTGACTCATCTCATTGACAAAGCTTTGGAGCAGGAGAGCCCGGAGAGTATACCATCTAGGTTTCGAATAAAGTTGACTGGTGATGGGACTCAAATAGCTAGAGGCTTATCTGTTGTGAATTTCAACTTCACAGTATTGGAGGAAGGTCAGAATAGAGCTTGTTCTGCATTTGGTAACCACAGCTTAGCTATTTTGAGAGTTTCGGAGAAGTACGAGGAGTTGAAGGATGGAATGGAGGACATCATAGCAGAAGCAAAAGATTTAGAGGTGATTACTATCCATGACAAGGTGTACTCAATCCAGTTTTTTCTTGGTGGTGACATGAAGTTTTTAGCAGCTGTTTGTGGGATAGAAGCAGCAAATTCTGATCACGCATGCATATGGTGCAAATGTCCTAAGAAAGACAGGTGGAATATGGATCTTACCTGGTCTATTCATGATCAGTCCAAAGGTGCACGGACTATTGAAGAAATCACGAAGAAATGCAAGCTGGGGAAGACAAGCAAGAATCGATTTAACTGCTGCCACCCACCTATGTTCCCTTTTATTCCTATAGATCAAGTTATCATCGATTCTCTTCACCTTTTTTTAAGAATTGCTGACGTTCTCATCAATCTGCTAATTCGAGACATAAGAATTTTAGATGGAATCGACAAGGCCACCAGCTTAGACCAGGTCATGACAACTAATATGAAAGCATACCAGTTGTTTTTGAACGAATCTTGCAAGATTCGATTTCAGTGGTATTTTGAAAAGGAAGATAAAAAACTTAAGTGGCGAGACCTGACCGGTCCTGAAAAGAAGAGGCTCTTCGAGACGATTAATATTTCCACTATATTCCCTTCTCTCCACCAAAGCAAAGATATTCAAAAATTGTGGGACGACTTTTACCAGCTGATAAGGTATCTCAGTCAAAGCAAATGTGATGCTGACTACTTCGAGAAAACTTCGAAAGAATGGGTGCAGTTTTTTACTACCGTTTATCAAAGTAAAGATGTTACCCCTTACATCCACTCTTTCGCACAGCATGTGCACCAATTCCTGCGTAAGTTTGGAAATGTTGCTATATTTAGTCAGCAAGGCCTTGAAAAGCTCAATGATCTAACTACTAAGCACTACCAGCGTGCTACCAACCACCAAGGCTATGAAGCTTTAAAGCAGGTACTTGAGAAGAGAAATCGGCTTGAGCAGCTTGAAGATGACGGGTACCAAAGGTCAAAGCAAGTACAAAATTGTAGCATTTGTAGTCAACCTGGACACAACAAGCGATCGTGCATCTCTAGAACTCCATTGTCCGAAATCACTGTCACTGAACAGCAGAATGTATAAACACATGGAAAACTGCACTATATATTCAACTAACTGACTTCTCACTTTACATGGTGATTCATTGTCACTTCACAGATCTTTACCTATATCATGCATGTGTTTGTTATGGTATCATATTCAACTAACAAAATATTTTTTGGTCTTTGCCAAATGTACTTCGTGCACCATAACCACAGACAAACATGAACGTCAAAACGTATCCAGTGTCAACTAGTGACAAAGATGTGCTTGGAGACCCACTATCTTCCTCTTGACCGGGTGTGGGCAAATACTCTTCCAATGATCTAGATTTTCGCAAAAAGAACTCAAGTGTTTCCAAAATTACGTAGCCATAGTCAGCATTCACATTAAGCCCCCTAAAGTGCCAGTTTTTGCCCAGTATCGGGTTCAAATCTCGATAATGTTTAATTGTGTAGTGTTGTATCCCTTGTGCCTTCTTAGATTCAGTTCCTAGCAATCTGAGGCCTCCATTGAAAGTAACAGCATCAAATGGCACAACTATTCTCACCGAAGGTGAGCTTTTCCTGGTGCAAGTCAGTGACTGTTTTATTTTCACTTTCAAGTAGCTGTGAAGCGAGAATGGTTCAAATGAGAATCCATCACACTCCGTTTCTTCTGAACTGTCTGCTTCGTTGATAGGCTCAAGATCACACTCATCACGCCACTCGTCGTACTTCGTTGAATACCCAACGTAGTGTATTTTTATTCGTTTCCCGCTATCATCTTTGTCGACTACCTTGACAGGAAAAAGTTGATCACTTTTGGATTGGACCTTCTTGGGTCTAGGGAGATGTATTTCACCAGTTTCACGATAGTTTATACTTCTTTTTGAGCGTAGACTCCTGCTTGCTGTGTCGCTCGCCTGAGCCATTATTATTCAGAAGTTCAGAACACTCCCATTATGACGTCATCTACGCGAATCAAAATAATTTGACATTCTTCAATGGTAGGTTTCAATATGACTTCCCATGTGCGCTACAAAGCCGAACCAGCAATGAGCAATTCACGGGGTAACTACGCACTAAGCTTTAAAATCAAACTTCTTGAAATTCAAATCTATTTATCCTTTTAAAGTATCGATTTCTAACTTTGTTGCTTGTTTCAGCGATTAGTTTTCAGCGAGAGACGAGAAATCGTTGCGACATGCAGACTGACAGAATGAATGCCAATGACAACACGACTACTGTATGCCTGGTGGCTCCGCCCACCGAGTCATAACAATAAACACCAGTTACCATGGTGACATGTACTACTCACACAACACTGATGACATGTGTGCTGATTGATGATGAGGATGGATTAGTAACAGGTTCCCCACTTCTCTCTCTGAGAAGAAAAGTTCCATCTGGCTTATAAGTCAAGATATACTCAGCTTCCTCTAATGTGATCTGCCACATAGAGCTGGAGGGCTCACTCTGGGTATGTTGACAACCATTGTGTACTATACCATCATCAGTAACACCATCACTCACAGCACTGGAGTGTGTCATACTCTTCATCACATCCTCAGCTGCTGTGGGTAGGAAACACACATGACCCATGTGTACAGTATAATGGATTACCATATACCTTGAGAATCAGGTCCACTCGACTTGTGCTGGGAATTCGCTGCAAAATTAATGATAAAGATACAATTACAGTACATTTAGACAAGAAAAAAACTGCATCAGCTAGTTGTTGCATATGTTACGGACCATTTTGCAACCCGGACCGTTTTAAAACGACATTAGTGCGTCAGCCTGTTTCAAAACCGCGGCATGATACATATAAGCAAATTATGCGTATATCCCTGATGCATTACGTATTCCCTGTGAATGCTGTATCCATGCAGAGAGTTTTGTATTCCAGTTTGAATGCTGTACATTATTAAAATGTACTTAATATTACAGAAGTGACATTCTAGTTCCATAGGCTCTCTGGCAGATCTATGCTCTGCATGCTTACTATATTAACAGACCTACGTGTACATCTTTGCACAGCCGATAATAGTGCACCACCATGCTTTCTTTGTCGACTTCATGTTAATTGTTATTGTATGATGCATGCTAGGTACAGTGAGCTTAAAGACTACAGTGCTTGTGAATTTGATCCAAAAATGTTGGGATTCTTCCTCATTAGTGCTAGAGGCATCACCTGCAGTGCAAGAAAATGTTTGGTACACACACGAATAATTCTTTCCAGCACGAATGACGCCACTCGTTTCTCCAGTTTGGCGTCAGGAAGAAAGCTTTCGGTCAAAACCAAGTTGAACGAATCTTCCATCACGGATCGTCTCTAGCAGTGAGAACTATAAGCTGCGTGTAACGATCTAATACCGTGTTTACACTGGACCAAAAAAGTGGGCTGGGCTGGCACTGCACGACACGGTTTATTTTGTATTGTAAACGCATGTCGAACCGGGCCATGCCGTGCTGGCCCTGACACGCTTTAGAAGTTAGGCCAGCACAACACAGCATGACACGGCACGGCACGACACAGCCTAGTTATGCAGTTTAAACAGGCGTGCCGGGCCGGCACAGGTTCGTGTTCATTATCAACGAATCAGAAACGAGTGGTTTGTTGTTCCCATCGCAAAGGATCAATGAAATCAACTAGTGGACGCAGTAGACATAAGAAAGGTTTCCGAAGAACGATTTAAGAGTAGTAACACTTATGGACACCATTTTGAACTTCTCGACGCTGCCTACAATAGCGTGGCACTCTGCCATTACGTCGCTAATGGCACTGCCCATTTTTAGACCAAATGGCCCATCTTTTCTTGAGAGTGTACTAAACACGTGCCAGGCCATGTCGTGCTGTGCCGTGTCATGCCGCGCCGTGCTAGGCCAGTGAAAAACCCAGTATGACAGTACTCACACAGCTACATCGACTACATGTGCCAGGGCGTATCCATACGCTTGAACGCCTATATCACGCAGATACACTACTACGTATATCGCGCAGATAAATTGCTGGCCGGCTTTAAAAACGGGCTAGCCGGCTTTGAAACAGGCCGGCCGGCTTTAACACTGGCCAACGGTTGTAAATCGGTCAGTAACACATATATGATGTTGTCAATATGTAGGTACCTGCAGAAGTTCGAATTGTGATGGGGTTAGTCACAGATTCTTGAGGTTCTTGTAATCTGTCTATAGCCTGTTGAAAGTAGTACATGCACTACACTGCATGTAGTGTACATATTGCACTCACTTGAGCAGCAAGCTTAAGGCTGCTGTCACTTGAATGTACAAGAACTCTTCTGTCTTCCACAGAACTATGTGTTCTGTCACCATGATCATCTATAGTTAGTGAAAATAAATGCACAACAGCTACATCATCAAATTAAAGTATCATAACTAGTGTCAAGCATATCTTTGGATCGTGTAACTAAATTACACATGATGTAAAGGATAATGCATGCAATGTACACAACATGCAAAACTCGCAAAACATCACCTTTCAACTGAAGTGCAATGGTTAGTTGAAGGACAAGATCATTCACAAGTGATATCTGATGATCAAAATCTAAGGTGACACAGTATAATGATAACATATCCTCACCTCATTCTGAAAACTGTTGTCCACTACTATAGTGTCTCCTACCCTAAGGTAGGTGACATTGCTCTCCACCAGCAGCTCCCTGTTCTTTTGTGCTAGCCCCACTAGTTCAGTCATTAGATACTGTGGAGCACAGCAGATTACCCGTACACTCCCTCCTCTGACCACCACGATGTGTATATGAATGCTGTGCTCATGAAACACTTGTCTAATAACACCTTGAATATCACTCAGTGTCTTATTGTCAGGATTCCATTCCAATTTGAACGTTAGCGTAGTGGTTGGAGCAAATTCTGTTGACTTGGCAGTGATAAATGGCTCGAGATACATGTGCTTGGTTAGTTTTCTAGAACAGAAATCCTGTAGGTATTGAAAATATATTTCGATTTTTTCATTGACAGCTGGAATCTTGAAATGTTCTGCAACATTCTTGAGACGAGAGCAACAAATGAAAGTTGAATGGTTTTTCAGGATATGCATTATATCAGAGATGCTGTCAGCATCAGCAAGAGAGGCTACAAGATCTGGATAGAAAGATAGGTGATCCTTAAGCTTTTTTGTCGTGACAGATTTGTTTTTCTTGAATGCTTTAGTGACATCAGCAAATAGTTCAACAAACTTTCCTTGAAGGTCTTCAAAATCACCTTGATACACTTCTGGCATAGGCACAACAATTGCTGCAAAAGAGGACAAATGAAATGACATGCTAGACTACTGTGTGAGTGTGAGGTTTTAACCTGATGTTGGAGAGGTTGCATTAAAATTTCCAATAGACTGCTTTGCTGTAAAAAAACAAACAACAGCAAACTTACTAAACATTCCAGCCCATACCTAGTGTTATTATAGCTACAACCTATTACCCATCGTTTTAGCTGTAGACGAGTTGAAAAAATTCTGTTCTAAAACGCACTTCAAAGTCGCGATTATGACCCAATTGCTAATGTGTATTAGTCGATGTCATGTGATTTTTATCGATTAATTTTTGAGTGACTGTAACTCAAAATGTAAACTCGATTTGGAGTTGGTCGACCCCGGGTCTAATAGAACAGGGTGAATGTTGTGTTCATAATTGAAATCCAAAGAAAGAAGTAGGTTCCACTTTGAGGTGAAGTTGGGTAAGAAGTAAGCTTTCCCCTGAAAGAAATTAAGAACAGTTATGTAGTACAGTGTCGAACCTGTTTAAACTGCAGCGCTTAGTATCTCAGACTATCCCTAGTTTGTCTAGAAACTATTGCTAGCAATTCTAGTGTAGCGAAGACTCAAGAGGGATCCTATAGAAGTCACTCGTACCTGCCATTATCTATGAGCACTGATAATGACACGCTGCTTACTTTCAGTTCTGAAAAGAAAATTGTTAGTAATTTGTTACAAATAATACATAAGCTTGAGCTTCTTAGCATTACCGTGTTGGAACAGTGGAGGTATACTGCAAGCGTTTGTAGAGCTGTGAAGTTGCCTACCTGTACCATGCTAACGAATGGCAACAGCGCTTTATAGTTCAGAGCAAGGAAGCAGACGTTTGAGGCGCACCAATGGAGTCTTTTTCAGTACCTTAGATGCTACTGGAACTAGTGCAAGAAGACGTACAGTGAACTATGATCCAAATTGACCTTCACGGAACGGAGTGGTTGTCATTAGCAACCCGTTATATTCATTGTGTTACATCACAGATAAATCATGTTCTGTGTATAAACGTAATTCCGTGTGATGTCCTTTATTTCTGGTGATGCAGCAATATCCTGATTCTAAACATAGTATTGTCCAAATAAGACCAAATAAGGAGAAAACGCATTGACCACACCCAGCGTTTAGTCTCTCAACTCTCGCTTGGGTCGCCTTTCAGATTGCAGCACATTCTGCAAGACACTTTTCGATGTAGAGTAGCACAAAAGTAGTAGACAGCAGAAAAGCAAAATTGATTAGTAAAATGTAGTAGACAGTAGCAAGTGTTAGTAACAGCAGAAAAGCAAACAATTTCTGTATCAGACGGCAGCCATGTCTGGACTTCGCCGTTGTATTGTGAGAATACGGAGTTGCACTCTCCCTCGCCCACTTAGGCGGCGATCACACGGCTCCGGATTCACGATATCCTGCGTTTAGGCCTCTCGTTCACACGTATCCAATGAAAACGGATACTGAATCCAGGTACGTTTGTATCTGGAGACTTTAGTGGAGACCTTGAAATCAGAGTCATTATCAGGCGCCGCGTAAACAGGGAATCCGAATACTTAGAGCCACTAGCACGCTGTACACGTGATTGTCGTGTGCTCGCGCGCTTGGGAGGCATGCATGCATGGCTGTAGCCTCGTACCCAGGCATAGTTTCGGTGTATACGGACACGTGTGAATACTGTACATTCTTGGATGAAAGCGAATACCTGATATCCGGTTACTTTTGAAGCGGAGCTATGTGAATGCCGCCTTAGTGGGCTCTATATACTCCTGCGGTAAATAATAACTAATACTAGAGTTCTAATGATCACATACCCGTGCACTGAGTTGAGATCTACATAGTTTGTGCACGTCTACTCCAGCATTTGTGCAACAGCTAGTCTATAGACAGCACCAGATAAATTATTGATGATAGCATAGCTACCATACATACACTAACAGGCCGGCTTTGACGTAATACGGTACATGTGAGACTGAGTGCAGGCCAAGACATTGATATGGATAGGAGGTTGGAAGACACACCCAAAATGCTCTAAATTGGTCATGTAGCTTTAGAAAGCCATGGATTAGTCACTAGAGCAAGACAGAAAACGTCTTCATAGGACTATAAATTCAGTGAAGAAGCAGCAAAGAGTGTTTTCGTGGAGATTTTCAAGTGGTAAGACACAAACAGACGTGTTTTTTGACGACACACAAAATTAATATTCATGAGAATTATGATTTAACAATTTTTTGTACACAGCCGTACAATACTACTTTTGTGATAGGAACAATGAAAAATTACTTGTCCGGTAAGCTGGGCTTAGCAAACTTTTATGTTATTGATTGACAGTTCAGATGTTCAGCTAGCCATATAATTACTATACTTGGTTTCATGACAGAGGCGTGATGGAATGTTCGCGTTGAATAACAATCAGAAAAACACGCTATGATGAGGTGACCGTCTACTGTTGCACAGGGTCCACGAATAAATTTCGCAGGAGTATACAGTTCTATTGTCAGCTTGGTATACTTTCGTGAAATTCATATGTGGACCCTATACAACAGTAAGCAGTCACCTTGTCATAGCGAGTTATATTCAACACGAACATTCCATCACGCCTCAGTCATGAAACCAAGTATAAATTAAGGCACTCTGTACTTGGATGTTCCCTGCCTCCTGACCGAAAGTGGGGTTGCCCAACCTCCCTATATTTCCAGATTGTCTGTCATTGTACTACAAAACTACCAGGGTATTCTGTACCATTACTGCCCACACAGAATGCATGAAAAATATTCTGCAATGCTTTATTCTAAACGGAACATCAAGCTTTATCTCATTAATATCAATATCTGTTGTAGTACCTGAGAGAGGTAGAGGGCAACCAACAGCTGTAGCTAGCTCCTGAGCTACAGCAGGCTCGTCGCACATCACGACAGCATCAATCAACGTATCCCACTGGTCAGTGCCGGTAGTGCTGCCTACCCACCGAGAGATTAGCTCCTGAAGCATACCAACCGTGTCTCTACAATTAGTTTCGATGTTTGGAATGAGACTAGCAACCCGCAGAGCACTGGCGAGAGATTTCCACTTGTGAGAGGGAAACTTGGCTTTTAGAAGATGAAACGAAACTGAGTCGACATTGAAATCTGAGCACAGGGCATGAAACAGACGACATTATGATAAACGGATCAACAGAGATATAGTGTGGTCTTACCTCGTACTGTAGTGGGGGCAGGTTGAGCCATGACGGACAGAGAAGAGAAAGAAAACACAAGAGAAGCGATTGATCCGCCCTATCCCGCCCACTTACAATGTAAACAATCATTGCTGAAACCGTGGGCGGGGCTCGTATGAACAATAAACTATCAATCCATCAGATTTCTTTGATAGAAGACAAAGTGTTGCTGTCGTATGTCAACTACTATCGTACTATGATACATTGCAGAGAGAAATCTCCTAATTCAGATCACATCAATGTTATAAGATACAATATTATCATGGTTCAAGCATTGTTCTAGGGGCTTGCTGAACTGTGCAGTCCACTATCTCATGACGCTTCAACAGCCGTTTACTCCTCCAATTGTTCAGCAGAACAACTGTTCAAATTTTGACCATATAAAATCATTTTTCTTGTCTACCCAGCAACAACTGTAAATCTACATTGGAACTCTTCTTGTGGATACTCCTAAAAATATCCACTCATTTTTGTCAATTGCTAAATTGCATACCAATTTCGAAATTGCTTACCCTCAGGAGTAATACGCTGAAAGAGCAGAGAGTCCTGTTTTTGTCGCAACATGCTAATTTTGTCCTGTTTCACAAGATAGAAATTTGGGGCTGTATGATAAACTTATGTGTGGTTGTATAGCTCGTACAAAACTACATTTAAAATATTTGAAGTTGTACGCTTCTATCTTGCAATGATAAGCTCCTGTAGACTTCCATTTTTGGCTGCCATTTTGTAAGGCATTCATTGAAAAAATAAACTTCACAGATAACTGGTAACATTTTAGGCGAGGATTCACCTCGATCTCTTTTGACAGTGAATTGGCAGCAACTGTGACTTGGTTTTATAGTATGATAAATCAACTATACAATGATTGCTTATTGTAAATCTTCTCTCTATTCCAGATACCATACAATGTGTTCTAGATCACCATGATGTTTACACACCCAACATCACTATGTTGTCTAACAAGATGATATTTGATGATAATGGTGTGATCACAGGATTCTCAGAGCCTCTAGTCCACACTTACAACAAAGGAACTGCTGCTGTTAGTATGGAGGATATGAAGAAAGTGAGTGAGTGAGTAGTTTTCAAACTTGAACGGTCTGCTGATCGTGCATGTGGGATCGATAGTGCATGTGCTTGAAAATACAGTACACATGAGACAATGTTTGGAGAAATATGGCTGTGAGAGCACTAGCTAGACCATTGTTATTCTCTCTTTCTCTGATGTAGAGTCATACCAATGTTATAGTACTGGGTGATTCAACAGGTGATCCAGCCATGGTAGCAGAAGAGACAATCACTACCATCAAGATTGGTTACCTCAACCACAAGGTATAAGAAATTTCCGCTTTGGGGAATCAAGGTGCCAATTTTGAATTTTGTTCTCACAACAATCATGTTCAGAAGTGCATGCTTTCTGATTTTTTTTGTGAACATTAAAAGCTTTTAATACCAGTCATGTACTTGTCACTCGTATAACATCTCAGAAACTGGCACACATTAAGAAAATTAGCCAAGTTTCCCTTTCGTTTCTTACCTATGTTTATTTTGATTAGGAGGATGATTTGCTGCAGACTTATCTTGAACTGTATGACATAGTTCTAACAGGAGACAAAGGACTAGTATAAGAGTTCCCATGTGCTACTATTCAAGCTGTACTACAACATCACTTGTGTTTACACTAACCAAACTTACTCATTATTGGTGAAAAATTGCTGTACAAGTGCTACCTGCATACTAAAACATTGTTTTATAGCCTCGTATGCAGGCACCTTGGTACATGGCAAGGATACAGAGAAATGGCACTATTTATTGTTGGCCCACCAAGAGCTAATTATTATATTAATGTATCCAACAGTTCAACAGCTAGATAGCCAATCACAAATGAAACCAGGCAAGTACCATAACCCTCGTGCATGTACGTACAACCTAACTAACAATAGAAACTGGTTAGTATTGTCACTTTCCATTGTTAGTTAGGTTAACAACCTAACTAACAATCACAAATACACTGTTCCTTTTGCATGATGAGTAGCTATTATGCATGTGTGATACAAAATGTTGTGCACAATAAAATTTATTTTGAATTCATCTAGATGTATGTATATCAGCTGGACATGCAGTAGATAGACTACATGTCTCTTTCTAGCCTAGGCCTGTTACGACAATCTTCCACACAGAGCTATAGCTTAAGGTGATTGATAATGGAAGATTGGCTTATTGCTACTATCTCTATGCATGTAGATTTATCAACGGGATCAATTTACAAGAACAGTCCAATTTGCACTAAATAAAATTATTTTAATGTTTTGTGTAAGTTAATTCAAAATTATTGCATTATTATAGCACCAACAGCACTTGTTTTTCATGTAAAAACTTGCACATACATGTACATCAAAATTAATGATAATAGAGCAAACATAAATCGCTTATAATACTTTGATGAGTGCACTGCATGGAAATAGAAAACATGCTAGTACTGCATGATCTGCATGATGTATAGCCACCTCAATCAAGACAGAACAGAGCAAATGCCCAGCTACACTACACTTTTACAAGAATATCACGGGAAGTGTTTGTGAATTGACTAGTATACGGTATAATGTAGCTATAATGCCCAAGAGAATATTTTGGCATAATTCATTCCATGCGTTCCTGCATTACAAAACTTTACTCAGGTGACGAGGCTAGTATAGTGTTAGTCCGAATTCAAGGACTGTCTTTTTGGCATGCAAACACATACATTTAAATAGAATTAACAACAATGAACTACAAGTAGAGACACAAAGTATTGAACCGTGCAGAACACAGCGACAAACGACAATGCAATATTCAATCACAGACGGCCTTCAGTTGTTAAAATAAAATATTGTCAATGGTGACTAGCTTTCAAGGGGATTCTTTAGTAACATGTTTGCATCGTTTAGGACGTATCATCATCTGGACCTTAGTAAAGTGTAGCCAAGTACCATTGTTCCAAGAGAGTCTAGTATCATCATCATGATCCTTCAAGACTTGTGTGTGGTGTTCATATTTACCATTCAGGTTAGCATAGTGACAGGCTTCATACCACCATGCTCCTCCAAACTTTACAGCACAATTACCGTTATAGTCCTTGTGCACGAAATTATCATTGTCTCGATCTTGAGTAGTAAATTTGTTCCCATCAAGATTTTTCATAGCATCAAATATTCCTCCAACCCCTGTACCGTTGTTAATAGTCAATTGGTAGTCAGTGTCAGCTCCGCCCACTTTGAACAGCTGGTAGGTCCACACAATAGAGGGCACAGTCCCGTTCCCCAGTTCAATCCTCAGTTCCACGTCCTCTCGTGTGGTGAGGCAGTGTATATTCTCCAGTCCATACCAAAATTCTCCCTCCAAGTCTCCAAACCCGTTGACATAGTCAGTCCAGTTGCGATAGAAATCAACAGAGCCATTAATCCTGCGCTGTATGACCATCCACTTGCCACCATCACTCGACATGTCACAGCGAGCATAGTACTTCACATTATACATCTCTAGGCCAGTTATAAACGGGAAAAATTTATCAAATTTTATTTCCACTGATTCCTTGCATATTTTAGCCACATGATAGCGGCCAGTGGTGGATTCAGGAGCAATCTGGAATTAATCAAAATAATTATCATGTAAAAATAATTGCACATACTTGGCAGCAGTCCTTGGGATTCTCTTTCACTGCCATTTCATTACCCACAGACATGGTCATAATGCTGAGAATACAAACAAAAATGCATGGCAGCAGTTTTCTAGCTGTACACCTACTGCCACTTATACGTTTGACTTTACGCATCCACACTGAGCACAGCGAGCAGTTTGTGAGAGCTGTAGAATTAAGGGTGATGCATCTAAAGAATGCATGAAGGTTCAAGTAGGCTGTAATATTTGTACATAGTGCAAGACTGCTAACGAGATTCATATTTTAGCAACTACAACCACCACACTCACACCTATTGATAATTTTCTACTCAACACAACAAGATACTTGAGCTCACCATACAAATCTTCAAGTTCAACCTACTTTTATCATCTGAACTATCTGACTCAGAAGAACTACTATTACTAGAAGTAGACTCTGATTCACTGGGTTCGAAACAGTAAGGAACAGGTGAATTGTGTTTGATATTATTGCTTACGTCTTGACAGGCTGCTTCACTCCAGGTACCTCTTCACCTCTTACTTTACCTCCATCAGTCACATGGGCCTCTACACAAAAGAAATTCTACTTGCTGAAGCGTTCAGCCCTGCCCTTTTATAAGCTACGCGCAGCTTCACAAAAACGCTTTTTCCACGTGCTAGCGGCAGAAATTAATCATGTTTTTGTACACTACCATAATAATAATATCACTTAATATTATAATATTATATAATATCAAGGGCGTATAGAGAAAGAGGGCATGCAACCGTCAATCACTCCCGTAGGATAGCGAAATATTTATTGTTACTAAAATTAGAAGTTACGCCCATCAATTACTGACGTAGCAAAAAGTAGGCGGTAACAAATGACGCATAAATATATTTTCAGATCCATGAACAGGTCAACCAGCCTACCTACGCCACGCCTAGGCAACGCGTCCCGCGATCATACCATGCAGTCCTACGCCGGTGTTCTCCTGGCGCCTTTGCCGTCTACGTGTTTGAATAGTGCAATGGCCTCCAGCTTGAAGAATGCGTGACTAGTGTGCCTTCCCTCGCGCATTTAGCAACAAGCAATCGTCTAGCGGTTACAGACAAGGAGACAAGGGTGAGCAGCTACTACTGTCACTACGTCGCCGTTTAGATACAGGTGTACCAGCTGGCTTTCTGCACTCTCCGCATACGCTCTGACGTATGCACTGTATACTAAAAGTATACGGAGTTTAATTGATGTTTATTTTTAGTAACAATAAATATTTCGCTATCCTACGGGAGTAATTGAAAGTTGCATGCCCTCTTTCTCTATACGCCCTTGATAATATATTATATAATATTCTTTTATCACTGGCACTGAGCTGTCTCTTGAGCCGTATGTTCAGAATTCTCTCCCGAGTGATTCAGCAACTTGCCCCAACTGCGGAGGGGATGATTCCTCGTGCTATCATTTTGATTTTACTACTCCACACCAGTGAAACTTGAATGGCTGCTAGAGCTTTCAGAGTCACCAGAATCAGACATAGCAAACGCAAGTGTAGACTAAACAGTTTGTACAGTACTCAACTTGTGACATCATCAATAAGTCCTGCCTACAAATAGCAAGTGGGCGTAGGTGTTGTTTTTAGCAGCCCATAACTCTAAAAAGGCTTACCAATGGCAACTTTTTAGTCTGAACTATTCACTATCTAATAAAGTAAAAATTTGCAACAACAAAAAAATGATCGCAGTTATCCTTTAATGCATGCAGGTAGAGTTGAGTACCTTGAGTATTAGATGCAGTAGTATCCACACTAGTAGTTGATGTGGTATATGCAGCTAAAGCAGTGACAGGTGAGGTACATTCTATGAAATAATAACAAATGGTGAAGTTCATTAGTGTTGACAGGTGAATTATAGTATGCAATGTCAGTAATACTTGTTTCACTGCCGTAGACACAGAATGTTCGAGTGAGAATTATTTTGAGTGTTAAACTTTGAAGGGATTCAATTTTCGAGGATGGTCATCTCCTCGAAAATTTTGGTCTCACGCACACAAAAATGGCAATAGCAGTCACACAGTATCGAAACACTCTAGATTCTAGCATGACTCTGTATTCATTGTAATCATGTAATATAGACATCTGAGTAGCTACTGTAGAGAAAAGGTTTTAAATCATGCAACAAAAGCGCCTTCATTGGATAAAAATAGCAATGGCAGTGCTGAAGAACGAGATCTACATGTGTTTATACACGGTACACAAAGGATCTGGTAGCTTTTCAGCTCGAACTAGCGGCCATGTTCCCCCAAAATTTCCCAGTATAGCACAGCCAGCAATAAGCCACACAATGGATTTGGTACAGGCAGCCTTTTTATCAAAGTAGAGGACAGAGTAACCACAAAAAGTAACTAATCTTAGCTGTTTTCTATTCTACATGGACTAAAACACCTCATATGAACAAAAATTATCATGACACCCTAAAAAATGTGTCCTAGAACTGCCCTGTGTAACCAGTATCTGTTCAGTACCGTTTGGTTGCGCTTATGATGATTTAATTTTGAGATTGGTCTCAACCTTGAAATATAATCCCTATGAAAATTTTTGTGTAATGTCGAAATTTCTACAGTATAACTTATAACAACAAGTATATCCTAGCTAGATACTGCTGCAACGTAAGAAGCAATGATTCTAGTATTTGCTTACTTCAGTTACTCCATTTTAAAATTGCATAGAAGTCCTGAGGAAATTTATAAACTGCCTACTCAATTTCGAAATTGGTACGCAATTTAGCAATTGAAAAAGTACGAATCGCAATTTCTTTCAAAAAGAGCGGAAAATTAATTATTCATACACTTTTATTATAAAATCGGGAAAAAAATTTACAATTGATTTAAACTACAGAATTAGTACAGTTCACACCGTACCTGTGATTTTCGAAACTTGGTACTTCTCCCTCAGATTAGCTGACAGTATTTCGTGACCGATTTTCTCTAGAGCGACTATGATATCATTCCACGAGGCATCAGGTGTTGATTTCAGCCAATACTCTAGCATATCAATCCTCCATCGTTGTATTCCCTCCAGTGGAGACGATTTCTGGATCTCTTGTAGCTTATTGGGATGAACTCTCAAAGTCACACCTAGAGTGTACCACTCGTTCATCCCAAGCAGCTCCTCTGTCAGCTGAAAGATGGTTAGTGATGGGATATCTACATTAGTTAGAGGAATAGAAAGAGTCATAGGTCGAGCTAGCTTACTGTCAGACATTCTAAGGAGCACCGCGGATCTTGACACCGAGAATCAACTTAAAGAATGCAATAACGATGATGTCATCCGAAATTATTGAGGGCGCGGCTCGTTGGCAGGCAGGCCGGGTAACAAAGCATTAACTCACCTTCGTTCCACTTTTCCGTTTTCATGTGATAGGCTTTTAATTTAGTTATACAATCAGTGAAAGCTTATTAATAACATTGTCTCAACTTGTAGAATTCATGATGAATTTTGTTCACTGATACAATGTTATATCAGCGATGGTGCATCATAAGAAAGGCTAGTACTCAATTGTTATACTTTGTCTAATTCTAGATTTTATTGTCAATCATTTCATGTTGTTTGTTTCATCTCATTTTCCACTGTGCCTTTAATAATCTCTGTCTATAGCGGAAATCACAATCATCGGTTTTCTTTGTGTAATACGTAAGACAACATTTATTACGGCATTTCTCATGTTCTATTAAATTGTGACTGTGTGTTGGTTACAGATTGAACAGTATGAGATCTTCCCTTGTCTTGACCTTGAATCCTCTTCTTGAATCATCTACGGTTGAACAATTTTGCTATGTGACCATGCACAGCCAGATGAGATACTTAGGGATAAGCAAGAATGTACTATTATTTCTTGTCACGTGAAGCCGGGAAAATATAGCTATCATCTATAGTGGTAGTCTCAGTGATTAATGAAAGTTATGGACTGATTGGAGATACTTCATGTATTCAAGTAATAACTTGATTTTGTGACGAGTACCATGTAGATTTACAAATACATTGATGCTGATACCGTGAGTGAAGTATTGCAAGAAGCATCATAGAGAATATGCAAATAAGCTCATGTGCCCATTCCCTGCATCCCTGGAACACCTATCTAGTAGTGATCATGACCCTGTAACTGTCATTAGCATATTTTCTTCAATTGTTAAGCACAATGTTTGTGGTGCATGCATTGTATAAACTGTATCAAACACCAGCTGTACAGCAACATAGTGACATAGATATCAGTAGAAAAGTGTTCTGTTTTGTAGTTATAATTACAAAACAGAACACCCTGTTGAAAATACTATCTGTGACTTTGTCTGCTTGCTTCTGACAACCTACCTGCAAGTCGTTGTGGTACTATAATAGAGACAGTCCAATTTGCATTGAAGAAAACTTTTTTTAATATTCGATGTATGTTAATTGTCAAAATTCCATCAATAATAATTATTACATATCATAGCACCAACAGCACTTGTTTTACATGTAAAACTTGCACATGCATGTACATCAAAAGTAATGATAATAAAGCAAACATAAATCACTTATAATACTTTGATGAGTGCACTGGATATCGAAAACATGCTAGTACTTCATGATCACCAATTAAAATAGGAAATGTTTCGGTGACGTGACTCATCACTAATGTGTTGATAGAGTCACATCTTTCTTCCTCTCCTTCAAGTCTCAACCAATCACCATCTCTATATACATCCAGACTGATCACATTTCTCTGTAACCTGAAGAACAATTATCAACAATAATGTTCACATCTTCAAGAGTATACATGTATAATCCTTGATTACTGTGTGGGTAGCAACAAATTTACCAATAACTCAGGCTAGAAAATAAAACACCCAGATAAAAATCAAAAACGATAATTTTTATCCTAGCAAGAAGAAAAAATTAGTAATGATGGAGAATACAGTTATACACATTTATCATTATCATTTGAAATTAATTTTGTGGCTAAGATGTAAATTCTATAAGTGTGCGCACCTGATTCTGTTTGGTACTACTTACACAATATCCACTGCGAAAAGGTGATTGGGACCTGACAGGTCAGTTGCTCTCACTAGGAATGTCTCATCTATCCTCCCTCTCAGAAACTTCTCTGACTCCTCTTTACTGAGCTGCCTGCAGAGCCATGTGCTCTCATCATGGTGAGGGAAATGCTTGGGAAGTGATGCCACATCACTGAATGTGTAGTACTGTGGAATTAAGATATTGCTTTGTACTAGTGTTTCTAAAGCATGCCTACACAGCATGCATTGAGCAATATGGTATTCACATTGTGAATTTACTGGACACACACTCACTTTTATAATAGTAGGGATATCTGATGGTAGGTTAGCAAGAGTATCTCTGCAGATGGTGAGAAGTGATAAACACAAACAGCACTACTGATAGCTCACTTGTCAGGAAATAGTCGATTGGTCAGTGTAACTAATGTTGCTCCTTCATCAAGAAGAACCCCTATTCTTGAGCGAACTGCTACATAGTGTTCAACTGATGTGTATTTTTCATTATTGAGTGTTCCATAGTAGTGTCCTCTTTTGTAGATTGCTACATGCTCAACCCTCCCATTGACACTGTACAAACAATAAACACCAGTTACCATGGTGACATGTACTACTCACACAAAACTGACGGCATGTGTCATGATTGATGATGATGATGGATCAGAAACAGGTTTCCCACTCCACTCTCTGACAAGAAAAGTTCCATCTGGTTTACAAGTCAAGATATACTCAGTCTCCTCAAATGTGATCTGCATGCCATATAGAGCTGGAGGGCTCACTCTGGGTATGTTGACAACCATCATGTACTATTATACCATCATCAGTAACACCATCACTCACAGCACTGGAGTGTGCCATACTCTTCATCACATCCTCAGCTGCTGTGGGTAGGAAACACTCATGACCCATTGTACAGTATGACTGCAACACAGACACATACAATGGATTACCATACCTTGAGAATCAGGTCCACTCGACTTGTGCTGGGGATCTGCTGCAAAATGATAAAGATACAATTATAGTACATGTAGCCAAGAAACAAACTCCATTAGCTAGTTGTATAAATTATTATGTGAGTACCTGCAGAAGTTCGAATTGTGACGGGGTTAGTCACAGATTCTTGAGGTTCTTGTGATCTGTCTATATAGCCTGTTGAAAGAAGTACATGCACTACACAGCATGTAGTATACATATTGCACTCACTTGAGCAGCAAGGCTGCTGTCACTTGAATGTACAAGAACTCTTCTGTCTTCCACAGAACTAGCTGTTCTTGCACCAAGATTATCTGTGAAAATAGATTCATAATAATTACAATAATTAAGAATAATCTATGCAATGTGCATAACATGCAAAACTTACAAAACATCACCTTTCAACTGAAGTGCAATTGTTAGTTGAAGTACAAGATCTTTCACAAGTGATATCTGATGATCAAAATCTAAAGTGACAAAGTTTCTATGATAACATGTCCTCCTCACCTCATTCTGATCACTGGTGTCCACTACTATAGTGTCTCCTACCCTAAGGTAGGTGACACTGCTCTCCACCAGCAGCTCCCTGTTCTTTTGTGCTAGCCTCACTAGTTCGGTCATTAGATACTGTGGAGCACAGCAGATTACCCGTACACTCCCTCCTCTGACCACCATGATGTGTACATAGATACTCTGCTCATCAAAGGCTTGTTGGAGAAGATCTTGTATATCAGAGAGTGTCTTCTCTGCTGGGCTCCAGCGCAATTTGAAGGTGATGGTTGTAGAAGAAGTAAAATATATCGACTGGGCAGTAAGGAGTGGTTTCATGTAGATGTGGTGAATTAACTTCTGATGACAAAATTCATTCACAAATTGGTAATATTTCTCAATCTTTTCAGTAGCAGAAGAGACATCGAATCGTGTGACGACTCCTTCGAGAAAAGTGCAACATGTAAAAGAAGAGTGTTCCTGAATTATATTGATGATATCTGAGATAGTTTGAACATTATCTAGTGAAGCACTCATCTCTGGGAATCTGGAAACAAATTGTTTCAATCGTTCAGGCGTGACTGATTCTTCGTTCTTTAATATTTCGGCTACTTCATCAAAGAGCTGAGCAAATCTATTCTGGATATTTTCAAACTCTTTTCGAAACTTTCCAGGTACTATGACCTGAGTTGATGTCTCTACAGAAGAGAGACTATAATAATTATATAATACAAAGCGCAAATGTAGATAGTACCTTGTGTATTAGCAGTAGATGCAGTAGTAGCCAGAGTTGATGTAGCTAGTGCAGTGACTGCAGGTGAGATGCATTCCTGTTGACCTAAATAATAAAAAAGGTGATGTGCAGAAGTATTGGCAGGTAAGTGAACTGATTCATACAATCATCATAATGCATAATTTCTGGCTTCCAGGGCTTCAAATTAGCATTAGCCCGCTAGCCCGAGGCTAGTAAATTTAGCTTGGGCTAGTAAAATGTACAGGTTTCTAGCCCAGCTGGCTAGAGATACTTGCAGGCTTACTGCAGAATTTGGCTGGAAACAAGTTCATTAATGCTTAAAATCAGCTTAATTATTTTTATTGGACTGGTAGAAACTTTGTTTTGGGCTAGTTCAATTTGATTGCAGTAGCCCTGCTGTCTAATTTCAAAGAAATTAAATTGAAGCCCTGCTGGGTTCACTGTAAAGTTTTAACGACATGTATCCTAGGTGCTGATACAAAAAAAAACAGCAGCACCTAGCAACATTATGATTTTGGAAAAATACATTCTTGCACTGTCTCATGCAGGCACACTGGGCTAAGTGGTGAAGCTGTAATAAAAACAACCATCAGTGTCCATAAATATTTTTTATTACATGCCCTCACATCAGCAAAACATGGAAAAAAATAAACAATTGATCGAAATGAATTAACTCCCAAGTGTCTATGTGCTCACAGTTCGCACATTACCTGTCATTTGTAAAACTTGGTACTTCTCTCTCAGTCTAGCTGACAGTGTGTGGTGACCGATCTTCTCCAGAGCTGTTATAATGTCCCTCCATGAAGCAGATGGTGTTGAGTCAAGCCAATACTGTAGTAATTCAATTCTCCAATATTGTATTCCCTCTTGTGGTCAGGAGCAGATTGCCTGATCTCCTTTAGCTTACTGGGAGGCACTCTCAAAGCCACACCCAGAGAATACCAATCATTCATCGAGTGTAGGTCCTCTGTCAGCTGGTAGATGGTTGGTACTGGGATATTATACAAATATAAGGACTAGACTAAAAGAGTCATAGCTAGCTTACCGTCAGACATTATCAGCGGGTTTAGCGTTATATTGTTAAAAACAGAAAGGGCGTAACTCGAACGGAGGGTGGAATGACAACATTTGTAATGACGTATTGCTAAAATTCATGAGGGTGTGGCTCGTACTGTGCAGATGTGACGTTACATGAATATCATCATGACTAGTACTGGCAGGGGCGAGCCTGAGCATTGATGTAATTTAGCCTCGTTAGTATAATAGTTGTGTATGACTTATAATTATTTTTGCACCAGGTTATGTGGTGAGTCGTCGTCCTCATAATCTTATTCTGTATAAACCCTTTGCTCGGACTAACTCATATTTCTTTCCTTTTTTTGTTAATGTTGTTTCATTGTGGAATCAGTTGCCTAACCATGTTGTATCTAGTTCCTCTTCTTCTGCTTTTAAACATCAGTTATACTACAGTTCAATGTAATTCTAGAATCTGATTGGTCAGTTGGAGGAAAATAAATCACGTATTCTTCCGCGGGAACTCGTATTTTTCCGCTGGAACTCATATTTTTCCGCTGGAACTCATGATCATGTTTTCCTGTCATGAGTTTCTTTTGTACAGGTACTAGTAGTTACTGGGCCAGTATGTGTTGTGTTCGCTTCTGGCATGGGCAGCACAGCATCTAAAGACCCGGGTACTTGGCTACGATCGCCGATGCAACGATAAGTTGACTTGTTGTGCATGGAAAACGTAAGAAAGCAAGTAACTTACCACGTTTTGCTATGTTGACAGCTTAAAGATTGCCCAATAAACGCACACAGCAAGTACAAAAGACTGCTGGACTCTAGTAACTATCATTCTAACCGTTCGTTGGAGTCCAAGTTCAGCCATTGCCACGTGTAACGCAAAGCGGCGATTGTGGGTGTGGCAGCCGGGTCACAGCACGTCTTTTCGAGCAAAAAGAAACGCTCATGCTGCAGGAACTCAGCAGCTTTGGGACGGTCATCAACCATTGTTTTTCAAAAAATATCTGCGTCGGTTTATTGTTGCCATGTAGCTGTAGTATAAATACCTTAGACGACGAATCATCGGCAACTACGGGATTTAGAGCGCCTTGGCAACCGAAATAGACGCCCTCGCGCTACGCGCTCCGGCGGAACGTCTATACATCGGTTCCCGCGCCACTCTAAATCCCGTAGTTTCCTCGATCCGTCGTCTAACCTATATTTATCTTCCATTTATCTTTAGTTTTATTTATTTATTTTTTATTTTTTTCCTTTCTTATTTAGGTCCGTCTGTTTATTAGCTCTGCTAGCTAGTCAGTCCTGCATTGTCTTTGCAAATCAGTATAAAAAAAAGTCCAGATCATATTAGATAAGTCTGTTTCTATTATGTCACTGTGACCAATTTCACCACAGCAATAATGTATTATTAATTTTAACAGCGCTAATGGGTTTGTTGATGGTGAATAGAATCAATGCAGTTCAATAGTTTGGTTATGTTCAGATATGGTGATGGAAGGAGGAGAGAAGAAAGGTTGATCTAGTGTATGATTGATGCAGCCTAGTGAATATAGGCACATACCTAATTATAGTTTATAATAGTTAATAACATATTTTTTGTCTAGAATGTGAACATGAATATTAGAAATCCATCTTTGCATGGAATTTACGTCAGTACACTGTTTAGAGCTGACTGTGTGTAGAATGGCTCATGGTCAGCGGCTCTTGCCATGCCCATGTGTAGTCTGCTCTCTACAGACCTAACTTCTTGCTGATGTTCTCTCATTCTCTCCAGTCTACTGTTCCACTCTCTAGAGACCGAACATATCAATCGAGTTCTCTCGTTCTCTTGAGTCTACCCTCCCTGTGCTCGTCGCTCGATCTCTACAGATATAACTTCACGCGCACGCACTCGCTTCTTTTGCCACGGTAGCATTATCGCTCTGTTGCAGCTACTGCTTTCCGCCGGCGTCGACGTCCTTTGTCGCTCCATTCGTCTTTCACGTTGATCGGTTGACTCTGCCACTCGTCGTCGCTTTCTAGTAGCGGCCTTGTCGTGTAAAAGTTGTTGCTTTTCAGGTCTCTGTTGTTGTCGACTTGTCGTCCCTGAGTCGTCTGCAACATTGCCAGGCAAATCAAACCAAGGGTCAATTATAATGTGCGCACGTGCTAAAAAGGGCGTTTCCTAGTTCTCGGGAACATTGAGAAAGGACAAACGCTACCCCGTGACAGATAGATTCATTCCCCGCCGCGTGGGCCTTTGTGCCAATCAATGTGGGGGCTCGCTCAGGCTCGCCCCAATTATAGAACCAAAGATAAACAAACTTTCTCTCGTTTTCCATGCTGTCCACAGTCGTTTATAACAATTACTAGAAACTTTTGTTTTAAGTTTTAGTAGTCATGAAAATAACCATGATAGATAGCGTGTATGAGATTAACATTCTAGCTAGTAGTCATCAAGAAGCTAAATTCTTCATGAAACAGAGTGCCGAGTCTATTCTGTCTGCTGCAGTTCAGAGCAAGAAGGAATAGACTAGTCAGCATACACCAACAAGACTCAACGATAGTTGCGTCATAGATGTGTGCGTAGGAATTGACAAGATTAATTTTCGTATCTTGCTGTTTCTGAAGATGAAGTTTCGGTCAATGAAGTGAATTGCTATTTAAATTGCTATTGTGTGTATCCATGCAACTTGCTAAATTGTTAAAAAAAAAGAAATCTCGTTAATCATTACAGTCATAGTCCAGTTTGATCTGGTACTGTACTGGGGTTTCAGCATTAGTGAATTGGGTTCTCGCTCAGGCTCCATCTCTTGCTGAGTCTGAGCGAGCGCTTATAGCATTCCAGAGTGCAATCTGAAGACCACAGACACGCTAGATTGGAATCTACAAGTTCATTTGTGGTTCACCACTACGAGCAGAAATTATCATTTTAGTGTATATTACTTCCTCTCACGGCGTCGAAACAGAGTTCTGTGCCTAGGCTAAAGTGAGTGAGTTGAAGACGAGTCAGTGGTGAGCTCGATCTGTCACTACGGGCCGGGGCCGCATATAGACTGAATGTGAAATCATGTCGTCTATCTGAATTACCCATGGTGTCAATATTCGAACTCTTCAGTTGTAGCAATATGTAAATTGAAAAGCAGTTTTCATAACTAACATAGACTACTTTGGCATCTAATCAAACCACATGTATGTACAAATGTGAGGGTTGGGCCCACGTCTACTATTAATGCTTTATTGTGTACATCTATCTACAGTGATACACCATCCTGTAACCAGGACAGTGACTGTTTTCCTCCGGGATTCTCTATTACTAGTACCATCCCCGCTTCCTTGGTAGACTGTCTCAACAATGGCGTCTGTACTTGCAGTCAGTGCTTTACTCATAATACAACAACAAACAAGTGTTTCATTGAGTACCCAACCTGCTACTACTATGATCCAAATACTGACACATGTGTGGATATGAGAAAGTCTCAACTGACAGCACTTTTACTTTCTCTCACACTCTCTGGTGTGGGAGCAGCCAACTATTACATTGGACAGAATGTACTAGCAGGCACTCAGCTAGCTCTGTTGTTGCTAGTGATCGGTGGTGTCGCTGGTGGCCTTGGTCTGTTTTACTGTTCGATCTCTAAATTGGAATTCAAACAAGAAAAAAATATGGTAACTGATGTGGGCTTAGTGTTTACATAATCTACTTTAAATTTTACCTTTTAGAAATCCTTTATTTCTGCTTGCTCAATGGTGACTTCTAGCAACGCTTTCACTGCTAGCTATCGGTGTATGGTGGATTGTTGATGCTATCACCTTTGTCACTAACCAGCGCTTGGGAGGAGATGGCTGTCCACTGAGGCCAATCCTGTGACAATCCACTGATTTCTAACTATTGTTTAGTATTATATATAATTATAATAATTAATGTTTTTTAAGAAAGCAGCATGATAATATACAGAGTCGGGTAGTGTAGGAATGGCAATGGAGGCTATTTATATTAGCGTTTAAACGGTGATTCATACAGTGACGGCGATTCATCAGCTGGGCATGCAGTAGATAGACTACACCGCTCTTTCAAATCTGCTACGACAATCTTCCACGCAGAGCATGTGGTGACTGATAAATGATAATGGAAGATTGGCTTATTGCTACTATAACATCTAGAACTATCAATGGGGTGAATATATAGGGACAGCCCAATTTTACTGAATAATTTTTTAATGTTCTGTGTACGTTTAATTCTCAACATTCAAATAATAACATTATCATAGCTCCAACAGCACTTGTTTTACTTTCAAAAATTTGCACATACATGTACATCAAAAGTAATGATAATAGAGCAAGCATAAATCACTTATAATACTTTGATGAGTGCACTGGATATCGAAAACATGCTAGTACTTCATGATCACCAATTGATACATAACTAGCTACAGTAGCACTATGCATCACTAATGTCTTGATAGAGTCATATCTTTCTCTTGGTCCATCAAGTCTTAACCAATCACCATCTCTATAAACATGCAGACCGATCACCTTCCTCTGTAACCTGAAGAACAATTCAAAAGTACACATTGTATAATCTTTGATTACTGTGTATTGAGTACAGAGCAGCATTTTACCAATGGCATGGACTCAGGATCTCAGGATAGAAACTAAAACACCAACAAAATCGGAAACGATAATTTTTGCTAGCAAGCAGAAAACATTAATAGTGATGGAGAATGCATTTTAATATGTAATATTAGTCAATAATAATAATTTTTGTGGCTAAGATGTAAATTCTAAGTGTAGGCACCTGATACTATTTGGTACTACTTACACAATATCCACTGTGAAAAGGTGATTGGGACCTGACAGGTCAGTTGCTCTCACTAGGAATGTCTCATCTATCCTCCCTCTCAGCAACCTCTCTGACTCCTCCTTACTGAGCTGTCTGCAGAGCCATGTGCTCTCATCATGGTGAGGGAAATGCTTGGGAAGTGATGCCACATCATTGAATGTGTAATACTGTGGAATTAAGATATTGCTTTGTGCTATGATACATAGTGTTTCCAAAGCATGTCTACCCAGCATGCATCGGGCATTATGGTATTCACATCATCGTGAATTTACTTGACACACTCACTGGTATGATAGTAGGAATATCTGATGGTAGGTTAGCAAGAGTATCTCTGCAGATAGTGAGAAGTGATAATCACGAGCAATATTACTGATAACTCACTTGTCAGGAAATAATGGATTGGTCAGTGTAACTGATGTTGTTCCTTGATTCATAACAAACCCTGTTCTTGAGAGAACTGCTACACACAGTGTTCAACTGATGTGTATTTTTCATTATTAAGAAATCCATAGTAGTGTCCTCTTTTGTAGATTGGTACATGCTCAACACTCCCATTGACACTGTACAAACAATAAACACCAGTTACCATGGTGACATGTACTACTCACACAACACAAATATCATGTGTGTTGATTGATGATGATGATGGGTCAGAAACAGGTTCCCCACTTATCACTCTGACAAGAAAGGTTCCATCTGGTTTATAAGTCAAGATATATTCAGCCTTCTCTCCTGTGATTTGCCATAATGAGCTTGAGGGCTCACTCCGGGTATTTTGAAAACCATTATGTACTATACCATCATCAGTGACACCATCACTCACAACACTGGAGTGTGTCATACTCTTCATCCTGTCGCCACTATGATCATTGTCCTGGTATTCTGCAGTTAGTACGATAAAAGGTTAAAATATAGACAGTAAATAATTAGAATGTGCATCCAGTAAATAAATAATAGTGAGCAATACATAAAAACATCACCTTTCAACTTAAGTGCAATGGTTAGTTGAAGTACAAGATCTTTCACAAGTGATATCTGATGATCAAAATCTAAAGTGACACAGTATCTATGATAACATATCCTCACCTCATTCTGATCACTGGTGTCCACTACTGTAATGTCTCCTACCCTAAGGTAGGTGACACTGCTCTCCACCAGCCGCTCCCTGTTCTTCTGTGCTAGCCTCACTAGTTCGGTCATTAGATACTGTGGAGCACAGCAGATTACCCGTACACTCCCTCCTCTGACCACCACAATGTGTATGTAGACACTTCTTTCATGGAACGCTTGTCTAAGAACACTTTGAATATCGCTCAGTGTCTTATCGTCGGGATTCCATTCTAATTTGAATGCAATAGTAGTAGATGGAAGAAACACTATTGACTTAGCAGTGACAAAGGGTTTCAGCTCATTAATGATTTTCGTCATTTTTCTAGAACGGAAATCGTCTAAGTATTGGAAGTAGACTTCAATTTTGTCAGTTACAGCAGGGATTTTAAAGTGTTCTGCAACATTTTTGAGACGAGAACAACAGATGAAAGTTGAGTGGTTTTGTAGGACAAGCATGACATCAGAAATGCAGCTAGCATGGACAAGAGAAGCTTTTATATCTGGATAATATGAAAGAAAATTTTTGAGGTTTTCTGCTGTTACCGATTCCTCCTTTTCAAACTCTTTTGCGACTTCAGCAAACAATCGAACAAACTGCCCTTGAAGATCTTCAAAATCTCCTTGATACACTTGAGGTATGAATGTTGACGTTTCTGTAGTGGTAGCAGCAGGAGCAGATGTAGTGGTTGTCAGAAGAATGGGCTCCGAATTAGCTGCACTTACTTCAAAGTTACAAATTGTGAGAAATAAGCTAGTCTTACCTCTATTTAGCTCTTCTTTCATTTTTCTCGCTATAGGAACAGATGCAGGAAACTGCTCGAGAGTCTCAACAAGGATCCATATCTTTCCAGGATCGCCTCTAACAACCTTCCTCACTGTGCTCATGAGATCTGACTTCCTCTGAGCCAGTGAAGTGGACGCTAGTTCAGCCTCATCGAGCTGTCCCTCCGTCAACACGCCACCTTGCCACAACTTCCTGGCTACTACTGCAGGATCAAGCACTGTCTCGATTTCACTGTAAAATCGTCTCAAAACGTTCGACTCGTCATGATCAGCGGGTGGATCTGTTGCCATCTCTCACAAATCAGCTAGGAGCCACACCCTTGTTTACATTTCTCTGACGCCCACAAATTCATATGCATAGTAAAAATATTATCCGCAAATAAAGCTATTCATAGAGCACAGTTATGGATGCATTCTTCAGCATTTCTCACACTCGCATTATAGTTTAGCAAATTGCATGGACACACACAAAAATAGCAATGCATGCTAATACAAGGTGTGTACCCAAATGAATAAACAAATTAATTAAGACATAATTATATTAAAATAATGTAGAATAGCATGAGTCTATAGATGCGAGAAAGAAAGAAGTCAGTAGACAAAGTATAGGTGAATGGTTAGAAGAGGTCAGCCACGAATATAATAGTAGTAGAAAGGTAGAGTCAAAACATAGTTAGGTGAACAGGTCAGTAAACAAGAGAACAGTAGATTGAGCAAGAGGTCAACAAGTACAGCCTTAGCAAGAGGTCAACAAGTACAGTCTTAGTAGAGTTTATAAAGTGATGAGGGCAGGAACTTTCAATGAAGAGAAAGAATTAGAATAAGAGATAGAAGTAGAGACAGAAATAGAGAGGCGTGAGAGAATGTTCGAGTAGAAGTGAGAGGGTTGGATAGAGGAGCAGGAGGAGTAGGAAGAAGAAATGGAAGGCGTCTCATGTGTGGCTTCCAAGGCAACGAATTAGACTCAGATTGACAAGGGGAAACCTGTTGCGGCGACTTAGAAGGACAAGAGAAAGGGGGAGTAGAGTGCTGGCTTTGAGGCAAGCCCGACAGCTAGGAGACCGACTGTGAGCAAAACTGGGCACGGGTGACCTGGAGGGTCACCCTTGCCCAGAACGGCTTCCTGGATGAGAGCGGCTTCCTAGATAAGGTAACTTTAATGGCTCGTGATGGAGCAAAGAAACTGCAGGTTAGAGGGCTGGAATTAGTGATTGTAACATTTGACAATCTTCTGCTGTCTCATATGAACAGGTTGTAAGCGACTTTGACATGACCTTCACTCGTTTTCACGTCAATGGAAAGAGAAAATGTACATCACATGGTGATACTGCATACATGGTGATACTGATGTAGAGATACATGTACTTGGGACTTTTATTTTTGCAAGCATCATATCCCATCTTGTTCCTTTACTTTTACAAGCGTTATCCCTACATTTTTTAGTTTTTTTTATTAAAACTTTTTTACTTTACTTTAACATCTCAGTGACTGCAACACAATTCAACAAAATTAGCCAAGTTTCCCTTTCGTTTCTTACCTATGTTTATTTTGATTAGGAGGATGATTTGCTGCAGACTTATCTTGAACTGTATGACATAGTTCTAACAGGAGACAAAGGACTAGAGTTCCCATGTGCTACTATTCAAGCTGTACTACAACATCACTCATGTTTACACTAACCAAACTTACTCATTATTGGTGAAAAATTGCTGTACAATTGCTATCTGTATACTAAAACATTGTTTTATAGCCTCGTATGCAGGCACCTGGTACATGGCTAGGATACAAAAGTAATGGCACTATATATTGTCGACCCAACCAGGGCTAATTGTAAAATGTATCCAACTGTTCAACAGCTATAGCAAAACCAGCCAATCACAAATGAAACCAGACAAGTACCGTAACCCTCGCACATGCACCGAGGGTTATCAACCTAACTAACAATGGAAAGAGCCACAAACAATCTTCCATGCGCACGCAGAGCGCATATGTGGTGATTGACAATGGAAGATTGGTACTACAACCATATTGCTACTATAACTATACATGTAGAACTATCAATGGGGTGAATTTATATGGACAGTGAAGAATTTTTTTAATGGTCTGTGTACGTTAATTCTCAATAATTACTACATATCATACCACCTTAGTCCTACAGCATTTGTTTTTCATTTAAAAACTTATACATGTACAACAAAAGTAATGATAATAGAGCAAACAAAATCACTTATAATACTTTGATGAGTGCACTGGATATCGAAAATACAGTAGTACATCATGGTCACCAATTGATATAGGAGTTGCTGCAATGGCACTACGTACCACTAATGTGTTGATAGAGTCATATCTTTCATCATAACCTTCAAGTCTTAACCAATTATCATCTCTATGAACTTCCAAACCGATCACCTTCCTCTGTAACCTGAAGAACAATTATCATCAATTTATTATTGTTCACGTCTTCAAGAGCATACACGTGTATACACCTTGATTACTGTGTGGGTATACATTTTCCAATGGCTGGACTCTAACAAAACACTAAAACAAAATTCTAACAAAATTCGAGAAACTAAAACACTAACAAAATTCGACAACGATAATTTATATGCTAGGAAGCAGAAAAAATTAATAGCGATATAGAACACACATTTATCATCACCATTTGTAATCAGACGATAATAATAACTTTTGTGGCCAAGATGTAAATTCTAAGTGTAGGCACCTGATACTGTTTGGTACTACTTACACAATATCCACTGTGAAAAGGTGATTGGGACCTGACAGGTCAGTTGCTCTCACTAGGAATGTCTCATCTATCCTCCCTCTCAGCAACCTCTCTGACTCCTCCTTACTGAGCTGTCTGCAGAGCCATGTGCTCTGATCGTGGTGAGGGTAATGCTTGGGAACTAGTGATGCCACATCACTGAATGTGAACCGCTGTGAAATTAAGATATTGTTTGTACTATGATACATAATAGTGTTTCCAAAGCATGCCTACCCAGCATGCGTTGAGCATTGTGGTATTCACATTGCGACACACACTCACTGGTATGACAGTAGGAATTTCTGATGGTAGGTTATCAAGAGTATATCTGCAGACAGCAAAAAATGATCTGCAACACAAACAACATTACAGATAGCTCACTTGTCAGGAAATAATTGATTGGTCAGTATAACTGATGTAGCTCCTTCATTAAGAACAATCCCAGTTCTTACAAGATCAGCTACACAGTGTTCAACTGATGGGTATTCTTCATCATTGAGTGATCCATAGTAGAGTCCTCTTTTGTAGATTGATACAAGCTCAACCCTCCCATTCACACTGTACAAACAATAAACACCAGTTACCATGGTGACATGCACTACTCACACAACACAGATATCATGTGTGTTGATTGATGATGATGATGGATCAGTAACAGGTTCCCCACTTATCTCTCTCACAAGAAAGGTTCCATCTGGTTTATAAGTCAATATATACTCAGCCTCTTCTAACATGATCTGCCATATAGAGCTGGAGGGCTCACTCTGGGTATGTTGATAACCATTATGTACTATACCATCATCAGTAACACCATCACTCACAGCACTGGAGTGCGTCATTCTCTTCGTCACATCCACAGCTGCTGTGGGCAGGAAACACTCATGACCCATGTGTACAGTATGACTGCAACACAGACACATACAATAGATTACCATACCTTGAGAATCAAGTCCACTCGACTTGTTCTGGGAATCTGCTGCAAAATTAATGATAAAGATACAATTACAGTACATGTAGCCAATAAACAAACTGCATCAGCTAGTTGTTGTATACAAATTATTATGTCATTATAATGTGAGAACCTGCAGAAGTTCGAATTGTGATGGGGTTAGTCACAGATTCTTGAGGTTCTTGTGATCTGTCTATAGCCTGTTGAAAGAAGTACATGCACTACACTGCATGTAGTGTACATATTGCACTCACTTGAGCAGCAAGGCTGCTGTCACTTGAATGTACAAAAACTCTTCTGTCTTCCACAGAACTAAGTCTTCTATATCCATGATCATATTCTGTAGTTCGTGAAAAAATAAATATATACCAGCTACAAATGCAACACCATTATTAAAGTACAGTGTATCATAACTAGTGTCAAACATACTTGTCTTTGCAACGTGTAACAAAATTACATGATGTAAAGGATAATGCATGCAATCTGCACAACATGCAAAACTCGCAAAACATCACCTTTCAATTGAAGTGCAATGGTTAGTTGAAGTACAAGATCTTTCACAAGTGATATCTGATGATGAAAATCTAAAGTGACACAGTTTCTATGATAACATATCCTCACCTCATTCTGATCACTGGTGTCCACTACTATAGTGTCTCCTACCCTAAGGTAGGTGACACTGCTTTCCACCAGCAGCTCCTTGTTCTTTTGTGCTAGCCTCACTAGTTCGGTCATTAGATATTGTGGAGCACAGCAGATTACCCGTACGCTCCCTCCTTTAACCACTACGATATGGACATAGATACTCTGTTCCTCAAAGGCTTGTCGAAGAAGATCTTGTATATCAGAGAGTGTCCTCTCTGCTGGAGTCCAGCGTAATTTGAAGGTGATGGTTGTTGAAGAATTAAAACATACTGACTTGGCAGTGAGAAACGGTTTCATGTAGCCATGTTGTGTTAACTTTTGCTGACAAAATTGATTGACAATTTGGTAGTAGTTCTCAATTTTTTTAGTGATAGCAGAGACTTTGAATCTTCTAGCGATTCCTTTCAGATATGTGCAACATGTGAGAGATGAGTGTTTTTGTATTTTATCGATAATATCTGAGATAGTGTGAGCATTATCCAGTGAATCATTCATCTCTGGGATTCTGGAAACATATCGTTTTAATCGTTCAGGAGTGACTGATTCTTCTTTCTCTAATATCTCAGCTACTTCATCAAAGAGCTGAGCAAATTGATTCTGGATGTCTTCAAAATCTTCACGAAACTTTCCAGGTACTATGACCTGAGTTGATGTCTCTACAGAGAAGAGACTATTATGTAAATACTAAGTGCAAATGTAGATAGTACCTTGTGTATTAGCAGTAGATGCAGTAGTAGCCAGAGTTGATGTAGCTAGTGCAGTGACTGCAGGTGAGATGCATTCCTGTTGACCTAAATAATAAGAAAAGGTGATGTGCAGAAGTATTGGCAGGTGGGTAAGTTAACTGAATTATACAATCATAATGCATAATGCATAATTCACTATAAAGTTTTAACGACATGTATCCTAGGTGCTGCTGCAATGAAAACAGCAGCATATAGTAACAATAAAGCCTAGTTCACAATGAGTCGCAGAGCTTTAGCGACGCGACCCTCGCGACGCGGCAAATGGTTCACAATACGTCGCAAAGCGAAGCGGCGCGGCAAAACGCATGTTTTTTTCTGCCGCGTGACGCGACGCGTGGATAGAACCTGGTTCTATTTCTCGCGTCGCGTCACGGCACAGTCATTGCGACTCATTGTGAACTAGGCTTAATGATCAAGGAAAAACGTTCATCCACTCACTCATGCAGGCACCCAGGCTCAGTGGTGATGTTGTAATAAAAAACAACTATTTTGTACATCAGTGTCCTTTACCTTTTTTTGAATTACATGCCCTCATATCAGCGAAAAAAATAACAATTATTGATCGAAATGAATTAAATCCCAAGTATCTATGTGCTCACAGTTCGCACATTACCTGTGATTTGTAAAACTTGGTACTTCTCTCTCAGTCTAGCTGACAGTGTGCGTTGACCGATCTTCTCCAGAGCTGTTACAATGTCCCTCCATGAAGTAGATGGTGTTGAGTCAAGCCAATACTGTAGTAATTCAATTCTCCAATATTGTGTTCCCTCTTGTGGAGCAGATTGCCTGATCTCCTTTAGTTTACTGGGAGGCACTCTCAAAGCCACACCCAGAGAATACCAATCATTCATCGAGTGTAGGTCCTCCGTCAGCTGGTAGATGGTTGGTACTGGAATATTATACAAATATAAGGACTAGACTAAAAGAGTCATAGCTAGCTTACCGTCAGACATAATCAGCGGTTTAGCGTTATATTGTTAAAAACAAAAGGGCGTAACTCGAACGTAATGACGTAATGCTAAAATTCATGAGGGTGTGGCTCGTACTAAAACAAACTTTCTCTCGTTCTCCGTGCTGTCCACAGTCGTTTATAACAGATTACTAGAAACTTTTGTTTTAAGTCTAAGTAGTCATTCATCTTCAGTCTTTGAAGGTGAAGTTTTCAGTCAATGAAATGAATTGCTATTCAAATTGCTATTGTGTGTATCCATGCAACTTGGTAAATTGTTACAAATGTATAAAAAATGAAATTTCGTTAATCATTACAGTCATGCAGTCATAGTCAAGTTATAGTCATAGTCGTATCTTGCTGTTTTTGAAGATGAAGTTTTATTCATGTTGTCAATGAAATCTCGCTAGTCATTCCATAGTCCAGTTTGATCTGGTACTGTTTTGGGGCTTCAGCATTAGTGAATTGAGTTCTCGCTCAGGCTCCATCTCTTCGCTGAGTCTGAGAGAGCGCGAATAGCATTCCAGAGTGCAATCTGAAGACCACAGACACGCTACATTGGAATCTACAAAGTTCATTTGTGGTTCACCACTACGACCAGGAAGTAGCGGAAATTATAATTTTAGTGTATATTACTTCCTCTCACGACGTCGAAGCAGAGTTCTGTGCCTAGGCTGTGTTCACGATGATAGCTGTTCTTGCAGTACTCTGTTATATCGTGTGCCTCGCCGCCGCCGCTGGTCCGCATGAAAGGTGAGTGAGTTGAAGCTACGAGTCAGTGGTGAGCTCGATCTGTCACTATACGGGGCAGCATTACGTGTGTCTAAAAAGCCATATAGACTGAATGTACAATCATGTCATTTACCTGAATTACCCGGCATGGTATCAAAATTCTAACTCTTCAGTTGAGCATTTTGGGTAAACCGGAAATCAATTTCATAACTAACATATAATTATACTATACATTGGCATTTAATTAAACCACATTATGTACAAATGTGAGGGTTGGGCCCACGTCTACTATTGAATGCTTTATTGTGTACATCTATCTACAGTGATACACCATCCTGTAACAAGGACAGTGACTGTTTTCCTCCGGGATTCTCTATTACTAGTACCATCCCCGCTTCCTTGGTAGACTGTCTCAACAATGGCGTCTGTACCTGCAGTCAGTGCTTTACTCATAATACAACAACAAACAAGTGTTTCATTGAGTACCCAACCTGCTACTACTATGATCCAAATACTGACACATGTGTGGATATGAGAAAGTCTCAACTGACAGCACTTTTACTTTCTCTCACACTCTCTGGTGTTGGAGCAGCCAACTATTACATTGGACAGAATGTACTAGCAGGCACTCAGCTAGCTCTGTTGTTGCTAGTGATCGGTGGTGTCGCTGGTGGGCTTGGTCTGTTTTACTGTTCAATCTCTAAATTGGAATTCAAACAAGAAAAAAATATGGTAACTCATGTGGGCTTACTGTTTATAATAGTTATAATCTACTTTAAATTTTGCCTTTTTAGAAATCATTTATTTCTGCTTGCTCAATGGTGAGCGCTGGGGCTGCTGCACTTCTAGCAACGCTGTCATTGCTAGCTATCGGTGTATGGTGGATTGTTGATGCTATCACCTTTGTCACTAACCAGCGCTTGGGAGGAGATGGCTGTCCACTGAGGCCAATCCTGTAACAATATCTACTGATATCTAACTATTGTTTAGTTATTATTGTTTAGAAATCAGCATGATATTAGTCGGGTAGTGTAGGAATGGCAATGGAGGCTATTTATATTAGCGTTTAAATGGTGATTCACACAGTGTTGGCGATTCATAAGCTGGACATGCTGTAGATAGACTACACGGCTCTTTCAAATCTGCTATGACAATCTTCCACACAGAGCATGTGGTGATTGATAAAGGAAGATTAGCTTATTGCTACTATATCTATACATGTAGAACTATCAATGTGGTGAATATATAGGGACAGTCCAATTTGCACTGAAGAAATTTTATGTACTGTGCACGTTAATTCTCAATATTCCATCAATAATTATTACATATCATAGCACCAACAGCACTTTTTACATTCAAAAACTTGCACATAGTTACATACATCAAAAGTAATGATAATAGAGCAAACATAAATCACTTATAATACTTTGATGAGTGCACTGGATATCGAAATAAAGCTAGTACTTTACGATCACCAATTATAATAGAAGTTGCTATATGGACACTATGCATCACTAATGTCTTGATGGACTCATATCTGTCACTCGTTTCTTCAAGTTTTAACCAATCTCCATCTCTATAAACATCCAGACTGATCACCTTCCTCTGTAACCTGAAGAACAATTATAAACAATTGTTCACCGGAATCACATCTTCAAGAGTACACATGTATAATCCTTGATTACTGTGTGGGTAGCAACAATAATTTACCAATGGCTAGCTAGACTCAGACAAGATACTAAAACAACAATAAAACTCAAAACGATAATTTTTATGCTATATATACATGCAGAAAAATTAATAGTGATGGAGAATACATACTATATTATCATTTGAAAATAGACGATAATAAAAACTTTTTTGGCTAAGACGTAAATTCTAAGTGTAGGCACCTGATACTGTTTGGTACTACTTACACAATATCCACTGTGAAAACATGATTTGGACCTGACAGGTCAGTTGCTCTCACTAGGAATGTCTCATCTATCCTCCCTCTCAGCAACTTCTTTGACTCCTCCTTACTGAGCTGCCTGCAGAGCCATGTGCTCTCATCATGGTGAGGGTAATGCTTGGGAACTAGTGATGCCACATCACTGAATGTGAGATACTGTGGAATTAAGATATTACTTTGTACTATGATACATAGTGTTTGCAAAGCATTCCTACCCAGCATGCGTTGAGCATTATGGCATCAAACACTCACACTTGACAAACACTCACACGTATGATAGAGGGAATATCTGATGGTAGGTTAGCAAGAGTATCTCTGCAGATAGTGAGAAGTGATAAACACAAACAACATTACTGATAGCTCACTTGTCAGGAAATAGACAATTGGTCAGTGTAACTAACGTTGATCCTTCATCAAGAAGAATCCCTGTTCTTGAGCGAACTGCTACATAGTGTTCAACTGATGCGTATTTTTCATTATTGAGTTGTCCATAGTAGTGTCCTCTTTTGAAGATTAATACACACCTGATCCTCCCATTCACACTGTACAAACAATAAACACCAGTTACCATGGTGACATGTACTACTCACACAACACAGATATCATGTGTGTTGATTGATGATGATGATGGAACAGTAATAGGTTCCCCACTCATCTCCCTGATAAGAAATGTTCCATCTGGTTTATAAGTCAAGATATAATCAGCCTCCCTCATTGTGATCTGCCATATTGAGTTGTAGGGCTCACTCTGGGTATGTTGACAACCATTATGTACTATACCATCATCAGTAACACCATCACTCACAGCACTGGAGTGTGCCATACTCTTCATCACATCCTCAGCTGCTGTGGGTAGGAAACACTCATGATCCATGTGCACAGTATGACTGCAGCACAGACACATACAATGTATTACCATACCTTGAGAATCAAGTCCACACGACTTGTGCTGAGAATTTGCTACACAGTTTATGATAAAGATACAATTACAGTACATGTAGCCAAGAAACAAACTGCATCAGCAAGTTGTTGTATAAATTATTATGCGGTCAATATGTGAGTACCTGCAGAAGTTCGAATTTTGATGGGGTTAGTCACAGATTCTTGAGGTTCTTGTGATCTGTCTATAGCCTGTTCAAAGAAGTACATGCACTACACTGCATGTAGTATATACATATAGCACTTACTTGAGCAGCAAGGCTGCTGTCACTTGATTGTACAAGAACTCTTCTGTCTTCCACAGAACTATGTGTTCTGTCACCATGATCATCTATAGTTAGTGAAAATAAATGCATAACAGCTACAAATGCAACATCATAATCATAATCAAATTAAAGTATCATAACTAGTGTTAAGCATATCTTTGCATCATGTACACATGTAACTAAATCACATGATGTAAAGGATTATGCATGCAATGTGCTCAACATGGAAAACTTACAAAACATCACCTTTCAAGTGAAGTGCAATGGTTAGTTGAAGTACAAGATCTTTCACAAGTGATATCTGATGATGAAAATCTAAAGTGACACAGTTTCTATGATAACATATCCTCACCTCATTCTGATCACTGGTGTCCACTACTATAGTGTCTCCTACCCTAAGGTAGGTGACACTGCTCTCCACCAGCAGCTCCCTGTTCTTTTGTGCTAGCCTCACTAGTTCGGTCATTAGATACAGTGGAGCACAGCAGATTACTCGTACACTCCCTCCTCTAGTCACCACGATGTGTACGTAGATACTCTGGTCATCAAAGGCTTGTTGGAGAAGATCTTGTACATTGGACAGTGTCTTATCATTTGGACACCACCTCAAATGAAAAGTGATGGTTGCAGATGGTGCAATAATTGATTTGTCAGTGACGAATGGTTTCATGTAGATGTGGTGTGTCAACTCGTACTGACAAAATTCACTCACTAACTGATAGTATTCTTCGATTTTTTCAGTGACAGCAGAGATTTTGAATCGTCTAGCGACTCCTTTGAGATACGTACATGATGTAAGAGATGAGTGTTCCTGAATTATATCGACTATATCTGAGATAGTGTGAGCATTATCCAGTGAATCATTCATCTCTGGGATTCTAGAGACAAATCGCTTTAGCCGTTCTAAAGTAATTGCCTCCTCATTCTCTAAAATCTCAGCAACCTCATCAAATAGTTGGGCAAATCTATTCTGAATGTCTTCGAAATCTCTTCGATACTTTACAGGAACTATGACTTCAGTTGAGGAAACTATCAGGAAAAAGTGAAATACAAATAAAATGTAAGTGGTACATAGCTGGAGTAGTAGCTAGTGTGCATATATAGTCCGATACAACAATAACGTGTTTACCTATGAATGATGTTGACATGAATGTGATAAATAAATACAGTGGGTTTAATTAAAGCTATTCTTTTTATTCAGTTGCTATAGGACCAGACGATAAACTGTTCTAGAGTAGTGACAAGGAGCCATATCTTTCCAGGATCACCTTTAACAACCTACCTCACTGCGCTTAACCTAGGCGTAAGTTATCTTGCTGGAATTTTAACCTCGTAAATGCTGACCAATTCTCTCACGAATAACTCATGCATGTGTCCTTTGCGCTACTGGTCTCAATTTTGTGGCGTCCTTTTTCGTCTGTGAGTAGCTGCAATTGCTCACTCAAATCGATCAAGTTGCTCCTCCCACTTCAGAAGTCAAGCCGATAAAGTGCAGCGACCTCATCAAATTTTGCTCAAAGTTAGTACTTTGGGGCTGGCTAATGAAATGTATACAAATAGCAGTGGTTTAGGTGAGTGCAAAATGTAGCCATGGTCATAGTGTGTTCTGAGTGCCCTGAAGCCATACAAAGTTCAAATTTTCTCGGCTGCAATTTTTTGATGTGGTGAATTTTGCACTTAAGCCATAGAAATGCCAGATGCCAATACATTTTGCGGAGGGCGTGCACGAAAACCACTGGATTTTGTACGGTTATTTGTATTCTTTAATTTAGCTTAATTTAGCACTTTTGGATAAAGTTATGGTGTCGATCTGAAGTATATATGTATGATGCCAAATCACGTCATTAGGGGATAAAGGGTTAAGAGATCTGACTTCTTCTGAGCTATTGTAGTGGACACTATAGGACTCAGCCTCATCGAGCTGTCCCTCCGTCAACACGCCACCTTGCCACAACTTCATTGCTACTGCTGCACTTGTCATGATTAGTTCATGAATCTTTTACCATCTCCTACATCTCTGGCACAAACGAGGGCACAATTCAGCAAGAAGCCACGCCTTGTTTACATTACTATGACACCCACACACATTTCTAACACTATTATTATGTAAAATACTAAGTGCAAAATGTAGATAGTACCTTGTGTATTAGCAGTAGATGCAGTAGTAGCCAGAGTTGATGTAGCTAGTGCAGTGACTGCAGGTGAGATGCATTCCTGTTGACCTAAATAATAAGAAAGGTGATGTGCAGAAGTCTTGGCAGGTAAGTGAACTGAATTATACATAATGCATAATTACTGGCTTCACTATTAAGTTTTAACGGGACATGTATCCTACTATAGGTGCTGCTGCAATGAAAGGAGCAGCACCTAGAATGAACATGACCACACCCTTTTCATGGTTATATTGGTCGTGGTCATCGCCTTGAATTAGCCTGCAAGGGCGGTTTCAGCAGTTCTCTATATTCTCTGGTATTAAGCCATATGGTGCAATAGACTCACAAAGGATAGAACATCATGATGGTATATGCATATTATGTGCATGGGATCACTGAGTTTGGAGAAAATGAGCTAAGTGTTCAAAAAAGTGTTTTCAAGCGTCTTCGTGTGGAACACTGTAGTTTTGGCTAGGAATAATGGAAAATTACTTGTCTGGTAAGCTGGGCTTAGCAATTGCCTTAATAATTGACAGTGCAGATGGTCAGTTAGTCTTAATTGCTACACTTGGTTTCGATACGGAGGTGTGATGGAATGTTCGCTTAATGAAAAAAACGCGCTATGGCGAGGCAACTGTCTACTTTTGCACAGGGTCCACAGATATATTTCGCGTGAGTACACAGTTCTACTGTCAGCTTGGTATACTTTGAGAAATTCATATGTGGACCCTGTGCAACCTTGTCACAGCGCGTTTTTTTGTTCATTATATTCACCACAAACATCCATCACACCTCTGTCATAAAACCAAGTATTAAGGCACTCTGCAGTTGGAAGTTCCCTGTCTCCTGGCCAAAAATGGGGATGCCCAAACCCCCTATGTTTCCAGATTGTCTGTCATTGCACTATAAAACTACCAGGGTCACATAAATATTCTGAAATGCTTTATTCTAAACGGAACATCAAGCTTTATCTCATTACTATCAATATCTGTTGTAGTACCTGAGCGAGCTAGAGGGCAGCCAACTGCTGTAGCTAGCTCTTGAGCTACAGCAGGCTAGTCACACATCTTGACAGCATCAATCAACATGACCCACTGGTTGCCGGTAGTGCTGCCTACCCACCGGGAGATTAGCTCCTGAAGCATACCGACCGTGTCTCTACAATTTGCTTCGATGTTTGGAACAAGACTAGCAATTCGCAGACCATTGGCGAGGGATTTCCATTTGTGAGAGGAAAACTTGGCTTTTTGAAGCTGAAACAAAACTGAGTCGACATTGAAATCTGAGCACAGGGCACGAAACAGACGACATTATGATGGACGGATCAACAGAGATATAGTGAGGCCTTACCTTGTACTGTAGTGAGGGCAGGTTGAGCCATGACGGACAGAGAAGAGAAAGAAAACACAAGAGAAGCGATTGATCCCGCCCTATCCCGCCCACTTACAATGTAAGCTGAATTGAAACCGTGGGCGGGGCTCGTATGAACAATAAACTATCAATCCATCAGATTTGTTTGATAGAAAACAAAGTGTTGCTGTCGTATGTCAACTACTATCGTACTATGATACATTGCAGAGAGAAATCTCCTAATTCAGATCCCATCAATGTTATAAGATACAATATTACCATGGTTCAATTAAGCATTGTTCTAGGGGCTTGCTGAACTGTGCGGTCCACTACCTCATGACACTTCAACAGCTTTTTACTCCTCCAATTTTTCAGCAGAACAACTGTTCAAATTGTGACCATGTAAAAGAATGTTAATTTTCTTGTCTACCTAGCAACAACTGTACATCTACATTGGAACCCTTCTTGTGGATACTCCTAAAAATTTCCACTAATTTTGTCAATTGCTAAATTGCATACAAATTTCGAAATTGTGTACCCTCAGGAGTAATACGCTGAAAGAGAAGAGAGTCCTGTTTTTGTTTGCCACATGTTAATTTTGTCCCGATTCACAAAATATTAAATTTGGGGCTGTATGATAAAGTTATGTGTGGTTGTATAGCTCGTACAAAACTACATTTGAAATATTTGAAGTTGTACGCTTCTATCTTGCAATGATAAGCTCCTGTAGACTTCTATTTTTGGCTGCCATTTTGTGAGGCATTCATTGAAAAAGTAAACTTCACAAACAACTGGTAACATTTTAGGCGAGGATTCACCTTGATCTCTTTTGACAGTGAATTGGCAGCAGCTGTGACTTGGTTTTATAGTATGACAAATCAACTACACAATGATTGCTTATTCTAAATCTTCTCTCTCTATTCCAGATACCATACAATGTGTTCTAGATCACCATGATGTTTACACACCCAACATCACTATGTTGTCTAACAAGATGATATTTGATGATAATGGTGTGATCACAGGATTCTCAGAGCCTCTAGTCCTCACTTACAACAAAGGAACTGCTGCTGTTAGTATGGAGGATATGAAGAAAGTGAGTGAGTGAGTGAGTGAGTGAGTGAGTGAGTGAGCAGTTTTCAAATTTGATAGGTCTGGTGATCGTGCATGTGGGATGGATAGTGCATGGGCTTTAAATATACAGTACATATGAGATATTGTTTGGAGAAATATGGCTGCGAGAGCACTAGCTAGACCATTGTTATTCTCTCTTTCTCTGATGTAGAGTCATACCAATGTTATAGTACTGGGTGATTCAACAGGTGATCCAGCCATGGTAGCAGGTATGGAGAAAGAGACAGTCACTACCATCAAGATTGGTTACCAGGGGCGTAACTAATTAATAATGTTATGGCGTAACTAATAATTATTTTCAGAAGTGCATGCTTTCTGATTTTGTGAACAAAATAAGTGTTTAATACTTGTAACTCAAATAACATCTCAGTGACTGGCACACATCAAGAAAATTAATATTAGCCAAGTTTCCCTTTGTTTCTTACCTATATTTATTTTGATTAGGAGGATGATTTGCTGCAGACTTATCTTGAACTGTATGACATATAGTTCTAACAGGAGACAAAGGACTAGAGTTCCCATGTGCTACTATTCAAGCTGTACTACAACATCACTTGTGTTTACACTAACCAAACTTACTCATTATTGGTGAAAAATTGCTGTACAATTGCTATTTGTATACTAAAGTTTTATAGCCTCGTATGCAGGCACCTTGGTACATGGCTAGGATGCAGAAGTAATGGCACTATTTATTGTCGACCCAACAAGGGCTAATTGTAAAATGTATCCAACTGTTCAACAGCTAGCGAAACCAGCCAACCACAAATGAAACCACAAATACCTCAACCCTCAAGCATGCGCTGAGTGTTAACAATCTAACTAACAATGGAAAGTGTCACAAATGCACTGTTCCTTTTGCATGATGAGTAGCTATAATTATGTGCAATACAAAATGCCGTGCATGCTCAAAAATAAATTACATTAAAATGTATGTATATCAGCTGGACATGCGGTAGATAGACTACACGGCTCTTTCAAATCTGCTATGACAATCTTCCACGCAGAGCTGAGCATGTTGTGATTGCAATTGATCATAATAATGGAAGATTATTGTCAACCCAATAATTAATAACTGTCTGATTAATAACTGTCTGATTAATAACTGTCTGATTAATAACTGTCAATGGGGTGAACTTATAGGGACAGTCCAATTGCACAGAATTAATTATGTTCTGTGTATGTTATTTCTCGACATTCCATCAATAGTTATTACATAGAACAGCACCAACAGCACTTGTTTTTCATTTAAAAACTTGAACATACATGTACATCAAAAGTAATGATAACAGAGCAAACATAAATCACTTATATTACAAGAAAATTAAAAAGATTTCTATCGAAATCAAAAGGATGTAGGGTTGTGAAATCTACCACTGGTCAACAATGTAAACTAACAAGGAACAAGCATGGAATGGTAACACGATTGACTTGCTAACAGACCATAGATCCCTACATCAGTGGCCGCTGTGGTTGGCCACTGATGTAGGGATAACAGAGCAAACATAAATCACTTATAATACTTTGATGAGTGCACAGGATATCGAAAAAGAGCTAGTACTTCATGATCACCAATTGGTATAGGAGCTGCATCAATGGCACTATGCATCACTAATGCGTTGATAGAGTCATATCTTTCGTCATATACTTCAAGTCTTAACCAATCACCATCTCTATAAACTTCCAAACCGATCACCTTCCTCTGTAACCTGAAGAACATTATTTTATCAACAATAATTGTTCACATATTCAAGAGTATGTATAATCCTTGATTACTGTGTGGGCAGGAGCATATTACCTATGGCTGGACTCAGGCTAGAAACTAAAACACAAACAAAAAATTGAAAACGATAAGTTTTATGCTAGTAAGCATAAAAAATTAATAGTGATGGAGAATACACATTATTTTATCATTATCGTTTGTAATTAGATAATAATAATAAGTTTTGTGGCTAAAATGTAAACTAAGTGTAGGCACCTGATACTGTTTGGTACTACTTACACAATATCCACTGTGAAAAGGTGACTGGGACCTGACAGGTCAGTTGCTCTCACTAGGAATGTCTCATCTATCCTCCCTCTCAGCAACCTCTCTGACTCCTCCTTAATGAGCTGTCTGCAGAGCCATGTGCTCTCATCATGGTGAGGGTAATGCTTGGGAACTAGTGATGCCACATCACTGAATGTGTAATACTGTGGAATTAAGATATTGTTCTGTACTATGATACATAGTGTTTCCAAAGCATGCCTATACCCAGCATGCATTGAGCATTATGGTATTCACATTGTGAAATTACTTGACAAGCACTCACTCGTATGATAGTAGGAATATCTGATGGTAGGTTAGCAAGAGTATCTCTGCAGATAGTGAGAAGTGATAAACACAAACAACATTACTGATAGCTCACTTGTCAGGAAATAGTCGATCGGTCAGTGTAACTGATGTTGTTCCTTCATCAAGAAGAATCCCTGTTCTTGAGCGAACTGCTACATAGTGTTCAACTGATGTGTATTTTTCATTATTGAGTGGTCCATAGCAGTGTCCTCTTTTATAAACTGCTACATGCCTGACACTCCCATTGACACTGTACAAACAATAAACACCAGTTACCATGGTGACATGTACTACTCACACAAAACTGACGGCATGTGTCATGATTGATGATGATGACGGATCAGTAACAGATTCCCCACTTATTTCCCAGACAAGAAAGGTTCCATCTGGTTTATAAGTCAAGATATACTCAGCCTCGTTTATTGCGATCTGCCATATTGAGCTGGAGGGCTCACTCTGGATATGTTGACAACCATTATGTACTATACCATCATCAGTAACACCATCACTCACAGCACTGGAGTGTGCCGAACTCTTCATCACATCCTCAGCTGCTGTAGGTAGGAAACACTCATGATCCATGTGCACAGTATGACTGCATCACAGACACATACAATGGATTACCATACCTTGAGAATCAGGTCCACTCGACTTGTGCTGGGAATCAGCTGCAAAATTAATTTAATGATAAAGGTACAATTTACATGTACAGTACATGTAGCCCCAAAAAATTGTATCAGCTAGTTGTTGATAAATTATGTGACTACCTTCAGAAGTTCGAATTGTGATTGGGTCAGTCACATATTCTTGAGGTTCTTGTGATCTGTCTATAGCCTGTTGAAAGAAGTACATGCACTACACTGCATGTAGTGTACATATTGCACTCACTTGAGCAGCAAGGCTGCTGTCACTTGAATGTACAAAAACTCTTCTGTCTTCCACAGAACTAAGTCTTCTGTATCCATGATCATATTCTGTAGTTCGGGAAAAAATAAATATATACCAGCTACAAATGCAACACCATTATTAAAGTACAGTGTATCATAACTAGTGTCAAACATACTTGTCTTTGCAACGTGTAACAAAATTACATGATGTAAAGGATAATGCATGCAATCTGCACAACATGCAAAACTCGCAAAACATCACCTTTCAATTGAAGTGCAGTGGTTAGTTGAAGTACAAGATCTTTCACAAGTGATATCTGATGATGAAAATCTAAAGTGACACAGTTTCTATGATAACATATCCTCACCTCATTCTGATCACTGGTGTCCACTACTATAGTGTTTCCTACCCTAAGGTAGGTGACACTGCTCTTCACCAGCAGCTCCCTGTTCTTTTGTGCTAGCCTCACTAGTTCGGTCATTAGATACTGTGGAGCACAGCAGATTACCCGTACACTCCCTCCTTTAACCACCACGATGTGTACATAGATACTCTGTTCCTCAAAGGCTTGTCGAAGAAGATCTTGTATATCAGAGAGTGTCCTCTCTGCTGGAGTCCAGCGTAATTTGAAGGTGATGGTTGTTGAAGAATTAAAACATACTGACTTGGCAGTGAGAAACGGTTTCATGTAGCCGTGTTGTGTTAACTTTTGCTGACAAAATTGATTGACAATTTGGTAGTAGTTCTCAATTTTTTCAGTGATAGCAGAGACTTTGAATCTTCTAGCGATTCCTTTCAGATATGTGCAACATGTGAGAGATGAGTGTTTTTGTATTTTATCGATAATATCTGAGATAGTGTGAGCATTATCCAGTGAATCATTCATCTCTGGGATTCTGGAAACATATCGTTTTAATCGTTCAGGAGTGACTGATTCTTCTTTCTCTAATATCTCAGCTACTTCATCAAAGAGCTGAGCAAATTGATTCTGGATGTCTTCAAAATCTTCACGAAACTTTCCAGGTACTATTACCTGAGTTGATGTCTCTACAGAGAAGAGACTATTATGTAAATACTAAGTGCAAATGTAGATAGTACCTTGTGTATTAGCAGTAGATGCAGTAGTAGCCAGAGTTGATGTAGCTAGTGCAGTGACTGCAGGTGAGATGCATTCCTGTTGACCTAAATAATAAGAAAAGGTGATGTGCAGAAGTATTGGCAGGTGGGTAAGTTAACTGAATTATACAATCATAATGCATAATTCACTATAAAGTTTTAACGACATGTATCCTAGGTGCTGCTGCAATGAAAACAGCAGCATATAGTAACAATAATGATCAAGGAAAAACGTTCATCCACTCACTCATGCAGGCACCCAGGCTCAGTGGTGATGTTGTAATAAAAAACAACTATTTTGTACATCAGTGTCCTTTACCTTTTTTGAAGTACATGCCCTCATATCAGCAAAACACGGAAAAAAATAACAATTATTGATCGAAATGAATTAAATCCCAAGTATCTATGTGCTCACAGTTCGCCCATTACCTGTGATTTGTAAAACTTGGTACTTCTCTCTCAGTCTAGCTGACAGTGTGTGTTGACCGATCTTCTCCAGAGCTGTTACAATGTCCCTCCATGAAGTAGATGGTGTTGAGTCAAGCCAATACTGTAGTAATTCAATTCTCCAATATTGTATTCCCTCTTGTGGAGCAGATTGCCTGATCTCCTTTAGTTTACTGGGAGGCACTCTCAAAGCCACACCCAGAGAATACCAATCATTCATCGAGTGTAGGTCCTCCGTCAGCTGGTAGATGGTTGGTACTGGAATATTATACAAATATAAGGACTAGACTAAAAGAGTCATAGCTAGCTTACCGTCAGACATAATCAGCGGTTTAGCGTTATATTGTTAAAAACAAAAAGGGCGTAACTCGAACGGAGGGTGGAATGACAATGTTTTTAATGACGTAATGCTAAAATTCATGAGGGTGTGGCTCGTACTAAAACAAACTTTCTCTCGTTCTCCGTGCTGTCCACAGTCGTTTATAACAAATTACTAGAAACTTTTGTTTTAAGTCTAAGTATAGTCATTCATCTTCAGTTTTTGAAGGTGAAGTTTTCAGTCAATGAAATGAATTGCTATTCAAATTGCTATTGTGTGTATCCATGCAACTTGCTAAATAAAATTATTGTTACAAATGTATAATGAACAGATTTCACGAAACCCTCGGCGTGTTGCACATTGTAGAGTTAGCACCTTAGTTATGGTTTGCAGAAGGAGCTTTGCAGCTGAAGCCAACCTGCTTGCTATTGAAACTGCACTGCTACATGTAACCAGAAGACAGCAAAGTGCTGACCACAATTCAATCGAGACAAGGTGTGTCAAGTGGGCGTGACCGTGAACACTGAGTAGGTAGCCATTGCTCTTGGCTTTGATAGGCTTTTTCTTGAGATGTCTACGCACCCCCAGAGCTGTCCTGCTGTTTAGATGGAATCTACAAGTACCTAGGTAGTCAACTATGGGCGCCTTTGTTGTCAGAGAAGTCTAAGATGGCCGTCATGCAAGGTGAGCCAGCCATAACTCAAGAACGAAAGCACTTTAGCAAAATCCACGAGTCACATTGCAAGCCATGGTCGTGCTTAGCCTGTTCATACCTTAGTTGACGCGTAGAAGCGATCGCTGATCTCTGTAGCAGAAGAGACAGACAGACAGACAGACCGACCGAACGACAAAGCAAGTACCGTAACCCTCGCGCATGCGCCGAGGGTTAAAAAATGAAATGTCGTTAATCATTACAGTCATGCAGTCATAGTCAAGTTATAGTCATAGTCGTATCTTGCTGTTTTTGAAGATGAAGTTTATTAATGTTGTCAATGAAATCTCGCTAGTCATTCCATAGTCCAGTTTGATCTGGTACTGTTTTGGGGTTTCAGCATTAGTGAATTGGGTTCTCGCTCAGGCTCCATCTCTTCGCTGAGTCTGAGAGAGCGCGAATAGCATTCCAGAGTGCAATCAGAAGACCACAGACACGCTAGATTGGAATCTACTAAGTTCATTTGTGGTTCACCACTACGACCCGGAAGTAGCGGAAATTATCATTTTTGTGTATATTACTTCCTCTCACGACGTCGAAGCAGAGTTCTGTGCCTAGGCTGTGTTCACGATGATAGCTGTTCTTGTACTCTGTTATATCGTGTGCCTCGCCGCCGCCGCTGGTCCGCATGAAAGGTGAGTGAATTGAAGACGAGTCAGTGGTGAGCTCGATCTGTCACTACGGGGCCGCATTACGTGTGTCTAAAAAGCCATATAGACTGAATGTACAGTCATGTCATTTACCTGAATTACCCATGGTGTCAAAATTATAACTATTCAGTTGAGCATTTTGGGTAAACCGGAAATCAATTTTCATAACTAACATATACTACATTGGCATTTAATCAAACCATGCACATGTATGTACAAATGTGAGGGTTGGGCCCACGTCTACTATTAATGCTTTATTGTGTACATCTATCTACAGTGATACACCATCCTGTAACCAGGACAGTGACTGTTTTCCTCCAGGATTCTCTATTACTAGTACCATCTCCACTTCCTTGGTAGACTGTCTCAAAAATGGCGTCTGTACCTGCAGTCAGTGCTTTACTCATAATACAACAACAAACAAGTGTTTCATTGAGTACCCAACCTGCTACTACTATGATCCAAATACTGACACATGTGTGGATATGAGAAAGTCTCAACTGACAGCACTTTTACTTTCTTTCACACTCTCTGGTGTTGGAGCAGCCAACTATTACATTGGACAGAATGTACTAGCAGGCACTCAGCTAGCTCTGTTGTTGCTAGTGATCGTTGGTGTCGCTGGTGGCCTTGGTCTGTTTTACTGTTCAATCTCTAAATTGGAATTCAAACAAGAAAAAAATATGGTAACTGATGTGGGCTTACTGTTTATAATAGTTATAATCTACTTTAAATTTTACCTTTTTAGAAATCATTTATTTCTGCTTGCTCAATGATGAGCGCTGGGGCTGCTGCACTCCTAACAACGCTTTCATTGCTAGCTATCGGTGTATGGTGGATTGTTGCTGCTGTCACCTTTGTCACTAACCAGCGCTTGGGAGGAGATGGCTGTCCACTGAGGCCAATCCTGTGACAATCCACTGATTTCTAACTATTGTTTAGTTATTAGATTATTATTGTTTAGGAATCAGCATGATATTTAGTCGAGTAGTGTAGGAATGGCAATGGAGGCTATTTATATTAGCGTTTAAATGGCGATTCACACAGTGACAGTGATTCATCAGCTGGACATGCTATAGATAGACTACACGGCTCTTTCAAATCTGCTATGACAATCTTCCACGCAGAGCATGTTGTGATTGACAATGGAAGATTGGCTTAATGCTACTATATCTATACATGTAGAACTATCAATGGGGTGAATTTATATGGACAGTCCAACTTGTACTGAAGAACATTTTTTAATGTTAATTCACGTGCACGTTAATTCTCAACATTCCATCAATAATAATACATAATATCATAGCACCAACAGCACTTGTTTTACATGTAAAAACTTGCACATACATGTACATCAAAAGTAATGATAATAGAGCAAACATAAATCACTTATAATACTTTGATGAGTGCACTGGATATCGAAAATATGCTAGTACTTCATGATCACCAAATGATATAGAATATGATACACATAAATGATGCTTCACTAATGTGTTGATAGAGTCATATCTGTATCTCATTTCTTTAAATGTTAACCAATCACCATCTCTATAAACATCCAGACCGATCACCTTCCTCTGTACCCTGAAGAACAATTATTATCAAAAATATTGTTCACATCTTTAAGAGTATACATGTATAATCCTTTATTACTGTGTGGGTAGCAACATTTTAACAATGGCTAGACTAAATAAAACTCCAACAAAAATTGCAAAGAAAAATTTAATGCTAGCAGAAAAAATTAATAGTGATGGAGAATACCATTATTGTAATTAGACAATAATAATAAATTTTGTGGCTAAGATGTAAATTTTAAGTGTAGGCACATGATACTGTTTGGTACTACTTACACAATATCCACTGTGAACAGGTGATTGGGACCTGACAGGTCAGTTGCTCTCACTAGGAATGTCTCATTTATCCTCCCTCTCAGCAACCTCTCTGACTCCTCCTTACTGAGCTGTCTGCAGAGCCATGTGCTCTCATCATGGTGAGGGAAATGCTTGGGAATTAGTCACAGATTCTTGAGGTTGTTGTGATCTGTCTATAGCCTGTTGAAAGAAGTACATGCACTACACTGCATTGTAGTGTACATATTGCACTCACTTGAGCAGCAATGCTGCTGTCACTTGAATGTACAAGAACTCTTCTGTCTTCCACAGAACTATGTGTTCTGTCACCACGATCATCTATAGTTAGAAATGCATAACAGCTACATCACAATCATTAAAGTATAATAACTAGACAAGTGTCAAGCATATCTTTGCATCGAGTAACTTAATTACATGATGTAAAGGATAACGCATGAACTGTGCACAAAATGCAAAACTCGCAAAACATCACCTTTCAACTGAAGTGCAATGGTTAGTTGAAGTACAAGATCTTTCACAAGTGATATCTGATTATGAAAATCAAAAGTAACACAGTTTCTATGATAACATATCCTCACCTCATTCTGATCACTGGTGCAGTCCACTACTATAGTGTCTCCTACCCTAAGGTAGGTGACACTGCTCTCCACCAGCAGCTCCCTGTTCTTCTGCGCTAGCCTCACTAGTTCGGTCATTAGATACTGTGGAGCACAGCAGATTACCCGTACACTCCCTCCTCTAACCACCACGATGTGTACATAGATATTCTGCTCGTCAAAGGCTTGTTGGAGAAGATCTTGTATATCAGAGAGCGTTTTCTCTGCTGGGCTCCAGCGCAATTTGAAGCTGATGGTTGTAGTACTTGTAGAAGATGCGAAATCTACTGACTTTGTATCGAGGAATGGTTTCATGTAGATATGCTGTATCAACTTTTGATGGCTGAATTCATTTACAAATTGATAGTATTTTCCGATTTCTTCAGTGACAGAAGGGATATTAAATCGCCTAGCGACTCCTTTAAGATGTGTGCAACATGTGAAGGATGAGTGTTTCTGGATAATATCGATGATATCTGAGATAGTGTGAGCCTTATCCAGTGAATCATTCATTTCTGGGAATCTGGAAACATATCGTTTTAATCGTTCAGGAGTGACTGATTCTTCGTTTTCTAATATCTCAGCTACTTCATCAAAGAGCTGAGCAAATCTATCCTGGATGTCTTCGAAATCTTCTCGAAACTTTCCTGGTACTATGACCTGAGTTGATGTCTCTACAGAGAAGAGACTATGTAAATACATGTACTAAGCGCAAATGTAGGTAGTACTTTGTGTATTAGAAGTAGATGCAGTAGTAGCCAGAGTTGATGTAGCTACATGTAGTGCAGTGACTGCAGGTGAGATGCATTCCTGTTGACCTAAAAATGTGATGTAAAGAAGTCTTGGCAGGTAAGTTATACATAATGCACAAAATTACTGGCTTCATGCACTATAAAGTTTTAACGACATGTATCCTATGTGCTGCTACAATGAAAGCCGCACCTAGAATCATTGTGCAGCAGTATCACTGTGATAAAAATATTCATGCTCTCGCTCATGCAGCCACACTGGGCTCAGTGGTGCAGCTGCTAGAAAAGCAATATTACTTTGTACAGCAGACATCAGTGTCCCCCAAAAAATAATTATTTCATGTCCCACATATTCTTGAAACATGGAAAAACTAAACGATTGATCGAAAGAATTAACTCCCAAGTGTCTATGTGCACAGGATAAATAATCATAGTACAGTTCACACATTACCTGTGATTTGTAAAACTTGGTACTTCTCTCTCAGTGTAGCTGACAGTGTGTGGTGACCAATCTTCTCTAGAGCTGTTATAATCATGCTCCACGAGGCATCAGGTGTTGAGTCAAGCCAATACTGTAGTAATTCAATTCTCCAATACTGCATTCCTTCTTGTGGAGCAGATTGTCTGATCTCCTTTAGTTTACCGGGCGGCATTTTCAAAGCCACACCCAGAGAATGCAAATCATTCATCGACTGGAGCTCCTCCGTCAGTTGATAGATGGTTGGTACTGGGATATTTTACAAACATTAGGACTAGAATAAAAGAGTCATAGCTAGCTTACCGCCAGACATTGTCAGCTGATTTAGCGCTATAGGTAAACACGAAAGGGCGTAACTCGAACAGGGGCCTATTTTGCAACGACGTAATGCTAAAATGAACGAGGGCGTGGCTCGTACAGTGCAGACATGAATATCATCATGATTACTTCCTCTCGTTTTCAACGCAGTCGCTGTCCACAGTCCTTATAACAATTATTACTAGAAACTTTTGTGTTAAGTCTAGGCAGTCATGAACATAACAATAGATAGTGTGTATTAGATTAAGATTCTAGTAGTCATCAAGAAGCTAAATTCTTCATGAAATGTCCCATCTCTCTATTGCAGTTCAGAGGAATAGACTAGTCAGCATACATCAACAAGACTCAATGATAGCTGTGTGCCGAGTCTATTCTGTCTCTTGCAGTTCCGAGCAGGAGGAATAGACTAACAGACTCAATGATAGCTGTGTCATAGATATGATGTGTGCGTAGGAAGTGACTAGATTAATTTTGGTATCTTGAAGATGAAGTTACATTCATACTGTCAGTGAAATATCGTTAATCATAACAGTCATAGTCCAGTTTCTGTACTGGGGTTCAGCATTAATAATGTGAATTGGGTTCTCGCTCAGGCTCCATCGCTTCGCTGAGTCTGAGCGAGCGCGAATAGCCATTCCAGAGAGCAATCAGAAGACCACAGACACGCTATATTGGAATCTACAAAGCTATGATCTCATTTGTGGTCGACCCGGAAGTAGCGGAAATTATCATAATTTTAGTGTATATTACTTTCTCTCACGACGTCGAAGTTCAGTGATAAGCTGTATTCACGATGATAGCTGTTCCAGTTGTACTCTGTTATATCGTGTGCCTCGCTGCCGCCGCCGCTGGTCCGCATGAAAGGTGAGTGAGTTGAAGACGAGTCAGTGGTGAGCTCGATCTGTCACTACGGGGCCGCATTACGTGTGTCTAAAAAGCCATATAGACTGAATGTGAAATCATGTCATCTACCTGAATTGCACATGGTGTCAATATTCGAACTCTTCAGTTGTAGCAATATGTAAACTGAAAAGCAATTTTCATAACTAACATAGACTACTTTGGCATCTAATCAAACCACATGTATGTACAAATGTGAGGGTTGGGCCCACGTCTACTATTAATGCTTTATTGTGTACATCTATCTACAGTGATACACCATCCTGTAACAAGGACAGTGACTGTTTTCCTCCGGGATTCTCTATTACTAGTACCATCCCCACTTCCTTGGTAGACTGTCTCAACAATGGCGTCTGTACCTGCAGTCAGTGCTTTACTCATAATACGACAACAAACAAGTGTTTCATTGAGTATCCAACCTGCTACTACTATGATCCAAATACTGACACATGTGTGGATATGAGAAAGTCTCAACTGACAGCACTTTTACTTTCTCTCACACTCTCTGGTGTGGGAGCAGCCAACTATTACATTGGACAGAATGTACTAGCAGGCACTCAGCTAGCTCTGTTGTTGATAGTGATCGGTGGTGTCGCTGGTGGTCTTGGTCTGTTTTACTGTTCAATCTCTAAATTGGAATTCAAACAAGAAAAAAATATGGTAACTGATGTGGGTTTAGTGTTTACAATAGTTATAATCTACTTTAAATTTTACCTTTTAGAAATCATTTATTTCTGCTTGCTCAATGGTGAGTGCTGGGGCTGCTGCACTTCTAGCAACACTTTCATTGCTAGCTATCGGTGTATGGTGGATTGTTGATGCTATCACCTTTGTCACTAACCAGCGCTTGGGAGGAGATGGCTGTCCACTGAGACCAATCCTGTGACAATCCACTGATTTCTAACTATTGTTTAGTTATTAGATTATTATTGTTTATGAATCAGCATGATATTTAGTAGGGTAGTGTAGGAATGACAATGGAGGCTATTTATATTAGCGTTTAAACGGCAATTCACACAGTGACGGCAATTCATCAGTTGGACATGCAGCAGATAGACTACACGGCACTTTCAAATCTGCTATGACAATCTTCCACGCAGAGCATGTTGTGATTGCAATAATATTATGGTGAATTTATAGGGACAGCCCAGCTTGTACTAAAGAACATTTTCTTTATGAAAATTCTCGTCCATGTTAATTCTCAACATTCCATCAATAATAATACATAATACATTGTATCATAGCACCAACAGCACTTGTTTTACATGTAAATACTTGCACATACATGTACATCAAAAGTAATGATAATAGAGCAAACATAAATCACTTATAATACTTTGATGAGTGCACTGGATATCGAAAACATGCTTGTACTCCATGATCACCAATTGGTATATAACTAGCTACAGCAACACAGTGCATCACTAATGTCTTGATAGAGTCATATCTTTCTCTCTGTCCTTTAAGTAATAAACAATCACCATCTCTATAAACACCCAGACTGATCACCTTCCTCAGTAGCCTGAAGAAAATTATCAACAATTGTTCACACCTTCAAGAGTATAAATGTAAAATCCTAGATTACTGTGTGAGTAGCAACATTTACAATGGCTGGACTCAGGCTAGAAACTAAAACACCAACAAAAAATCAAAAGCGATAATTTTATGCTAGCAAGGAGAAAAATTTAATAGTGACGGAGGATACACATTCATCAATATTATTTGTAATTAGACGATAATAATAGCATTTGTGGCTAAGATGTAAATTCTAAGTTTAGGCACCTGATACTACTTACACAATATCCACTGTGAAAAGGTGATTGGGACCTGACAGGTCAGTTGCTCTCACTAGGAATGTCTCATCTATCCTCCCTCTCAGCAACTTCTCTGACTCCTCCTTACTGAGCTGTCTGCAGAGCCATGTGCTCTCATCATGGTGAGGATAATGCTTGGGAGGTGATGCCACATCACTGAATGTGTAATACTGAGAGGTTAAATAATATGTAATGATTATTGTCAGAAGCTAAGCATATACTACTGTTACAAAATTTTAAACTAGAGTTTTAATGAACACATACCTGTGCGCTTACTACACGACTACTGTGGAATTTAGATATTGCTTTTTACTATGACACATAGTGTTTCCAGAGCATGCCTACCCAGCATGCGATATGGTATTCACATTGTGAATGAACTTAACACAAACTCACTGGTATGATACGTGAATTTACTTGACACACACTCACTTTTATGATAGTAGGAATATCTGATGGTAGGTTAGCAAGAGTATCTCTGCAGATAGTGAGAAGTGATAAACACAAACAGCACTACTGATAGCTCACTTGTCAGGAAATAATGGATTGGTCAGTGTAACTAAAGTTTTTCCATGATCAGTTGTAAACCCTGTTCTTGAGAGAACTGCTACACACTGTTCAACTGATGTGTATTTTTCATTATTGAGTGATCCATAGTAGTGTCCTATTTTGTAGATTGGTATAAACCTGACTCTCCCATTGACACTATACAAACAATAAACACCAGTTACCATGGTGACATGTATTTGTTACGACCCGATTCACAACCTGACCCGTTTCGAAGCCGGCCGCCGGTTTCGAAGCCGGTTAACCCGATTTACAACCACATAAGCTCAGTTGACCCGGTTTAAAACCGAACCGTGTTTCAATGCTTCAGGGTGCCCACCTGCTTGCTAGATTGACAGAACCTAAGTTAGGAGTGCTGTCGCGATTATAGCTCATGCAGTGTAGCGCAGCAAGACTGGAAAGTGTCCGCTGGAGGCGTTTTAGAGCATCATGTGCTACTACAGTCATCGACAGAGCGTCGTTGTAAGTGGTTTATTAACCCTCGGCGCATGCGCGAGGGTTACGGTACTTGGTTTGTCACTCATTAACCCTCGGCGCATGCGCGAGGGTTACGGTACTTGCTTTGTCGGTCGGTCTGTCTGTCTCTTCTGCTACAGAGATCAGCGATCGCTTCTACGCGTCAACTAAGGTATGAACAGGCTAAGCACGACCATGGCTTGCAATGTGACTCGTGGATTTTGCTAAAGTGCTTTCGTTCTTGAGTTATGGCTGGCTCACCTTGCATGACGGCCATCTTAGACTTCTCTGACAACAAAGGCGCCCATAGTTGACTACCTAGGTACTTGTAGATTCCATCTAAACAGCAGGACAGCTCTGGGGGTGCGTAGACATCTCAAGAAAAAGCCTATCAAAGCCAAGAGCAATGGCTACCTACTCAGTGTTCACGGTCACGCCCACTTGACACACCTTGTCTCGATTGAATTGTGGTCAGCACTTTGCTGTCTTCTGGTTACATGTAGCAGTGCAGTTTCAATAGCAAGCAGGTTGGCTTCAGCTGCAAAGCTCCTTCTGCAAACCATAACTAAGGTGCTAACTCTACAATGTGCAACACGCCGAGGGTTTCGTGAAATCTGTTCATTCGTTCATTCATTCATTCGTTCTGTCCATCGAGCTGCAGAGACCATCGCTCACTTCTGAAACTCGGTAAAGGTATGAACAGACTTAGCACGACAATGGCTTGCAATCTGACTCGTGGATTTTGCTGAAGTGCTTTCGTTCTCGAGTTATGTATGGCTGGCTCACCTTAACGGCCGTCTTTGACCTCTCTGACGACAAAAGCGCCCATAGTTGACTATCTAGGTACTTGTAGATTCCATCTAAACAGCAGGACAGCTCTGGGGGTGCGTAGACATCTCAAGAAATAGCCTATCAAACCCTAGAGCAATGGCTACCTGCTCGTGTTCACGGTCACGCCCACTTGACACACCTTGTCTTTGTGGTCAGCACTTTGCTGTCTTCTGTTTACCAGTACAGTTTCAACTTACAATAGCAAGCAGGTTGGCTTTAGCTGCAAAGCTCCTTCTGAAAGCCATAACTAGGAGCTTACTCTACAATGTGCAACACGCCAAGGGTTTGTGAAATCTTTTTTACAGCAGTAGTTTCAATATAGCTACAGCATATAAGTTAAGCAGGTTGGCACTAGCTGCAAACTCCTGCTGCAATCCCCAACTAGGGAGCTTAGTGCTAACTCTACAATAGTTGCAAAACGCCGAGGGTTCGTGAAATTCGTTCATTAGCGCAGCACAGCAAGCCTACCTGCCAAATTGACAGGAATGCCGTTACGAGTGGTTCAGCAACGCAGCGCAGCCTAAGCAACAAATGTTGTGTGCATGCAACAGTTGTACTGCACTAAAATCCATAGGAACATGTCACAGCTTCTTCTTCAGACGTGACTCCTGTACATGGAAGCAAAGAACAATATAATTTCGATGCAATGCATGTATATGGACACTCAGAGTACACGTTATGTTTATAGTAGACGAAGTCTATTACACGCGCGCACTTAGCATTATGCACGCTTTGAATCTGGCACGCAGCTAGCTAACCGGCTTCGAAACCGGTCGACCGGCTTCGAAGCGGGTCAGAGGTTGTGAATCGGGTCGTAACATATTCTACTCACACAACACTGATGACATGTGTGTTGATTGATGATAATGATGGATCAGAAACAGGTTCCCCACTTATCTCCCAGACAAGAAATGTTCCATCTGGTTTATAAGTCAAGATATACTCAGACTCATCTCTTGTGATCTGCCATATTGAGCTGGAGGGCTCACTCTAGGTATGTTGACAACCATTATGTACTATACCATCATCAGTAACACCATCACTCACAGCACTGGAGTGTGTCATAGTCTTCATCACATCCTCAGCTGCTGTGGGTAGGAAACACACATGACCCATGTGCACAGTATGACTGCAAAACGGACACATACAATGGATTACCATACCTTGAGAATCAGGTCCACTCGACTTGTGATGGGAATCTGTTGCAAAATAAAGATACAATTACAGTACATGTAGCCAAGAAACAAACTGCATCAGCTAATTGTAGTATAAATTAATTATTATGTCAATATGTGAGTACCTGCAGAAGTTTGAATTGTGATGGGGTTAGTCACAGATTCTTGAGGTTCTTGTGATCTGTCAATAGCCTGTTGAAAGAAGTACATGCACTACACTGCATGTAGTGTACATATTGCACTCACTTGAGCAGCAAGGCTGCTGTCACTTGAATGTACAAGAACTCTTCTGTCTTCCACAGAACTATGTGTTCTGTCACCATGATCATCTATAGTTAGTGAAAATTAATGCATAACAGCTACAAATGCAACATCATAATCATATTCAAATTAAAGTATCATAACTAGTGTCAAGCATATCTTTGCATCGTGTAACTAAATTGCATGATGTAAAGGATAATGCATGCAATGTGCACAACATGCAAAACTCGCAAAACATCACCTTTCAACTGAAGTGCAATGGTTAGTTGAAGTACAAGATCTTCTACAAGTGATATCTGATGATCAAAATCTAAAGTGACACAGTTTCTATGATAACACATCCTCACCTCATTCTGATCACTGGTGTCCACTACTATAGTGTCTCCTACCCTAAGGTAGGTGACACTGCTCTCCACCAGCAGCTCCCTGTTCTTTTGTGCTAGCCTCACTAGTTCGGTCATTAGATACTGTGGAGCACAGCAGATTACCCATACACTCCCTCCTCTGACCACCACGATACGCACATAGACACTTTTCTCGTTGAACGCTTTTCTAAGAACACCTTGAATATCGCTCAGTGTCTTATCGTCGGGATTCCATTCCAATTTTAATGTCAGAGTAGTAGGTGGAGCAAACTCCATTGACTCAGCTAAGATAAAAGGCTTCAACTCATTAATGATTTTCGTCAGTTTTCTAGAACAGAAATCTTCTAAGTATTGGAAATAGACTTCAATTTTTTCGGTTACAGAAGAAACCTTAAAATGTTCTGCAACATTCTTGAGACGAGAACAACAGATAAAAGTTGAGTGGTTTTGTAGGACAAGCATGACATCAGAAATGCAGCTAGCATTGACAAGAGAAGCTTTTACATCCGGATAATGTGAAAGAAATTTTTGGAGGTTTTCTGCTGTTACCGACTCCTCCCTTTCAAACTCTTCCGTGACTTCAGCAAACAATCGAACAAACTGCCCTTGGAGATCTTCAAAATCTCCTTGATACACCTGAGGTATGAATGCAACGGAAGCAGCAGCACCTAAAGAATGAAGCACCATGGTGCAGATGCCTCGGTGGAAGTGCATGCACACTGCACACTGGACATGCTTTGACCGTCAACACACAGCAACTACATACAGCTACCCATCAGCAGATGATGATTGTAACAGATTTATAAAGTACAATGGTCATACAAGCTGGCAAAAATAACAGAAGCCAATAGTATGCTACCACAGTGTAATAGTTAGCTGGGCGTGCACAAAGCAGTCATGCTTGTAGCAGCTAGCTTTTTCGGTTTTGCTGCTTTTTGTTCGGACCCGCCACGCTATCCTGTAGTCCAGATCAAACCTACAATCTGCTAGCCAGTTAACCATGGACACATTCGACTTCGGAAAAGTCCAGATCGCCAGCAACGGTAAACAAAGTAAGCAAATCACGCCATAACTCACGAACAAAGATTTAATTCAAAAATCTAAGACCATCAAGTTCGAGCTCTTAACGTGTTGTGTCGATATTGCACTTACCACCAGCTGATTCTTCGCCGTCTTTCAGAACTAGAGCGGACAGACATACAGACAGACAGACAGACAGACAGACGCGCACGACTACTGTATGCCTCGTGGCTCCGCCCACCGAGGCATAATGATTGTGCAGCAATATCACTTTGGAAAAAATGTTTATGCACTCGCTGATGCAGGCACACTGGGCTCAGTGGTGAAGCTGTTAGAAAAGCAATATTATTTAATACATCAGTGTCCTTCAATAAAATTATTTAATGCCCCTCATATTAGTGAAACACAAAAACTAAACGATTGATCATAAGAATAAACTCCCAAGTGTCTATGTGCCAAGGATACATCATTATAATTATTACATTTCACACATTACCTGTGATTTGTAAAACTTGGTACTTCTCTCTCAGTCTAGCTGACAGTGTGTGTTGATTGATCTTCTCCAGAGCTGTTACAATGTCCCTCCATGAAGCAGATGGTGTTGAGTCAAGCCAATACTGTAGCAATTCAATTCTCCAATATTGTATTCCCTCTTGCGGAGCAGATTGCCTGATCTCCTTTAGTTTACTGGGAGGCACTCTCAACGCCACACCCAGGGAATTCAAATCATTGATCGAGTGCAGCTCCTCCGTCAGTTGGTAGATGGTTGGTACTGGGATATTTTACAAATATAATGACTAGAATAAAGAGTCATAACTAGCTTACCGTCAGACATTATCAGCGGATTTAGCGCTATAGCCTATAGGTAAACACGAAAAGGGCGGTACTCAAGCAGACAAATGGCAATGTTTTGTAATGACGTAATGCTAAATTCATGAGGGTGTGGCTCGTACTGCGCAGATCAGACGTGGCGTTACATGAATATCATCATGATTATAGAACCAAAGATAAAACCAACTTTCTCTCCTTTTCCATGCTGTCCACAGTCGATTGCTAGAAACTTTTGTGTCAAGCCTAGGCAGTCATGAACATAACCATAGATAGTGTGTATGAGAGTAACATTCTAGTAGTCATCAAGAAGCTAAATTCTTCATGAAATGGAGTGTCAATTCTGTCTCTTGCAGTTCCGAGCAATGAGGAATAGACTAGTCTGCATACCACAACAAGACTCAATGATAACTGTGTCATAGATGGGTGCGTAGTAATTTACTAGATTAATTTTCGTATCTTGCTGCTTTTGAAGATGAGGTTTCATTCATACTGTCAATGAAATCTAGCTCGTTAATCATTCCATAGCCCAGTTTCATATGGTACTGTACTGGGGTTGCAGCATTTTTGGATTGGGTTCTCGCTCAGGCTCCATCTCTTCGCTGAGTCTGAGCAAGCGCGAATAGCATTCCAGAGTGCAATCTGACGACCACAGACACGCTAGATTGGAATCTACAAAGTTCATTTGTGGTCTACCACTACGACCCGGAAGTAGCGGAAATGATCATTTTAGTGTATATTACTTCCTCTCACGACGTCGAAACAGAGTTCATTGATATAGGCTGTACGTGTGTTCACGATGATAGCTGTTCTTGTACTGTTATATCGTGTGCCTCGCCGCCGCCTCTGGTCCGCATGAAAGGTGAGTGAGTTGAAGACGAGTCACTGTCAGTGGTGAGCTCGATCTGTCACTACGGGGCCGCATTACGTGTGTCTAAAAAGCCATATAGACTGAATGTACAATCATTCATTTACCTGAATTACCCATGCTGCCAAAATTCTAACTCTTCAGTTGTAGCATTATGTAAATTGGAAAGCAATTTTCATAACTAACATACTAGTAAGGTGGCTTAAGGAAATTCTGGGGACGTTGCGGATAAAAGCACCAAACTTTGTACATTTATTCACTAGTACATATGAAGTAATTTCAGGGTAGGTACCACCTCTAAAACCATTCTTGATAATTAATGAAAAAAATTTGCAGCGTCAGCAAAAAATTACGAGAAATTCTGGTGATGATGCAGATAAAGGCACCAAACTTTGTAAATTTATTCACTAGTACATATCAAGCAATTTCAGGGTAGGTACCACCTCTGAAACCAATCTTAACATAAGAGAATAATTAATTTTAAAATTTGCAGCGTCAGCAAAAAATTACAAGAAATTCTGGTGATGTTGCAGACTGAAAGGCACCAAACTTTGTAAATTTATTCACTAGTACATATCAAGTAATTCCATGGTAAGTACCACTTCTGAAAGAGTTCTTAACATAAGAAAATAAATCATAATTATTAAAAAAAAATGCGGTCATCGTCAGCAAATTTTGATTACTCTACATGTAGTGTAAGAAACAACTCAACAGAATTTAGTATACAATTTATTTGTTACAATTACATTTGGCTGCACAGCTCTGTACAGTTTCACTGGGCTTTCCTACATAAACATCTTGCACCATGCACCGGCAACCCTTGTCACTCTTGCAGCCACATTTTACCAGTTCACTGCAGGCTGCAGAGGAGAGTGGCAGTGTGCACCGCACTGGCACCCAAGACAAATTCTCCTTATTCAATTTCCGACCGTACTCTTCTGGTGAGGGTGCTTCTTGTTGTGGCTGGTCGCTGGTAGTCCAAATTCCAGCCTGATAGGAACACTTTACGGTTTCGAGTGCTGTTGCAGAGCATCTTGCATTGGAGGTATGTTTTCCATTGTTCGGTTCTTTTGACAAAACATCTCCCTTCGTGCTTCGTTTAGACACTCCAATTGCAAACTGCTTGTCCTATCATAAATAATTGCAACAGTAAAACGCATCAGAGGCATCGAAAAACCTCACTGTTAATGTTGCACTTCGAAACGTGTATCCTATCAGGCTGGAATTTGGACTACCAGCGACCAGCCACAAGAAGCACCCTCACGAGAAGAGTACGGTTTGACATTGAATAAGGAGAATTTGTCTTGGATGCCAGTGTGATGCACACTGCCACTCTCCTCTGCAGCCTGCTTGGAACTGGTAAAATGTGGCTGCAAGAGTGACAAGGGTTGCCGGTAGTGCAAGATGTTCATGTAGGAAAGCCCAGTGAAACTGTACAGAGCTGTGCAGCCAAATGTAATTGCAACAAATAAATTGTATACTAAATTCTGTTGAGTTGTTTCTTAGACTGCATGTAGAGTAATCAAAATTTGCTGACGATGACATTGCAATTTTTAATAATTATGATTTATTTTCTTATGTTAAGAATTCTTTCAGAAGTGGTACTTACCATGGAATTACTTGATATGTACTAGTGAATAAATTTACAAAGTTTGGTGCCTTTATCTGCAACATCACCAGAATTTCTTATAATTTTTGCTGACACTGCAAATTTTTTAATTAATTATTTTCCTTTGTTAAGATTGGTTTCAGAGATTGTACCTACCCTGAAATTACTTCATATGTACTAGTGAATAAATGTACAAAGTTTGGTTCTTTTATCCGCAACGTCCCAAAAACCTGAAAATTTGGACATAAGCCACCTGACTAAAAGCACATGTGCTTTCAACAAACTTAATTGACTCCCCAGTTTTCTAACAAACTGGCTGTTACTAGTAGTCAACACTACACCTCTCCTACTACATACATTGCCATAGGCAAGGGGAGACAATTGCCCCCCAGACTCAGTAGATGAATTTAGTTATTATTCTTGCAGGGTTGTGACTATGTTGGCCACATGGGTGATTTAGTGCAAGCCACATGTAAACTAGCTATTTTATCTCTGTTTAGACCAAGAAGCCAACTGCTGTTATTTATGAATCTTATTAACACATTTTGAATTTGTGCTAGCTATCTACAACAGCCAGGCTTTTGTACTTTATTGCATCTTGTAGATCATTGCCTTAGCTACACTATGGTACAATTGGTTTGTCACTAGCTAGTTCACAGGCCCAGCACAAATTCAGAGAGGGTTATTTATGAATCTCATTAACACATTTTTGAATTTGTGCTGGCTATCTACAACAGCCAGGCCTTTGTACTTTATTGCATCTTGTAGAACAGAGTCTTAGCTTCACCATGGTACAATTGGTTTGTCACTAGCTAGTTCACAGGCCCAGCACAAATTCAGATAGTACTTTTAACTGTGATTTATGAATCTCATTAACACATTTTGAATTTGTGCTAGCTATGTACAACAGCCAGGCCTTTGTACTTTGTTGCATCTTGTAGAACAGAGTCTTAGCTTCACTATGGTACAATTGGTTTGTCACTAGCTAGTTCACAAGCCCAGCACAAATTCAGATAGTACTTTTAATTGTTATTTATGAATCTCATTAACACATTTTGAATTTGTGCTGGCTAGTTAAGAACTCCAAGTGTTTAACCTTTATTGCTTCTTGTAGAACAGAGTCTTAGCTTCACTATGGTACAATTGGTTTGTCACTAGCTAGTTCACAGGCCCAGCACAAATTCAGATAGTACTTTTAACTGTGATTTATGAATCTCATTAACACATTTTGAATTTGTGCTGGCTAGTTAAGAACTCCAAGTGTTTAACCTTTATTGCTTCTTGTAGAACAGAGTCTTAGCTTCACTATGGTACAATTGGTTTGTCACTAGCTAGTTCACAAGCCCAGCACAAATTCAGATAGTACTTTTAATTGTTATTTATGAATCTCATTAACACATTTTGAATTTGTGCTGGCTAGTTAAGAACTCCAAGTGTTTAACCTTTATTGCTTCTTGTAGAACAGAGTCTTAGCTTCACTATGGTACAATTGGTTTGTCACTAGCTAGTTCACAAGCCCAGCACAAATTCAGATAGTACTTTTAATTGTTATTTATGAATCTCATTAACACATTTTGAATTTGTGCTGGCTAGTTAAGAACTCCAAGTGTTTAACCTTTATTGCTTCTTGTAGAACAGAGTCTTAGCTTCACCATGGTACAATTGGTTTGTCACTAGCTAGTTCACAGGCCCAGCACAAATTCAGATAGTACTTTTAACTGTGATTTATGAATCTCATTAACACATTTTGAATTTGTGCTGGCTAGTTGGGAGGCACGGTAGTGCCTCCCTATGTAGGGTTGAACGGGAAAACAAGATGGCGGCTACATTCAATGTATTAGCGTTCAAACGCTGATATTTCGCCTCGTGATGAACTCTATACGTCCAAAGACACTTAGATCTGCTCACTGGCGTTGCCCCATCTTACAGTAGCAAGGAGATTGCTCGAAATTGTTACTAAAGTGACGAACCTGGAAACGGTGAAAATCGACTTTCGTCATCTTCGTTTTCTTCTTCTTCTTCTTTCTTCCACTCGCCTAGCGCCTTTACGCGAGTGGTGCCGAGACCAAAACACTCACGAACAGTCGTGAAATTCTCCTGGCAGGTGCCTTTTGAACATTGTTTTTAGCGAAACGGCGATCTAAATTCCGCGAGTTTCTCGATCGTGATCCGTTGTCAGGTAAGTGTTAGACGCCATTACTGCGATTGCGCAATACGCACGTGACCAAGCACTATAGCACACGTGACCAAGCACTAGCTTGACTATCGTCCCGCCGTATGGATGACGGGTGAGAACACATTTGTCTGGAGTCTTCGAAGACGGTAAGCTCGAGTAGGATTACCATTCTGCACTTGCCAGATAATTATAACCGCCGTACAGATCTCTACATCAAGTTTGGGCGGGGCTCCTATGCACTGCATATGCATGCATGCATGCGTAGGCGGGCTGATATGTACAGCATAACAATTATTTTTAGATACAAGTTTAAAATTGTTAATAATAAAGAAAAGCCATCAACAACAGGAAAAATAAACCAATGGTGGAAACAAAGACGGCTCAGTACGTGTATGATGAACTGCACTTCACTGAAAAAGAAAAAAGGACACAAACAAGAAAATTAAAAAGATTTCTATCGAAATCAAAAGGATGTAGGGTTGTGAAATCTATACCACTGGTCCACAATGTAAACTAACAAGGAACAAGCATGGAATGGTAACACGATTGACTTGCTAACAGACCATAGATCCCTACATCAGTGGCTGTATATACATGTAAGATCAATATTTTGTCACAAGCTGGATGCACATTAGGTGTCAGTCAACAGCAACTAGCTGAACTAGCTATAGCCAACCACAGCAGCCACTGATGTAGGGATCTATGGTCTGTTAGCAAGTCAATCGTGTTACCATTCCATGCTTGTTCCTTGTTAGTTTACATTGTGGACCAGTGGTATAGATTTCACAACCCTACATCCTTTTGATTTCGATAGAAATCTTTTTAATTTTCTTGTGTATATAGGCATGCATGTTTGCATTGTTGGTCTGCTGTATGACAGGAAACTAGCAATAGGAGCCAGTTACAAGAACCCTATTTGTTTTGTGTATGCAGACAACCACATGACAACTCAAGGCACAGTATTGGTGTATACTTTTGTCATTGTTATTATAATACTGAACAGGCTCTATGTTATGTGTGA